>JARGYA010000300.1:0-171693 GCA_029204335.1 Mycena vulgaris
ATCAAAGTGCGCAGGGATCGTGAGCTCAACGGACTTTCTGACTTTCCCCAGATCTCGAACACCGCCTCCGCCACGGCGGACATGACATTCGTGCTTCCATTTGAAACGGTCTCGGATGTTGGGACAGCACAAGTTATGACAGGGGCCGGAACAGCCAGCAACACACCTGAAATCCCTAATCTCATCACCCCAGTAACGACACAAATCCCGACGGCTGCAACCTTCAATTACACTGCACCTGCCATTAGTGTCACTGTTATTACTCTGAGTGCCCAATGAGTAGGGTCTCAGACAGATTCGTATTTTGGCCTCTAAATATTTGAACTTTCACCACCGCGCGTGACCCTGAGATACATACAACGTGGGAAAGATCGCCGGTAGCTGCCGGCGGAGCGTGGGTCTCCTCTTGCCACAAACCATCGACTCTCCAACCTATTTACACGTCAGACGCTGGGAAGGTCCGGGGAATGACGAATTTCCGTCCTTTCCATGGATTGCACTCATCACAAGGCGCGAAGGTGGACCGGTCATTGGTCGGGTGCGTCTTCTATGTTTTATTCTCGGAGTCCTTCTGGGAGCTGGCGGGCCGATGTGCACTATAAAATGCAAGTTCACGACATCCGTTATGCCCTAGCAAAAATGCTTCTCAATGCTTTTCGACTCTTGGCGCTTGCTTCACCAGCTGTCGCTGTTACGGTGACGGTCAGCGCAACTGCCAGCCATCCCATTCCAACCACGCTATGTCGGGACCTTCCTTAACACACCCTTCGCCACTAATGGAAGTCCAGGGGGTCAAATGTTCGAGGACATCAGCGTAAGTTTTTTTTAACTCAATTTTCAGGCAGCATGACGGGCTAACGGTTTGCTTCGGCAGCACGTGGGAACTATGGGCTTTAGATGATTCTGTCGAACTGAATTTATCTCACAGAGCGGAGACGGTGGTCTCTACGCAGAATGTCTGCGCTCTTCTGTATTTAAAGTGTTTGATACTGATTCACATTTTTAGTGCTTCAAAATCGCGCATTCCAACAAGTCACGCCGAGTAAGTAGATTCTGAATCTCCACGCCAGTAATGACTAAACATAGGATAGACACAGCAGCGGCGCTTAATGCCTGGCATTCAATAAATGGAGCCGCTCTTAGCGTCGTGGCAGATACTGTCCCGGTTTCCTCCGCTCTTCCCAATTCATTGCAGGTGACAATTCCAGCCGGAAAAATAGGTCCAGTCGGTGTCGGAAACGAGGGTTACTGGGGTATTTCTATTTCGGATCTTCCTAAACCTATAAATTAACACCCGGAAGGCATCAAGGTTGCCTCAGGCTCGACTTATACGGCCTCGTTCCGTTACAGATTTCCGACAGCCTCCGCATTCAAGGGTAGCGTTACAGTAGCTCTCCAGACCGCGGCCGGACAGGCCCTCATATCCACCGCGGTTCCCATTTCCGCTGCGAGTACCGCGTGGACCCTAGTCAACGTCACGCTCCACCCAATGGCCTCCGCATCCACTACCGCAAACAATTTCACTGTAACTCTGGATGGTGCCGCTGCGTCAGGGCAAACTGTGCACTTCGCTCTCTTCTCTCTTTTCCCTCCCACATTCAAGAACAGGCCGAATGGGATGCGAGTTGATATTGCAACGGTGCGTAACATATGACCTCCGTATACGCATGGTGTACTGATCATGAGCAGACATTGTCGGAGATGGGTCCATCATTTTTCCGTGAGTCGGGCGGTAAATGTTTTGGCAAGCACTAATTGGAATATGCAGGCTTACCTGGTACGTGAAATCTAACCCAATTGCGACATCGTCATGACTATGACATCCTACAAAGGTGGAAACAATCTCGTGAGCACTATGTTTGTAGTAATTCAGAAGAGCCCTAAACATTCTTTGCAGGAGGTCGGTTTCCCTGAGCGCCACTTTCTGAAACTGATTCCCGAATTTCAATCGAACAGGGAGAAACCGTTGCGCAGCGATGGCAATGGAATGCAACGGTCGGCATCCCGGTTTACCTTTAAACACACCCTGACCGCAAAACAACTCCAAAGGTCGGACCCCTCCTGACTCGTCCAGGTACAGAAGGAATAATCTTGCTGCTCCGCGTAAATTAACACCTCGCAGGACGTGTCGGCGATTGGGGCTATGTGAACTCAGACGGATTGGGTCTGATGGATTATCTCAACTGGTGCGAAGATGTGGGAATGCAACCTATTATGGCCGTCTGGTCGGGTTTCGCACTGGGCGGCACGAGTGTGGCTGAAGCACAACTTGGGCCATATATCCAACAGGCAATTGACCAAGTAAATTGGTGCGAACGTGTGCAATTATTGCATGTGCTCACCTTCTCCAGATAAACTTTGTGATTGGGGATCCTGCCAAGAGTGCCCCAGGCATGTCACCTCACATTACCAAAAACATGTCACTAATTCTCCCTACCTCCCCCCCCCAAATAGCCGCTCTACGAGCATCCCTTGGTCATGCAGCTCCTTATGATCTCAATTATGTAGAAGTGGGGAACGAGGTTTGTAACTGATTTTTCCTTTGTTTCGCTGATGCTGGATAGATATGACATATAGGATTTCTTCGCATCATCGACATACACGTATCGCTGGCAGGATTTTGTTACTGCCCTCAGAGCGGTGTTCCCCAACTTACGTGTGTGAAAGCGATCTGTATTTTCCCTCCTGAAACCTCACAATATGTCGCATACGGTATCTTTTTCTCATTCCAGTAATATAGAATGTCCAGACAAGTCCGGAACACTCAATTAGATTGTGTAGTTTCGTGCACGAAGTACTTTTGCGGCGCGGCCCTCTTATTCCCCGCGCTCCGAATCATCTGTATGCGTGTATGTCTTCGGCACGCCCGCGGACGGCAGACTCGTGTTTCCGACGATGCAAAGTGAGCTTCAGCAGCAACCACACGAAATCAGAAATTAATCTGGTTTCAGGTTCCGCCGCGAAGCTGCCTTCATGACTGGGTTGGAACGGAACTCGGATATCGGTACGCACGGGGTTTGCTCTATTTAACACGATACTGAGGAAAAAACAGTCTTCAGTGCCTCTTATGCTCCCCTACTAAATGTTAGCCCTGCTAAACACACCGATTATGCCACTAATTTCGTTGCTCCAGCATGTCGCGAATTCCCAATGGGTGAATCATGCTCGTTTCACCTCTGGTTGAAACGGAAAACTGAAAATCTCCCTTCACAGACTCCGAATCTCATTAGCTTCGAGTACGTGAATTCTCAGCAACACATTTGGGCTGGACTAAACCCAGCAGTGCCGGAAATGTCTATCCCTCTACGAGTTTCTACGTTCAGAAGGTATCTAAGTTCCGAGCCGAATTCAACTTCTCCTCGACACTGTATATGTAGCTTTTCAGCCTGAACAGAGGGGATGAATATATCCCAAGCACACTGCCGACTCCATCCGGCACGCTCTTTTGGAGCGTCGTTCGCAAGACCTCGACCCGGCAGATTATTATTAAGGCACGCGCGTTCCATTCGCCTTCTTCCCTGCCATTCCTGACACAGTCGGCAGTTATCCAACACAGTTGGCACCGCTGCCCCGC
This sequence comes from Mycena vulgaris, assembly GCA_029204335.1. Taxonomy (NCBI): domain Eukaryota; kingdom Fungi; phylum Basidiomycota; class Agaricomycetes; order Agaricales; family Mycenaceae; genus Mycena; species Mycena vulgaris. The sequence goes on from JARGYA010000300.1 coordinate 3,575, forward strand.
TCACCTTCGTCCTGCCATTCGCGACCGTGGCGACCACCGGCACCGCTCAAGTTCGTTTCCATTTGCAATTGCATTTCTGACCTTTCTAATTTGCGTAGGTCTTGACTGGCGCAGTGACTGCGAGCAACACGCCAACCACTCCGAACCTCGTCGTCCCGAAGAATAGGACGATCACCACCGGCAAGACGTTCTCATACACTGCACCTGGGTTTAGCGTCAGCGTGTTGACTCTGGTTGCTTACTGAGCGCAGACAAAGGCCCCCCAAAATGTTTTATTTGATAGTTGTAGTTGGAACGCGAAATTGAGTTACTTTGCCATTCGCTCCGCTATTGTGGCTATTACGCTTTCGAAAGAGTCGTCCACAGTGCGCAGGTAATCTGTAGAGTTTTGGTCTTGCATGTTCCCGGCTGGTACATCGAGCGAAAAAGATGGCGCGTACGCGGGGAAGTGCGTGTGATCTGGGATTTCTGTGTCGAGAGATAACGGATGACCGAGCTGTTGCATAATAAGCTCAAGTCAATGACAAGGTGGGGTAAATCTCGACGCACGGCTACGGAGGTAAGATATGCCCACGCGCGCGCAGCATTGGGTGAGTCATATCCGCCTGAAAAAGTTGAACATCATCGGTACAGCAATTATACTCAACGAACAAGAACGAACCGCCACCAAGTAGGACCTTCTTACCGCGCCAGTCGTTTACTATGCGCCCCACGCACCAGCCAAGAGAGCCTTCTTCAGGGCCAAGAGACCAGTTGAAGATTGCACATGGGTCACCTGCGAGGCCATCCACGCCGCACTGCACTATAACATAGTCCGGATCGAACGCAGCATGGACACGTTCCACGCATTGCCACGCACGCGCGAAAGTGTGGTTCGAGGCGCCTGGTCGAAGGGGCAGCGATAACGTGAAGGGGTCACCACTGGGTGTGGGCAGGGCTGCAAGGGGCGACGCGGGGAAGAATCCTGGCGCTGCGTGATGGATACTGAATGTCTAAGCGTAGTGTGAGCCACAGTGAGTATAAGGTGTTCTTTAATGTACAACTGACCAACAAATGCGGTGAACTGGTGGACGTGTTGTGGAATGCGTGGGAGACACCATCGGAGAAATGTAGGTCAAGGTCGAGATACATCGTACGCATCTTTCTGATTGGGCCTGAATCAGGACTGGGCTGCGTAAGGCGGCGGAGAGCCATGAGTGCCAGAGTGCAATCCGCTACATAGCAAAACCCGCGGCCTGTGATTTCTGCGCATGGTGTCTCCCCCCGTCCCAACAAATAGCCAGCTCACATCGCGGCTGGCGGAGCATCTTGACGGCAGTGAGGGATGCACCGCCCACAAGGCGGACATAATCTGCCATGCCTTCAAACGGCGGACAGTCCTATTTCAGGGTGTGTCAAATCAGGTAGGCCGAGTCTCACTCCACTCCACTCACATCCTTAAACCGAGCTCCATTTTTGTCCCATCGTCACCGTTACTGACGTTTGTCGGGTCAAGAACAAAGTCCAAATATTCTTTCGTGTGGTAGCTATTGAGCTCGGCAAACCCTGCACTCTGCGGCGGAACGAGAGCGATGGTTCTTGCAGGGGAGAAGTCGCGGGAGAAAAGTCCGAGGGACCGAGCGAGGGTGTGTACCAGAGATGAACGATTCTTGTTGGAAGGAAGCAGCGATGAGACCTGAAGGTAATGAGCTCGCTGCAAGCTCGTAAGAGGTAGTAGAGGTTGCCGGACTTTCATCAGGTCGAGAGACGCGACATAAGCCACTATTGGCCTCTTGTCGGATTCCGTAGTTTCCATGACTCGAAGAAACGCGAATAGATGTTGAAGGTGAGCGACAGAGGCAGAGTGTGACGTGATTGGCGTGGGATCACGTGTATGTGACACATGGCGCCTAATATCAGCGGAATGCCGCTGGACATTCAACTCAGTAAAAAAGGCGACGCATGAAACTGCCCATCGCAGCCCATCCTTCGAATTTCAACGGTAAAAATTGTTTATCTAGGTTTTCCTCCTAGATAGACGCTACATGAACACGCAGGAACTTGAGGAAGCTTGTACCTCACTCCCTTCTACTAAGTATCTCCCCGAGATTTCTCCCAGATCTTCAAGCTCCAATGAGGAGGAGGAGGACTTCCTGCGCAGCTCTAAGAATTAGGCATATCTGACGCGGTGCTAAACCATGATTAATGATTCTCACTTAGTCGAGTCCATCTAGATATCGTATCGCCCAGCATGCGGGTTACTCGAGCTTTTAATCCCCGCTGAATTGCATACATGGCTGTAACAAGAGCGCGCCGGGGTGCAAAGCGCCCGGCACTTCGCCCGTTCGGTGATGCCCGATCGGGGTTTGAAGGCTTCAGACAGCATAATCTTATGAAGAGAGCCTCCATCCGTGGTACTTAGTAGCGATGGCGGTTTCGATCCAGTTGCGAACATCAAATGTGGTCTGCGAGCAGAGTGAACAATTCACGCTCGAGGTCATCAATTCCAACAAAAAAAAAATGCATACATTGATGTCCACGGTAGAAAGAAACTTAGATTATTATTTAGATAGGAGCGAACTTCAAGTAGACCTTGGATTTCTGTTTGCAGGTATTAGGCCACCCGCGTCGCATGCAGAGATCACGTTACTTTACCTGCTACAGCCAACGCCATTGCTCGACGAATGTCTCTTTATAGGCTGTAGTCAGCCCCGCCCCAGACGCCATGTCGCTGATAAGCGATACCGAGTACGGCCCCGTCTTCACTGTTCTTATGCGTTGGACTGAAATAGTGTCCAGTTTCTTGATCCATAGCTTGCGTTTATCGTATCTGCGAGATGTAGACGACCCATACGGCGCTAGGCTCATTACCCTGGCTCCAGCCTACAACTCCAACTCGTACATCATCGCTGCCTCGCTGAATGACATCGACAGATGGCCCGAGCTTGCAATGCCGTCGAGTCCTCAGCTTAGCGACGACGAGCGGCCCTCCGGGTTCCCTGGAGCCCGCCTCAAGTATACCAACACCATTATGGGCGGGCGCACAGGCGGCCTTGGTCTTCGTGTAAATGGGAAACGCGCATCCACTTCGAAGCGTTTGTCAATGGCTGGCACTCCGCGACAGGGCAAGGATTTCGTCGTGCAAGGTGCCCCGAGCAGCACCGTGCCCGTTTCGAGCTCACTGTCGGAGCACAAAGCGGACAATTGGGTCAAGGCACCGTCCGATATCGACATGACTGGCTCTGCCCCCGAAGTGAAGATACAGCAACCCACCGTGGCAGAGGAGGCGCCTGTCGCGAAAGCCGTCCAGTTCATCCCCAAGTTCAAGGGTGCGGCGGAGATGGAGGCACGGCGTCGGGTACGCATGGCTGCACGGCGAGGTCCGGGAGGTGCAGCGCCGGCGGCGCCACCTGTCCTTGACTTCTCATCGTCTTCGGACGAGGAAGAAAACATGGCAGATGACTCGTCCGACTCTTGACTTTGGGCAACCGAATGCTGCAGATGCCATGGATGATGGGGATGAATTCGATCCGTGCGTAGTTATCCACAGACATTCATCCTGGCTGCTCATAGATTCTTCACTCCAGCGACTTTGCAGCGAGCCGTACGCCCGGGCTCACCTCAGACAGTGTTTCGGATGTCATATCGGTGCTTTCCACAACCACCAACTCCTCTTCTGTCCCCATCTCGTCCTCTCAAGGCGGCCAAAGTCTCACTCTAGGCCCCCGCACACGCCCTCGTTTGAGCCCCGTCTCAGAAGGCCCGACCCCCGGCCGCTCCGGCCCCTACTTCGAGATGCTCACTCCAGGCCCGGGCAGCAGCAGAACCGATGACGCCTCGCCGCAGTTCCCGCCCCGCAAGTCCGAACCTCCGCCGCGGCCTCGCCCCCACGCCGCCAGCCACAGCGGCTCCGCGTCCGTATCGTCGCTCACGCCTGAGATGACCTTCGTGCGCAAGAAGGTCGCACCGCTGCCGAATCGGCCACAGCAGTCCGCCCTCACTGCCTTGCTGGTCTCGTCCGGCGAGAGCACGAATCCGTTTGCGGAACTTTACGCGGCTGTGTCCGGCCGCGGGGAGGGCGCATCAACGAATGTGCAGGTCTACTTCCCTCGGCGCGTGCGCCGAAAGGGCAGGCGATGGATCTTAACGTGCGCAAGGACGCGACGGTAGAGGAGGTGATCGGGTTTGCGTTGTGGACGTACTGGGAGGAGGGCTGGCTTCCGAAGCTTGATGAAGGGATGGAGAATGTGGAGAAGGAGAAACTGGCGATGCGGCTTTCCGCGGTGGGGTGGATTATGCGCATTGCTGAGGAGGATGGAGAGGTCGACGACGATTTCCCTCGTATGTTCCCGCTGTTTCTTTTGGCCGCAGTGCTGATACCTCTTCGCTGTAGCGCCGGATCGGGTTGGAAAGGTAGCCAAGTTTAATGCGGAAGCGTATGCCGTGCTGGAGGCCTCCCCGGCACAGAGTAAGTTGCAATCTCTCCTTAAATGCAGCATCTCATATACCATTCTTTACTCAGTCCAACAAAACCAGCTTATCGAAAGCAAGATCCAACGGCATCCCTCCCGGGTTACAGCAGCGAAGAAACAAGAGAAGTCTTCCGCTCTGTCCTTGGCCGTCGCTGGGAGCGCACTCCCGGGCAGTGGCGTGTTTGGATCTGCGCTCGGCGCCTCTGTACCTTTCTCCACGTCTCTGGGTCCTACCTCCGGCCACGGTCCACAGATATTCCTGCGCATCAAGGTCGAGGACAGCCCGCTTACTGTCCACATCGGGACCACCATTCCTGTGTAAGTCGTTCCGGTTCTGCGCCAGCGCTGTTCCTCATGTGTTGCTCAGGTCTGCGGGAATGTACATGCAGGAAAGTACTGGAGCGCGTCTGCCGGAAGACGAGGCTCGACCACACCGAAGACTACGCGCTGCTGCTCGCCAACGACAACACGCGTATCCTGATCCCGCTCGACCGGACCGTCGCGAGTCTGCAGGGCAAACGCGAGCTGGTGCTTATCCGGCGCACGATGATCCCCGACAACGTAGTCCGGGGGACGGGTAAGACCACCGACCCGAACGGTATACTCCCTTTCTTTCTCCTTGGGAGTGTGGCTGACACCTCCCCAGCGTCGATTCTGAAACGCATGTCGGACACGCCCGAGGTGAAGTACTCGTCCGCGATCGACTACAACAACGTGTATAAGCAGTACACGATCTATCGCAAGATGCCCATGCTCGTCGCCAGACAGGAGCGTACCATGGCCTTCGACGGGCTCTACATCCATGTCCGTCTCCGTCTTTTTTCCGTCTGTATCGGTTATTCAATTGACTGTGTGCAGATATTGCCGACGGCGAACAAGGCGACAAAGGCGGTGTTCGACAGCGGGAAGCATGTGTCGTACCACATTCGAAGTATTGCGGAATGTCAGCAGTCGACGAAGAGTTCGGCGATCTTCAAGCTTGTAATTGGGCGCGCGGGCGGAAAGAAGCGGTACGATTACGAGGCGGAGAGCGCCAAGCACGCTAGTAAGTCCACTCCTATTTCATTCATCGCTCCCTTTTTTCCTCGCCTTTCCCTTCCTTTCCCTTCGTGGCAATGTTCTTTGCGTCGTGATGATGACTCTGATGCTGATCGGATGCAGGCGAGATCGTGGCCCAGATATGGACCCTCAAGAGCTCGGTGGACCGATCGGGGACGGTCAAGTCATCGCGGCGCAGTCGGCATGCGGGCTGAGTTTAATTATGGACTTTATTTTCAGTGTGGTTTCGAGACGTACTTTACGACTGTGTATTTTTTGCTGTATCACTACTTATTGCTTGTGTCGAGAGGGTCGCGTACGATACGAATCTTTGAACTTGGATCCGAAGTCCTTCAACTCCTTGAGGCAATCAACGTTAATCAACGCCCATCACGGTGGCGGGATCCGGTCTGATAAGTTACATGTTAGAAATCCTTGAAACTCCTGGCCTTTGAATTCAATGCAGGATGTAAAATCAATGGCGCTCAGATCCTCATCCCGCGGAAGATGGACGAGAGTCAGAGCGGCATCTACACGTATGTACGCAAGCGTTAAAACTTTAGATTCGGGTCGGCCCGGGGGAAAGAGCGGACGGTGCAGGAGGGCGCGCGAAGAGAAACGGAAGTAACGGCGGCGACAAGAGGCCTAGGCCCAACGGAATCCGGTAGAAATCTAACTTACGAGGATACTGACCAGGGTTGTGGGATGGCGAGATCGTGCCGTGTGGGGTGGTAAACGTGAGACGGGTAGTAAAACGGAGAGGCTCGCGTGTTGCATCCCTGATGTGTCTACTCGCGACGTCAACGCGGAAGAACAGTGGGAAGAATCGTCGAAATCCAGCCTCCGGTCGCCAAGCGTACATAGCTCAGTAAGAGTCAGTAAGTCTCTGGATGAGGTCGGATGCAGTCCGAATTCTTCTGATCATAAGAGGATTGTTGATGGTGAAACTAAATCTGTGATGTTCAGCATAAGCTGAGTTTTCGAGCAGAGGATTCCCTCCAGGCACGAGACATATTTCAGTAAGCCCATGCAGAAGAAGCTCCGCGGGTAAGGATATCCGATGGAACTAACGGATACCTCGGATGGGGAGAAGATTGTGCAACGCTGACAGACGCCGCCGACCTGGGTAGAACAGGGTAGGGGTGGCCGTAGCTATGACGCCTCGCATAGGATACTGATGATCAGAAATTTAAGTTCACAGGAGGCCTGCATAATCCGCAGTTTCAACCTGTTTCAACATTGACCATCCTGATCTTGACAGTATGCGTCCATACCGGCAATCTAGGCGAATCTCAATCAAATCCTTGGCGGGGAACATTGCGAAAAGGTGGACAACGAGAGTCTCTGGGTGAGTGCGAAAGGAGGGAGGGGAGGGGAGACGAAGATAATCCCTATTGCGGATGAGGAGAGAGTGGTTGAGATTGAACCTGGGTTGAAGAGTAAATCTGGTCAGGAACGAAGGTGGTTGCACGTGATTCTCAAACACGATCGAGGCAGATCGAGGCCAATAGTAATGATGTGATTACGCGATAATGCCGAAAGAATACATAAGTCAACTTGGTTGCCTCGTTAGGTCATTGTTTTTTCCCTCTCCCCCTTCTTCTCTGTTGTTGGTTTTTTTCCCCCGGCCTTTGCTTTTCTCTGCGAGTCAGAGCTCCTACGATCTTTAACACCCTCCTTAAGACTTAATATCATGTTGGTGTTGGTCCCCACTCTTTTTACGCTCCTCGCTGCCGGGCTTGCTTCCGGGGCTCCCTTGGACCGTCGCGACGTCACCCTCAACGCTGCAGCTACTGCTGAGGCCCAGAAGTTTGACGCTACCGCAAAACGCGCCTTCACCGCGACTACGATTACGGTATATACATTTGTTCACTTCCGGGGTCTAATATATTGATTCACCAAAGACTTCCGATGGGAAATGTCTCTCGGTCAACCCCTTCTCGGGTGACTTCCGCGAGAACCTTACCCCCGTTACTGCTCTGGCCTGCGACGGGAGCAAGAACCAGACTTGGGATGTGATTACCTCCGGCCTCCACAATAACGTTAAGGGCCAGGCCTTGATCGTGAGCTCGTTGGTAAGTCGCTTCCCGTGCTTTTATTCTACCTGAAAAACCTCTCTAACTTCTAGACAAATGCCTGCTTGAACTTCGACCCCCGTCGTGCCGCAGGCAACCAGGTCCTATTGTTCTCCTGCGGTGGACGTGCGGATGGTGGTACGTAACATTCTCCCTTTAACCAGTTGTCTCTGGGCCAACATCCATCTAGAGGGACAAGTCGCCGACTCCCAGCTCTTCGCCTTTTCCGGTGCTGCTGGACCCCAGGCGCTGACCCCTCAGAACGGAAAGAACGCCGTCTGTTTAACGATCAAAGGAAACGCACTGGACCAGACAGCGTGCAGTGCCGCTACCGCATCGGGTGCCGAGGTCCGTTTTTCTCTTCCCTTGACCCAACCTTTCCTTGATTAATTGTTTTTTTTTCTAAGCTCTTCACATTCGGGGGAAAAGCAGCGGCGCCTCCTACCGCGACTACCGTGGCTGCCACCACCAGCACCACCGCTTCACCCGCCGCCACCGACTGTGTGCCTGTCACTGTAACCAAGACCGTCACCGTCACCGCCAGCGAAACTCCTGCTTCGACCATTGCCGCTGTAGAAACAACCTCTGCGGCTGAAGTCACGACGTCGTCCGCGGCCCAGGCAGCGACGACAACCGCTGCCCAGGCCGCCACCACCGCTGCATCTGCGACGATCAAGGTTTCTGGTGCTGGAGGTATGTTGGCTGCTAGGCTTCATCTCTCCACCCTCCGATCCTTCTGCCTGCACTCCCCCCCCCCTCCCCCGATCCCTTTCTCGCCCACTTGTCCGCGTTCCCTTCTTTCCCATCTGCATACCTTTCCCCCGCCGCTCTCCTGCGCGCGCAGTTGGCTTCGCCCTCCTTCGCTCCCGCCCTTTGTCTCTCACGGCCTAAACTAACTGTTTCCAGGCGTTCTCAACCCCACCGCCGTCGCCGAAGCGCAGAAGAAGGACCTTACCGCTACCCGGGCTGCCACTGGTGTCGAGATCAAGGTGGGGAGGCTCTGATAAGCTCCTTTTTCTGCCACTTATATTCTCGTCCCTTCAAAGAGCTCTACTGGAGACTGTCTCTCTGTCGATGAGACCGCGGGCGACTTCCGCGAGAACTTGATTCCTATCGCTGTGAAGGCTTGTGATGGAAGCGCCGGGCAAAAGTTCGACCTTATCACCAAGGGCGTCCACAACGACCAGGCCGGTAAGACCTTGATCGTTTCGTCCCTCGTACGTCCTCCTGAATTCTTTATGGCTCCCATCTAATCATCCTTATACTCCCAGACCAACGGATGCCTGAACTTCGACGACCGCCGCGCTGCCGGCGACCAGGTTATCATGTTCTCATGTGGTGGACGCGGTGACGGATGTACGTTTATTTCGCACCACTCAGAGCTCAGAGAAGCATGCTAACTCCCATACAGCTGGCGGAGTCCAATCTGCGCAACTCTTCCCCTTCAGCGCCGCCACACTCACTGCCCCGACCGCCCTCACCCCCTCGAACAGCAAGGGCGACTGCTTCGTGAACAACAGCGGCCGTCTGGGCAACGTTGCTTGCGACCCCACGAAGCCCTCTGCTAACCAGGTTCGTATTTTAAAACCAAATCTTTAGGATCTGCGACTTATGTACTGCAGCTGTTCACCATTGGCGGCGCCGGTTCTGCCCCCGCCGGTGCCACGAGCATCCCCGCCGCCACTGCCGTCAGCAGCACCGCCGCAGCAGCCACCACAACCGCTGTCAAGGCCACGACCACCCAGGCGCAAGCTGCAACTACCACCGCGGCATCTGCGACCATTAAGGTTTCTGGTGCTGGAGGTACGTTAGCTCCTACGTTTCATCTTTCTCTTCCACTCCGAGGTCCCTCCTTTCTATCCGCCCCACGACCATCACATCTTTACCTCTCCACCTTCCTTCTCCGCCCCCAGCTCGCTTCATTCCCGCTCTCAGCCTCTCACTACCTAAACTGACTGTTTGTCCCAGGCGTTCTCAACCCCACTGCTGTCGCCGAATCTCACCCGAAGGACCTTACCGCTACTCGGGCTGCGACTGGCGCCCAAATCAAGACCTCTGACGGCCAATGTCTCTCTGTCGATGAGACCGCAGGCGACTTCCGCGAGAACCTGATTCCCATCGCTGTGAAGGCTTGCGATGGAAGCGCAGGGCAGAAGTTCGACCTTATCACCAAGGGCGTTCACAACGACCAGGCTGGCGAAACCTTGATTGTTTCGTCCCTTGTACGTCCTCCTGTTTTTATGGCTTCCAACTAATCATCTCGTATGCTCCCAGACCAACGGATGCTTCAACTTCGACGACCGCCGCGCCGCCGGAGACCAGGTCAACATCTTCTCGTGCGGTGGACGCGCTGACGGCTGTACGTTTATTTCGCACCATTCAGGGAAGGATGCTGACTCCCAAACAGCTGGCAAAGTCCAATCTGCGCAGCTCTTCCCCTTTAGCGCCGCTACACTCACTGCCCCGACCGCCCTCACCCCCTCGAACAGCAAGGGCGTCTGCTTCGTGAACAACAACGGCCGTCTCGGCAACGTTGCTTGCGACCCCACGAAGCCCGCTGCTAACCAGGTCCGTATTTCAAAACCAAATCTCGCGAGCTGCGACTCATGTAGCTGCAGCTATTCACGATTGTTCCCTGATCTCATTCCATTTCCTTGTGTACGACTCGGTCGAGCGCTTGGTATCCTGCGGATAGCTTGGGCTCGACCTATTATTGTTATTTATTGGGCTACATAGGGCGCATGCGCCGCTGGGAATCAATCAAATATTGAAAACGGATTTGTGGTTTTGAGTGAGATTCTGCGTCAAGGCTACTAGCACAAGGTACACACACAAACACCGCGGCGGACACATATAGGAGAAAGGAAGAAGCACAAATCGAGTCATACTTGACCAACACGAACTCCGCCGTGAGCTACCAGTCCATCGCCGATGTGGGGGATGATTTGACTGCGACTTTCTTCCCCGCGTAGCCAATCCCATCTAGCCATGGCCACATTTGACTCCGGCGCTGCTCAAAGGCCGAGATGGCTGAAATATCCTGCATTGTCGTCGCAATGTCGTCGAACCCATTCAAAAGACATGTCCGTCTAAAGGGATCTGTCGTAAAATGGATGGGAGGATGGTCCCCTCGCGTAATTTCCTGCCGTTCGAGGTCGACAACCAGCTCCATTCCAGCTTCTGCATCACTGGCGAGGGCTCGACATTGCTCGACGTCGAGCTCAACAGGAAGCAGGCAGTTCTGGAGACAGTTGTTGCGGAAGATTTCGCCAAAGCTGGGCGCAATCACACATCGGATGCCAAAATCGTCCCTTGAAAAGATGATGAGCAAGCCAAATTCAGAGAGAATTGAAAGATTGAACTCACAAGCTCCACGCTGCATGCTCCCGGGAACTTCCGCAGCCAAAGTTCTTCCCAGTGGAAACGAGGATGGTGGCTTTGTTGAAGGGCGGGCGATCAAGGATGAAATCAAGCGCAGCGCCGGTATTTGCGTCGTGCCTGAAGTTGTAGAAGAGCCCGTTTGACAATCCGGTGCGCAATATCGTCTTGAGGAATTGTTTGGGCAGAATCATGTCGGTGTCTGTGTTCTCAATGTACATGGGGGCAGCGATGCCCTTCAAGACGCGGAAGACTTTTCCGGACGCGGTGCCCGAGGAAGGCGTAGTAGGGAGGGTGTTCGGGGCAAATTCAAGAACAGGCACGGGCACGGGGTCGTCTGCAATCCGGGCGTAAGGGAGATTAAGGTCGACTGTCGATGGAGGGGGTTTGTAGACGAATTGCCGGGCATCAGCGAGCTTCCCGCGGATAGCAGCAGCAGCGGCCATGGCAGGACTAAGCAAATGTGTTCGCCCTCCCGCACCCTGTCGACCTTCAAAGTTCCGGTTGCTCGTGCTGGCGCAGCGCATCCCAGGGAGCAGCTGGTCGTCATTCATCCCCACACACATCGAGCAGCCGGCTTCCCGCCACTCGAAGCCGGCGCGCTTGAATAATACGTCCAGACCCTCCGCTTCAGCCTGGCGTTTAACGAGACTCGAGCCGGGGACAACCATGGCGTAGACGCCCGGGGCGACTGCGGCATTGACTCCGGCCGCGAGGATGATGTTCGCAGCTGAGCGTAAATCCTCGATCCGTCCATTGGTGCAGGAGCCGATGAAAACATTATCAATCTTGATATTCTCCATACGAGTCCCTGCCACGAGACCCATATATTCCAAGGATCGCTCTGCGGCTCTTCTTCTGTCCGGATTGGAGAATGTCGCGGGGTCGGGTACCGTTCCGGTAATTGGGACCACGTCTTGCGGGGACGTCCCCCAAGTCACGGATGGAACGATGTCCGAGGCCGATATGTTGACTTCGATGTCGAACTTCGCACCCTCATCGGAGGTAAGAGTGCGCCAGTACGCCTCTGCACGATCCCAAGTTTCCCCCTGCGGAGCAAGCGGGCGATTCTTAAGATAGGCAAAGGTGACCTCGTCCGGGGCAATCATGCCGGCGCGGGAGCCGGCCTCGATGCTCATGTTACAGACGCTCATGCGAGCCTCCATGCTAAAGCCACGGATGATGGATCCACTGTATTCGATGACGCAGCCATTCCCGCCCGACGCGCTGATAACCCCGATGGTGTGCAGAATAACATCCTTGGAGTTTACGCCTTCGAGCAGCTCCCCATCCACATTAATGCGCATATTCTTGCTTTTCTTCTGTAGAATCGTTTGCGTTGCCAGGACGTGCTCGACCTCTGAGGTACCGATTCCGAAGGCGAGGGCTCCGAATGCACCATGGGCTGAAGACGGTAAGTCGCCGCCAGAGACAAATACAAGTGGAAGAACTTACTGGAGGTGTGTGAATCCCCGCATACACATGTAATTCCGGGAAGCTGGTGGAGGAATTAGTTGGCGTCTGAAACCATTCGTCGACATACAGTGAAACCCTGTTCAGGCCCAATGACATGCACGATCCCTGGATAAAATTTGGATCAATTTCTGGAGCAGATAATCATCAAACCTTGTCTCTTGTCCTGAAGACCAAAGTACGACAGTCCGAAATCTTTAACATTTGCCTCCAACGCAGCACACTGTGCGCGTGACTCTGGATCCGCAACCAAGGAGCGGAGGTCATGCACCCCTTTAGCTCTAGGAGCCGTCCTGTAAACGAGTTGTAACGCTCAGTGACGAGAAATCATTATAAATTAAATAAATACTCACGGAACATTATGGTCGACTGTTGCTAGTGTGCAATCTGGACGGCGAACAGGGCGTCCAGCAGCGCGCCTGTATGCCACGTAGGATTCTGAGTCCTCAAAAGAGCCTCGAAGGTTGCTTACAGTCCATCGAATGCCTGAGGACTGGAAACTTCATGAACGAGATGACTTGGGACTCTAGGTTAGTGCAGAACAGCCTGAGACCACCGCACGACGTGCCGGTCAACATAGATGAGGTCGAGACTATTTCCCTGGGATTTACTGGGGTCTACTTAGTCTAGAGAGTCGGTAGGCAAGCATTAAAGAGTCCAACTTACACTACATGGTCGTTCCAGATCTTGTCGTACAGAGTTTGAGCCGCTTGAGAGCGCTCGGTAAATTGGCTCATGGCAGGAATTGCGAGGATATTCGAGGGCTTCCATTGGGTGGAAACTATCGCTTTGTATCAGTCCAGGAACTCCCACTATGGCCAGTCACAAGAGGAAGATCGGAGGTGTCGGCAACTCATTAGCCGGCCCGCGGCGGCCGATCGGCCGATAACGCCGCCACGCTCAACCAAGTTCATTCATTCTTGGTTCATTGGGTTCATAGCATTTTGTATCACACCTGCGATTGAATATAATCTCTCCATAGAAATGGCCTTGAAATTCTCTGCTGCTAGCAATTTTCTTTCCTCCGAGATGATAGATCATAGATGAATCCTCAACTTGAACTAGAACGGTCAAATCGGTCGGTCGGACTCACATAGTAAATACTTTGTGGCTACCGTAATTCTGCGGCCGATTCGTCCAATGGATTCTTCCTGGATGTTCTGTGGCCGAAGCACAAGACAAATGGTGATTTTCGGGGATATCTCTAACCTCCTCTGGTTTCCTTCTTTCAAGTTTCAAGGTAAGATTCAAGGTCAGCTGACAGAGAAAATGCGAAGAAGAAAGTCTGGTAAAGAAGCAGCGTTTCCTGAAATTTCCGGACGGCGTTCTTATGTGGTTCAATATCGTAGGACTTGGTTTGACTTGGTCAAAGTGAAGGTGATAAAAAATTGGATCGTCCGTGGGGCGTGACATGATGATCGAAAGGGCGCTGACTAGGGTATGTACCAAGCGCTTCATCTCCAGCAGTCCTCACGGACTGGTAACCGTGCTGACCCTAAGGGCATTGATTAATTTCGTACTGGTCACGTCCGCGAAGTATAAAAACCACAAACACCAATTGTAGCGTTGCGTGGAGTCTCCGACGTTGTCAATGGTTGCTTCTGACTTTCCTCAGCTCCGCCTGAGCTGAGGGCTGCGCACCATCCGATGCCGCATCAACATGCATAACTCAAACCTCTGCCGGCCGATGATTGCGCAGCTTTGAGTTTCATGCCGCCTGTAATGTGTCAGCCATGCCCGCGGCCAAATACTAGCCGAGAGAAACAGATTCAAACAGGAGCGTGAATTGGAAGCCAAGACTCCAACGAAAGCCAAGAGACCTCTTGCCGGAAATTACACCCCGACTCGTTCTGAGGGTTCCGATTGTCAGCAAATACTGTGCACGTTTGGGGTGGAAGATCCGGACCATTTGCCCGTCGCTTACCGAAACGTCTAACTCTTTATATAATTATAAAATAATGTCTGTTTGAAGCCTTTAAGCTCCGCGCGGATATCGCCGATGGCAGTCGACGCGGCGAAGTGCCGGGGCACTCCGCGCCCCGGCGCGCTCTTGTTATCATTTATCATTGCGGGCGGTGGGCGGGCGGCACCCACCGCTGTCGATTAGTTCCTTGCGGGTAGCGAACATAGGTCCGCCAAAACTCGCTATCGTTCTCGACGAAATTGCGATCAGTTTGCTGCTGGGGCTGCTTCGTTTTTGCGGCCTGTATCTTTGAGGTTGCCGGACTTGAAGCTGTTTGGCATAAATAGATCAACAAGGAGTCGTTAAGGTTAAATCGACGCGGGGCCGAGACTTTAAAGCTCCCGGGATAAATGTGGGTTGCGCAGGGGCTAAGAGTGTTCTCAAATCATAATTCATTGTCCCAGTTTCGCCGCGGCAGGGAGGAGAGGGAGGGTCATCACAGCTCCCGGGGTTTCGACATAAACTATCAAATAGATTCGGCTGTTGAGCAAGCCATCTCGATGCCGTGTTCAGACAGGAAATATGTATTCGCAAGAGGCCGACCAGAAAAAAATGGTACGATGCTTAGTTCTCCGAGTCGTGTGCGCTGTCAGAACCCGATAGCCCGATAGACGTCGCATATGCCGTGCGTGCTGCAAGATCGGTATGGCTGAGAAGGGGACATAAGCATACTAGCCAATGCTATCCATCCCGGTATCCTGGTAGGCGCTCCAGAGAAAGGATCCTAGTTGAAGAGTGCAGACCACCGTTTATCAATCTAAAAAGAAGGCACATCATGTTCGTTGGAATTCGTCCGTGTAGATCGCCATCAGTTGATTAATGCTTGAGATTCTTCCATGGCATGATAATAGGGACTCAGAATTCAAGTTGAAGTGATGTATGATGAGAAGACAATCCTGACAGAGCCAAGACAGAGCCAAACTTGATCAATTCTGTCTACAACCACCTGCACAATTATTATCCCTACAGGCACAAGTCCCTGGGATAAGTAGCCGACGCCAGTTCCTCGCTGTCCCGACAAATCGCACTTGAATCTTGGACATGTATCAGAGATGGGTTGTCAACGGGATGGCAATTGCGCTTTGCTGGCACAACTTAATGCTTGAAACCGAACTTCAAGCTTAGAGCGTTCCGAGACCCTAACGAGGATTCTTAGTCGGCCGCAGTGGCATCCCTCTGGATCTCCGCACTTCGAAATGGAATGTCCATGGACCATAACAGACTTCCACATGCTTCGGTGAGCCTTGTTCGACAGGCTTACCTACAGATGGAACCATTAATGGAAGGAAAGTATGTAGACCCATCTCGGCATCAGCATGAGCGCCGATAAGGAAACATCGAAAGACACGAGGAACTTGCCCACCGGCGCAATCAACATGTGCACTCTCCGAACCCTCATAAACCCGTTGACGGCCATTCAGAAATGCCTGAACAATGTTGGCCCTCTTTTCCCTCAGCTTGGCTGCTTTCGCCGCCGCGCAGACGCTCTCCCCGTCTGTTCAACATGCTAAACGCAACCACCTTCCCGCCGGGTGGTCTCGTGTGCGCCGTCATGCACCCGATGCTGTCCTTCCCCTCCGCTTTGGTCTAACGCAGCCTGACGTCGATATGAACACGCTCGAGGAGCTTCTCAACGATGTTTCGCACCCAGAGTCCCCCAACTATGGTATGCACTGGGCTCCAGCACGCGTCGCCGAGCACTTTGCTCCCAGTGACGAAGCCGTGCACGCTGTCACGTCCTGGATTGCAGAAAGCGGCTTTGCAAAGGAGCGCGTGCGTGTTAGCAAGACCAAGGGGTGGGTGATGGTCAATGCCAGCGTAGCAGAGACGGAGACGCTACTCGGCACTGAATACCACGTCTACGTGCACGAGTCTTCCGGCAAGGAGCACGTCGGTGGGTTGACCTCTTTGCGTTTTAGTATGCCATTGACGAGTGTTTGTAGCGTGCGACGAGTACCTGCTTCCTGCCCACATCGTGCGTCCCTCCATCTTCATGTCTTTCCTGTCCTTGACGCGTTATTATCTCCCAGATTCCCCACGTTGCTTTGGTTCAGCCCACTGTCGACTTCAACGCTATACTCACCAAACGTTCTGCTTCCACCGCGACGCATATCGCGCTGGGCCAGCCCGGCGTGGGCACCGTCTCTCCCAAGCTCACCGCGACTGTCTCCACTATCCTCCCGGAGCTGGATAACTGCGACTCGCAGATTACGCCCGCCTGTCTCCGTGCTCTTTACGAATTCGATTACTCGCCGCTTGCCACAGATAAAAACTCGCTCGGCATTGTCGAGTACACGCCCCAGGCATACCGGCCCGCGGACCTCGACATGTTCGCAAGAAACTTCTCCTCAATTGGCCCGAGCTTAGTTGGTGCCCGCCCAGTGCTGGAGGCCGTCGATGGTGGTACGTCCTTGACTGCCTTTTTGTGGTGGTTTACCTAGGATTGACGAGAATTCAGGTGTCGTTCAGAACATCTCGGAGAGCTTCGGGTTCAATGGCGAGTCGAACCTTGACCTCCAGTATGCTATGAATCTGGTTACTGCCCATCAACCCGTTACGCTGTATCAGGTCGGCGACCTTGAAATGGGTGCGAGTCTCGCAATCCGACGTATCATTCCGCTAATGTTCCACAGGCGCCTCGTTCAACAACCTCCTCGACGCACTCGACGGAACGTTTTGCTCGTTCCAGGGCGGGGACGACCTGTTCAACGATGGCATCTATCCCGATACCCTTCCTGGTGGCTACCAAAGCACGTGACCTTATTATTCTCTGGTCTGCGCAATCCTCACCCTGGTGCCCTTAGGTCAAGACTGCGGCACGATCACACCAGCCTATGTCATTTCTACCTCTTACGGGTACAACGAAGCCGACCTTTCACCTGCCTATACGGCCAGACAATGCGCAGAATATGCCAAGGTGCGGACATTTACTTTTCTTCTGCATCCAAGTTTAACGCCAGTTTTCAGCTCGGGCTCATGGGTGTCACCGTCCTCTATTCTTCAGGAGACAACGGCGTCGCCGGTACATATCCCGGCGTATCTTACCCGAAACAAGTCTAACGATCCATTTCGCTTAAATAGGTAACGGTGGCCTGTGTCTCAATCCCGATGGCTCCCAAACCTCCGCTGGCAAAATCTTCAATCCCTCCTTCCCTTCCACCTGCCCCTTCGTCACCGGAGTCGGCGCTACGCAGGTCAACCCCGGCGCCAAGGTAACTGACCCAGAGAGCGCTTGCGAGCAGGTCATCTTCAGGTGAGCAAGGCTCATTATACACCGGTTATCTTCTAACGCCATCTCCTTAGTGGTGGAGGGTTTAGCAATTACTTTGCGATTCCAGGTATGGCTGATGCCTTTTAATGGCACGCGATCCTCACTGTACTTCCCCAGACTTTCAGAAGGGCCAAGTCGCCAGATACCTCACGAACAACCCTCCGCCGTACGCTGCCACGACCTACAATGCCACAGGAACGGTCCGTCGCGCGCCTCGCATGTTGGATTGATGAATGGAAGCTGATGAAAATTCGTATGTCTAGAGCCGCGCATTCCCCGATATCTCTGCCAACGGGTGCGTATTCTCTTCTCTTCTACTCATCTCCTGTCGCTCACTACATCATTCATCATTAGCGCCAACTACGTTGTTGCTGTCAGTTTATTCAAACCCTGGCGCTGTTTCCCGACACTGATTCTGATTCTTCTACATAGGTCGACGGCGCATTCGGGCTTGTGTTTGGGACATCCGCGTCTTCTCCTGTAGTTGGGGCGATACTCACTATGATCAACGACGCGCGGCTCGCGTATGGCAAGAGCCCGATCGGGTTCATCAACCCTACCGTACGTCCTCTTCCATTCCATCGAAGCCGCGCATCTTCTCACCGGGCGCAGATCTACTCGCCGGCGTTTCAAGGCGCGTTCAACGACATCACGACCGGGACAAACCCCGGCTGCGGTACCCCAGGATTTTCGGCAGCGAAGGGCTATGACCCAGTAACGGGGCTCGGCACGCCGAACTTCCAGAAGCTGCTGGAGCTGTGGCTGCTCCTTAAGTGAAATGCGAGCCCGAAAACGCGGAATACGGACCTGATTGACATTGGGATGATTGATATCGCTCGCTTTGTCCATCCTTCATTGGTTGCTTTAAAATATATGATTTATTGGTTAAATTCCGTTGTATACAATTGGGAGAATATTTGCGATGTGGCCCAATAGCCCTGCCAGTTGGAATCACATTTGGCTCCTCATGGGCATGTGGAGGATTCTTTTTATGTGAATCCAGGGAATGATAATTCCATCGCCGGACCATTCCATCGAATGGAATGAACTGACAAGGAATCCGAAAAAGATGGACCACCGTCCATACAGCCTGTTTCCTAGATTTTCGGAGCGCCTTTCCAAGAAAAGAGGTACATGGGTGATACAGATAAATAACATACAGGGATTATATTTCCGAAGACGCTTCTTCTACATCTTCGGCGTCTTCTTCGGCGTCCTCCGAGTCATCCTCTTCGTCCTCCTCCTCGTCGAGATCCTCCATGCTAGCATCCAGATCTTGTGTCGAATTCTCGCCCACATCTTCGCCAACGGACGGCGGTCCATTGGATGGCCCCGAGTCGGACTCGTCGTCGTCCTCCTCCGCCTGAAGAGGATGAGGGTTTAGTAGCAGTATCTCCGAGTCGTCGACGACCCACATCGTTCTTCTCCTCCTGCTGCGTCAAATTCCGCCCAATGGGTATCAAGGTGCCGAACCCTCGATGGCGTATGAGTATATTCTACCAGAGTTAGCAATAAATTTTCCGCAGAGTACAGACCCACCCACCATCTCCTCGAGCTCGTTCTCCTCGTCGCTCAGGTCGTCCATCTCCCGCTGCAGATTTCGCGAGGCATTGAGCCGGCCATATACCTTCCCCTGTGGTGGCAAGGGAGCAGGCT
The DNA here is from genome assembly GCA_029204335.1 of Mycena vulgaris. Classification (NCBI taxonomy): domain Eukaryota; kingdom Fungi; phylum Basidiomycota; class Agaricomycetes; order Agaricales; family Mycenaceae; genus Mycena; species Mycena vulgaris. The sequence goes on from JARGYA010000300.1 coordinate 22,880, forward strand.
GTGGATGGGGTGCCGGGGGAAGGAGCCGGGGGAATAGGAGCGGACGAGGGAGGACGGTGGGCGTCGCCACTGACATGGTCGCCGGAGCGCGCTGGGTCACAGACCACGTGGCTGATGGTCACCCCCATATGGTACCCGTTCGGCTGAAACACTGAACGGATTTACCCTCACCACTGCAACCACTTGTTCGGGCCGTATTTGCTCCCGTCACTCGATAACTGAGTATCTCGACAGCAATGAAGCTTTAAACAGGTTTGCGGACGCGGGTAAGGTCCTTGGACGCGAAATCAACTGAAATCAGATTATCACTTCCTTTCTTGCTTGGATCTCCGTCCGCCTGCGCTTCTAGCTGCTTAGTTGCTGCTTAGCCAGGGCGGCGTGTATAGACGACCAATGATATAAATACTCCACCCCCCGAGACCATCGCCTTCACCTTATTCACACCATGCGACTGCTCATTTTCGGGGCTACGGGCACCATGGGCGTCCTCATCGCGCGCCAGTTCCTCGAGGTCTACCAGTCCTGCACCCTCATCCTCTACATGCGCTCCGCCGCTAAGCTCCCGGCCGATCTCGCCGACGACCCCTCTGTGGTCGTGATCGAGGGGGAACTCGACGAGATGGATAACCTCGCGAAGGCGATGGAGGGCGTCGATGCAGTGATCACCGCTCTCGGCCCCACAGGCCGCAAAGGCCCGTTCTACTCATCCAACACCCCCATCGCCGCGGCGTACGCCCGCATCATCGCAACGATGCACGCACACTCCGTTCGGCGACTGATCGCGCTGACCACACCATCCGTGCGCGACCCCGCCGACCAATTTAGCTTCCCGCTCGCGTTCCTGCGGGGCACCTTTGCAACCCTCGCGCCGAACGTCGTTAAGGACATCCGCGCCGTTGGTGCTGTCGTCCGGGCGCAGGAGGAGAGCCTCGACTGGACCCTCGTGCGACTCGCGCTCCACTCCAACTCGGACGCAGGCAATAGCGAGGTCGTCGCGGGGTACATGGGCGACGGCAAGATACACGCGGTATCCTCGCGCCTTGGCGCTGCCACCTTCATCATCCAGGAGCTGGAGAAGCGAGAGTGGATCCGGAAAGCCCCCATCTTGAGTGCGCCATGATTTCATTTTCGGTGCAGCTCGCATCCTCGCGGGGATGGGTCGACAACTAACCAATTCACAATCCAGGCTAATAAAAATTCCATCTGTATCATCCGACTTGTATTCCATGGCTCTGGTTGTATCAAGGTGCTTTGTCTGGCTAGCTGGGCCGCGATGGCAGTTGTGTACGTTTCGAAACAACTGTACTACTAGTATCTATTTAGATGAGCGTATTAAATTGGCTGCAGCCTATTCCAGTCCACCGTCTTCATAAAATGGACCACGCCCGTGAAAGACCCCTCGAATCTATAAAATCACAGACACCCTCGCGGTCGGCCTTCCTTCCACCAGATGTAATACGCCCCTATACCCCCGGGCCCGGGCCCGCACATAACTAAGTCGCCGTCGGTTCCACCACCAGGGACATACATTGCCGGAACCAGTCCCGCGAACTCGCGGCGCCGGTACCTCCTCCTCAGAGCGATCCGGGGACTCTCAACCGGACAGTGCCAGTTGTACAAGTGTTCGAACTTGTCCCACTCGCATGACCACGGCTCGGGGAGCTGCGCGTCGGGAATCCGAGGCCAGGGCACACACAATTCAGTTCGGGTCCAGAGTCAGGCTCCTGATAAAAGTCGCGGAATTCATACTTGTATGTGCCCTGCGCAAAAGGTGAGTTGGAATGAGAGGGAGCGTTGACGAGATACCGGTGGAGCGCACACATCCCAGAGCGTCCGGACGAAACTGTAATGAGGCCGGTGCTAAACCAAAATAAGTAAAGGGAAATCTTGAATTGTTATAGTTCATCAACGGCGACGCGGAAGCCCCGCTCATTCCTGGTCAGGGGAAATTTTGGACAGGATAATGTTGAGATTGCTTTCACTGCAGGGAATTTTACTATCTCCATTACAACGCTAAAATCAAAAGACAGCTCACCTTCGCCCTTGGCAACGGGCCTCAGTTTCTTCACCCGATTCTAATCTGCCTACGCAATGAACGCCTCCACGGAAGGAAAGACTCCGACAAAACGGTAGAAAACCTCAGGCAGGTTAATCCCCGGCGGGGAGAGACGCGGCCCAAGGTACATATACATTATCCGGGACTGCGCACACGGCGCGAACAGCGTCGTGTGTCCGTTGTCCTGAGAACTGCTATGTCCGGGCGCGTCGAACACTGCTCCCGTACCGCGTAGAAAGCACGACTTCCAGCGGTTCTTCATCGGCCCAGTAGGGCCAGAGTTCCCAATCGCACGTCCAGGGCTCCGGAAGGTTAGCCTTCGAGATGTGAACCCATTCCCGGCGCGCAAATTCACGCTCGTCCGGGCGGGTAGTTAACTGGTCTTGGCTCGATCTCGGGAAAGTAGGCCCGATAGTCACTGTGGAGACGGTCCGTCCCAAGCGGTTAGAAATGTACGGCAGACTTGTGGGATATGCAGATCCCAAAACCGGCGGGGCCGCCGGACAGGAATTCCTCTGTACGCAGCTAAAAGATCAAGGCGAGACTTAGGGAAATCGTTGGTGAACTGAAGCTTTCTCCTACTTGCCACCAACGGCTGTGAGGCGAAGGAAGCTGCGGGAGAGGGGGTAGCATGGTGGTCGCTCCCGAACTGAGATGTATGCGAATCTGAAACGCAGATATGATCGATGAGTTACATTTGAGCACTCTTGACTATCCTTCCAGCGTCCGGGGCGAGTATAGGGTAAAGGAATTTTGATCCCGTCTATTAAGCCTCCTCAGTCCGTACCCCTCCTTGAATCTTTTGCACTCCCGCCCTACAAAAATTCGATCCCCACCCCTACCTGCAGCCCCCTCCTCCCGCCCTCCCCCTTGCTCGCCGTGAGCGGTAACCCAAAGTTCAGCTCGATCCGCGCAGGGTCAAACGCATACGTGAGCCCAACGCCCGCGCTGATCGACGGCCGCGTGAGGAGGGTGCGCGCGGTGGCTGGATGGGTTGTCAGTACGGTGTCTCCGCAGGGGAGGAAGGGAGAACGCACCCCCGCCGAGCATATCCAGCCGCCCCGCATTAACCCACGTGTGCGTTTTCACCGGCCACTCCGGTTTTCCCGGGATCGGCGCGACGACGCTGAGGCCCGCGGCCCAGTAGACCTCTCCACCGACTGCATCCGCTGGAAAATGAAATAGGTAAATGGACGTAAGAGGAGGCGAGGGAGGGACGCACACCCATCGCGCGGCCCGAGCCCATTCGGGCGGAAGGCGCGCACGGACGCGGGCCCGCCGAGCTGGAAGCGATCGGGGAAGAGCGTCGGCCCGCGCAGGCCCCATAAGAGCCCCGAGCGCAGCCCAAGTGACATCGACTACGAGGTCGTTAGCTCTAACCTCAGCTTTAAGGACGGAGGAACGCACGACACCGGGAGCGACGCTCCTCGCGACCTGGGCGTGCGTCTCGGACTTGAGGAACGCCACAGCGCCGCCGAGACCCGCGAACTCGTGCGCCGTTTTAAGGTACACCCCGCCGAGGCGATCCGGCCCACGCGTGTCGAGCACGTACGTGTGCGAGAGCGCGGATTTGGCACTCTGGCCGGCGGCCTCGCGGATACTATCCTTCAGTCAGCGCGAAGGAAAGAAGGAAGGAAGAAGGGGAAGTACCTCAGAGATGCCTCGGGCTTGAGGTTGCCGATGTTACGCACGACGGCCTCGTACGCCCACTCGTGCATCCCGCGGCCCATCGTCCCACTCTGCATTACGCGAGAGTGAATAAGGAGTGGAGACTGCGGATGGAGGCTGACCTAGCTCACCCTGACAAGCGCGCGCACACCGCGCAGCCCCTCCGTGCAGCTCGCGAAACTCGAGTGGTCGCGCTCGAGCCCGAACAGCTGTAGTTCGCCGTGCGTGCGCAGGCTCGCGGTCAGCGGTGCACTGAACGAGGCATTGAAGGCGCGCCGCGTCGTTGTTCCCAGCGCGAGGTTTGCCTCAAGCGTCTCCGCCCCGCCGAAGGCGTTGCGCACGCGTGCCACGATGCTCTGTTATGCACGTTATTTTCTCTTTCGTGCAGAGGCAAAGGAGACGCACGGCGCTGCCCTCGTTGTTCCCCACTTCCGTCGAGCTCTTCGCGTAGAACCGGCCTTTCTCGCGCGCAGTGAAAACGAGATCCACGTCGTGCCTGCCGGCGAGCGGTGACGCCGCGCGCTCCAGCTTGGCGTCCAGCGCGTGAAAAATGTCTGCGCGCGCGAGAACGTCCGCGATACGGCGCGTGGCATGTAGCACCGTCTGGAGGTCGCTGTCTGCGTCTGGCGGCGGCAGAAGTGGGTCGATTATGGAACGGAGAAAGCCCGGGCGCGTGTGCGGCGCGCCCTCAACGCGCACAGACGAAATCCGCGACGGTGTATCCAGATTCGTGTTAATCTGCGCTGGATTAGTGACCGGAAGACGCATGAAATAGCACGGTGCTCACGACATCGGCGAGATGGAGGACAGCAGACTCGTATTCGCCGCGCAGCTTCTTCGTGACCCGCTCCTGCTGCCATTGTCGGATCTTGTCCAGATCACGCTCATCGGGTTCGAAGTCGCGGGGCGACCTGGAGTTCTGCAGAGGGGGCCGCAGGCCGGCGCCGGGTTTTTCTTCCATGCAAGGAGCAGATAGGGAGGAGGGGTGTTTGGCTGTGGGTACATTGCCAAGCAGCTGCACACAAAGCCAAAGTTGAACGACTTGCCGCAAACCAAGTTCCAACACACTGTTTGAACCACAGTTGAAACCGGCGATCGATTTCTTTTCTCCGGAAGCTCCAGTATTTGCTCCACCCCTCCCTGGGCTTGCAAACCCGTATCTCCAAAAGTGGAGATATTTTTGTAACTGACAGCATTTGGACAGCATCCGGTCCCACAGCTTGGAATACTGCCATACTAGCCTCTCTGAAGCTGTGGCATACCATGCCTCTCATTCTCTAGCATGACGGACAGTCAGCTCTACTGTCGCCTCCTCCTCTCCAAAGGTGCCGGATACCCTCTCTGGCAACCTGAGCCGTACGACGATCTCCCCGCGGAATACAAGGCAACCGGGGTCCGCATCGGAGATGTTGGCATCGTAACCCCAGACGGCGCCTTCGACTTTGCATTCAACATATGCGTCCCAAGTGACGACCCAATTAACAGCGTCGGTGTCCCCGACGGCTTTGAGATGGTCGCACTGCACCACGGCGACGTCCGCCGTGCGCCGCGACACTACCCCCCCGGCTCCGATGTCTCAAGCGCAAAGCTAAGAAAACGCAGCGTGTCCGTAGACGCAAGTACCACGTGAAGATTTTTTTTGTTTCGTGTTACTTGACCCCTCCTTAACGCGCTCCAGAATCCTCCCCGCCGGGGGCGGCGCAGGCCTGGCGATCTCAACCTCCTCCCGCGAGGCCGCCATCCTCCTCCTACCTGCTGGCGGCGCAAGCCTCGACCTCCGACGAAAACAGCTCTTCCGCGACTACGCGCTGACGCACGCCGACAGCTGGTACCGCTTCCTCAATATCCGCCTTGGACGCCTCATCGAAAACGGGGCCGTCTACCTAGTCACCGGGTGTGATAAGGCCGCCGCGTGGGGCGTCGCCTGCTTCTCGCACGAGACGTCCGAGGGCGAGGTCTCCCTGGAGCTCACGGCGTCGGTGGTGGCTTCAGGCCGAATCGCCTACGCGTGGCGGGCTGCCGACGTCACCCCCGTCGCGGCGCGCGCGGGCCCGGACCCAGCACATCCAAATTCTGCGCCGAACCAAGCGGTATTTCTCCGCGGGTACAAGGTGATGCTGCGCGAGCGATTCGCGGCGCTGCGCGGTCCCGTGAAGGTCTACCCAGTCGAAACCGCCAAGCCCCGCGATCTACTCTCCCGGCGTACCTCGGTGCCGTATTCTGACGTCAAGCTGCCCCTGAGTCCGAATCTGAATTTTACCGCGTCTGGGTCTTCAGAATCCACCGATAGCGAAGTGTTCCTCGAACAATTTCCAGAACCCCTTCCCGTCAGTGATGTTGAATAATGGTAATGTTGAAATTTGCAACTCACAAGTTTATCTTACTACATAGGTCTACCACCCCTCCGACGCGATCAACTCACTCCTCCTCGACAACGTGCGTGCATTGTTTCTCCGCTGATTCAGATTTATCTCTGAGCATAAGATGCAGGCAACAGACGCCGCAGTTGCGGTGACTCATGATAGCGAGTGGGCCTCGGTCCTTCTGCAGGTTATTACTTTCTTCTTCCCTTGCTAAGCTTCCTGAACAAATCACAGGACGAACGAACGGTCCCGGGTGGCGCGGAGCTGTTCCGCCGCCTGTGCGAAAAATATACGGTGCGCAGGAGCGACGGTGCGTGATTCCCTGCATGCAGCTCCATTGCTTATTTTGTGGATAGACGGTGTCTATTTCGTGTCACCCGACAGTTTACCTGGTGAGGACCTCTTCACAGGCAGCGATAGACGGATTGTACGGAGCCGGAGCGGCACACAAAGCGACGACGAACAACAGAGCGCAAATCCCTCCCAGCGTGTCGTTCGCCTTCTCCTCCTCGGCCAGAGCGAATCAGGTGCGTCGAACTCAACTCCCGCCACTACGGCGTTCTCACGTACGACAGGAAAATCGACCCTCCTCCGACGTAGGTTGACTTATCCATTTAAATTTATCTTATACGGACGCATTGTGTGCAGAATTCGAGCGCTTTTACGCACCGGAACTGTTCGAAAAACAGCGCATGAAATGGCGGAGGGTCGTTCAGCTGAATCTCATACACTCGATGCGCACGGTTCTCGACGCGGTGGCTGCGGACGTTCAGCCTCCGGCGGCTAACTCCGATGCCCATTCTGTCACCTCGAGACTTGACTCTGTCCAGAATCTCGCGGCGGCGCTCCCGGACGTCGAGGCCATCCTCAGGCACACGGCCGGCGACAAGGATTCCGGTGCTGAGCGGACCATTCAAGCCGTTGAAATTCCGGCAGACGAAATCGATATCAACGCCGAAACATCTGCAGCCCTCCCGAGCCCCGCGGACGTAGGAACAGCCACGCAATACGTTTTGCACTCCCTCTGTGGAGACATGGTGCAGCTGTGGGGCGACCCACATGTCCAGGCCACCCTCCAGGCCAAAGAGGTTCAGCTGGAAGACAGTCCCGGATTGTGAGTGAAGTCCTAACCCCCGTTCCACCCTTGACAGTAAATTGACAGCTTCCTGGACGACTTGCCGCGCATCACGGCGGTGGACTACGTTCCATCCGATGGTAGATTATGGGAGTTTGTTTTTTGAAGCTCTGCTAACGGTGGCACGGCAGACGACGTAATGAAAGCGAGGCTGGAAACGACTGGGGTGTCGGAACACATTCTTGAAACAAACACGAAGGACATCTGGTCGATTATTGACGTTGGCGGGAGTCGATCTCAGGTGAGCATCCGACCTTGTTTAATTTTCGGTGCTGAGCCGACGTTCCTCGTAGCGTCGTAAGTATGCTTAGCTCGTGTGTTGGTGCCGCTAACGCGAAACTAGATAAATGGCTCGCGTTCTTCCAGAATGGTACTCAGATCCATTCCACCATCCGGTTGATTCTTACGCCACCGACCACTTTAGTGAACGCCATCATTTTCCTAGCCCCGATTTCATGCTTCAACGAGTATCTCAGCGAGGACAGCAGTATAAATCGCCTGGTATGTATTCCTACGCGTGCTACGCTCGATTTGGACAACCCGCTGCACAGGAGGACTCGTGGACGCTCTGGAAAGAAATCTGTTCCAACATCCTGCTAGCCCAAGTAGACCTCGTGCTCTTTTTGAACAAGTTCGACATCTTCGACAAGAAGCTCAAGGCTGGCATCCCGTCAGTTGAATTTCCCTTTCAAGCGCTCTCTCCCTGACTTCTGGAATCCCCAGGCTATCCAAGTTCATTCCTAGCTTCGAAGACCGGTCGAACGACGTCCAGACCGCCAGCGCTTGTACGCACACATTCTCCTACCTCCTATTCGAACCCCTCATCACTCCGTTTCCATTTTTTTAGATTTACGAAGCAAGTTCGGCGCCATCCACGAGAAGTACTCGCCAGTTCCGCGGCATCTCCACAGCTATTTTACATCGGTCACGGTAAGCGACTTGCTATAGTTGCTTCGTCCATGCTCATGGGTATGGGTGCAAGGATGCGAGTAGCGTGAACATAATCGGTACCGGTAAGAACGCACGTTTCTCGGGCATGGACGTCGGTTCTGAGTACGTGGCAAACGCAGTTCGGGATAGGATTACGCGGCAGAATCTGGCGTCGTCGAACCTCATCTGAATTATTGGTGGTATGTTAATTTTTCGGGGATGTCTATCATACGTATCATTAGGAATGCAAATGGAATTGACTCGGAGGCGCGCCATGTGTAAAGCCACGCCACCGTGTTAGAGTCGGTCCGAACATCCGCGGCAAGCACATGATCCGTTATCTATAAATGACATCCGACTTTTCTTCTTCGTTCTTGCTTCCTTTCACCAGGGTGTATTTTTGCACGAATTCCCCTGGACCTCGAAAATGGCGTCCTACGTGCATTCCATGACCTCTGGGTCGCTGCCGTCCGACTACGCCATCGTGTCGCGGTACGCTGCGGCGCACCCCGACGAACTGGAGCAAAACGGAGAGTCTGCCGACGCTGAAACTAGTCACACGAGCACAAATCGTATCGCTAGGCGCCCGTCTCGCCCGTCCATGGCCGCCCCCGCTATTTCACAGCACCCTCACTTGACGATTCGCCCGACGGAGAACACGCCCCTGCTCAACCCCGGCCCCCATGTACCCCGGATCGTCGAGCGGGAGGAAAACGAGCCCGAGGGTAGACTGTCTGCAACTGCAATCTACTTCGCAGAACTCCGCGTCCTCACGAAATACTCGTAAGTTGTTCAACTTCAAACATCCGGCACGGCTCTAACTCCTGCAAAAACCACAAGGCTCCCCGTATTCGGCACACACTTGCTCGAATACAGCCTGATCATGGCTCCTGTTCTAAGCATAGGTCATTTGTCCACGACAGCCCTCGCCGGGATCACGCTAGTGAGTCTAGTGTGTTTTGAGTTATCTGACACATTGTCGAACTCGACATAGGGCTCGATGACGGCAAGTGTCTCTGGGTTCTCTATCCTGCAAGGCTTCGTCAGTGCTTTGGATACGATGTTGCCCTCAGCATGGACATCGTCCACGCCATCGCTGGTGGGCCTGTGGTCTCAGCGCATGGGTGGGTCTGTTGTTCTATCTCCTGCATACTTTTCTGAACGCCGCTCGACAGGTGTTGTAATGGGTGCCGCGCTTATCGTGAGTATTTTGCTCCTCGTCCCGAAGAAATTGACGTCATGCGGCATGCCAAGCCGATGTATTTCGTCTGGTTCAACGCGGAAACAATCCTGCTCGGTCTTAAGCAGGATCCTGAAGTGGCGCGGCTGGCTGCTCTCTATTTGCGATGGGTTTCATTAGGCCTTCCTGGTAAATGAAATCTGTTACTGCTTCCGGAAGTAATTAACCTTTCTTGTCAGCGTATACTTTTAACTTGATCAGCCGGTATGATCCCCGCTTTCAAGCTTCTGACCTTCTGAATGGCCGTCAGGCGATACTTCCAATCACAAGGTACGTCAGTTCAATTACGATTGATCTCAAAAGCAGCTCAAGACTTCCCTTCAAGGTTTATTCGCGGTGCCCACGCGGATCATCTGCATTGTCGCCCCCATTAATGCCCTCCTCAATTACATCCTCGGTACGTACCTCCAGCGATACCTCTTTACTTTGGACCACCTGACGGCGTTTAGTATGGGGTCCGGAGCCCATCCGGCTTGGGTACATCGGAGCACCGATCGCCACCGCCTCCGCGTTCAACCTTGTTTGCCTCATGAATATCGTCTACGGCGCATTTATCGCGCCCCGCACAGCATGGCAACCCATCTCGCGCCGCAGTTTCACCAGCCTCGGTGTGTTGGTACACCTCGGGCTTGCCGGAGTCGGTGCGTGAACCAAGAAATAAATATGCTCGAGGGTTTTGTTTAATAAATTCGGAATCCAGGGCAAACTGCGTCGGAATGGTGGGCCTGGGAACTGGTTGCACTGGCAGCATCTTTGTGGGTTACTTCTCGGGTCGAGGGACGCACTTACCCATCATGTTGAACCGTCAGGCTGGGCCCGGTTTCACTCGCGACGCAGTCCATCCTTCTCTCATCAGCATCGACTACGTACCAAGCGCCATTCGCCCTCAGTGTCGCAACATCGGTCCGGTGGGTTGACATGCTTCTCGTTTATCATTCAACGCTCATTACGAGCTATGTAGCATCGGAAACCTACTTGGCGAATTAAATTCAGCGCGCGCGAAAGTGGCGGCCAATACTGGCATCCTAATGGCACTGGTGCTCAGCATGGTGTTCAGGTATCGTGTTCAATAACCTAGCCGCCGTGCTGTGTCTCACATGGGGTTCAAATCAGTGCCATGTTCATGGTCTTCCGCCATTCCTGGGCGTATCTCTTCAATGACGATCCCGGTATGTTGAAGCCACCATCTCCTCGGCTGGGTTTATAATTGTCCGTGTCCAGTGGTAGTCGATCTGGTTGCGTCGATTTTGCCCTTGGTGGCGCTCTTCCAGGTGTTCGACGGAACTAGCGCGGTCACCGGCGGTATTTTGCGCGCGAAGGGGAAACAAGTAAGCCCTACAAGCATCATGCTACGGCGCATCCGATTAACGTCTCCTCTAGATGACTGGTGCCCTCTTAAACCTCAGGTGTGTTGTCACCTTGAACTTGAATACGCCACCGACTTACCGATTGCGTCTTAGCGCCTACTATATCATCGGTATGCATCAAATGTTCATTACTAGACCGCACTAAACCCTGCCAAAGGAATTCCGTTCGGCGCATGGCTGGCGTTCAACTTGGACTATGGGCTCCATGGGCTATGGATCGGGCTCACTGTATCCCTCGTCTATTGCGCCGTGTTCGGAACGCTTCTCTGTGTGAGAACCGACTGGGACCACGAGGTGAGGAAGGTGCTTGCTCGGATCAACGCAGAAAACAAGGCGAGAGGGAGCGAGGTTGACGTTTGAATTTTTTTTTGACGACCTGATAAACGATCTAACGATTTACTTACACCTATTTACGACCAAAACCAATGGTACCAAATCCCTGGTGCGGTATGTAGAGAAGCAGATGTTTCTTGAATGTAGCAATCCGATGTGCATCTTTGCTTCCTTGTAGAAATCGCCGACGCCGACAAAGCTGCAGCGTAACCGGAGCGCTTCCGGATGCGTGCATTGGAATCTAGAGCTCAGACTTTAGCGTTGCAGCATACTTGACGAGTTGGACTCACATAGAGAACCGTCTGCGATCGTTACTGAGCGCGACATACTACTTCGCCCGATAGCTTCATATGCACCGCCTCCCGCGCCTCCAACCACTCATTCTCCTTGTCCGCCGTTCTTATAACGATGATCTCCCCCATTCCGAGCGGCTTGACATTCTGCGCGCGTCTGCCCGTGCACAGGCGCCGGATCTCGGGAAAGTCCATGAAGACGTTTTTGCTCGGCTTGCTGATGAGCTCCATGGACTGCAGCACGGGAAGATCGTCGCGGTACTTGAGATCCGCCCATATGCGCTTCTGTGCGTCGTTCGCAGTGAGAAACGCAGCGGGGGACGCCTCTGCGATGGTTCCGCGCGTCAAGTTGGAGACGAAGCCATTGCGCAGGAGGATGGACATGATGCCGAGGTTTTGGGTGCTGTGGTTGACTGCGATTTTCTGGTGCCGGGCGCGGAAGGCATTCTGTATCCGCGCGCAGAGGTCGTGTGGCAGCGGCATGCTGGTCAAAGGCCCGAAAAACGTTGGTTGTAGCTATTGACCGTTGTTTGTCACTATTGTAGTCCTCTCAAGTCGGATCACTCGGAATTCCGGTCAACTCGTCCCCAATTACCGCACAGTTGTTAAGGTTGGCGGGCCAGGTACTTTCAACCCCGCCCGATCCCGCCAGGGCCCCGCCAACTCTTTTGTCAACCACTCTGATGCGCTTGAGGCACGAAGGTTCAAGGAATTGCTCTGCCCTACCTCTGGGAGACTGGACTATTGATATCCTGAACTCCTGGGTTCCGTTCTCACAGAGTCTCTCACCTTTTTTCCACCGGTCCTTCCACGTGGACCCGCACAAAATGCGGAACAAATAACAGCCCAATAGCAATCACTCAGAATCGTCTGAGTTGGCCGTGGCGCCTGTTGCTATTATACTACTCACAGTACTCACCATCGTCTGATTTTGAGCAGGTAGCCGGTATTAACTACACCAAATCCGTCCGCAATGTTCTTCGGAAAATTGTTTTCCCTTGTGGGTAAGTATCAGGTACAGCTGCATGCTACATTGCTACCGCCTATTCGGGTTCACTCGGCCCCTGCGCATTAAAAAAATGTTGAGCACTGAGCCGCGTCTGAATTTATTTCCACATGGATGTACCCGAAAACGATGAGTTTCATTCAGTCCCTTGTCTCTGCAAGTATTTTCCCCGAAAGCCGACGTTGCGGACGTGTGAGCAATGTGGGGCCCCAGAAGCCAATCACAATATCAAGTGGGAGAGTATCTCCATTTATGGATGGCCTCGTGAGCAATTTCTTGGACCTTGATATATAAAGCTGATTTCCAATGCGACTGTCCGTGTGCATTCTCATTCTTTACCCATGTCCGTCGAAGGAAAGCAAGAGGTGGAGAAAGGCGTCCCCGAGGGTAGCCTCAGCGAGCACTCGGAGATCGACCTGTATGCGTTCCACGAGCAGACAGCTGGACGCTTGGTGATTGACCCAGAGTACGATCAAGTCCGTGTTTTACGCCCACCAGCTAACAGGCCGACCAGAGAGGCGAAGATCGAATTCGGCGAGTCTGTCGCGTCACGTCTGAAACTTTCTCGCGATGGAACCAAAGTGCTGTGGCCGCAGGTGAGTGATGCCATACAAACGAGCACCGTGACCGTCGCGCGACTTACGACTGGAAAGCCCACAGACTCCCCGGACGACCCCCAGAATTGGAGTGATAGGCGGAAATCACTTCTGTTGATCATCATCACACTGGTCCGTACATTTTCGAAGTAACACCTCTTGGATGTCTTGCTTATCTTGAGGAAGGCCGCCATCGTCCCTGATTTTGACTCGGGTATCGGTGCGTTGGAATTTTCGTCTAATTCCCATCATAGTTAACCCCTGGGCCATATTCAGGTATTGCTGCGATTTTCAAGCTTGCCGAACAGTATGATACAACACCTGGTGTAATTAACAATCTCACTTCAAAGTACTCAAACTTATTTTGTCGCCAATGAAATTAACTGACCCGCGGTATATAGTTGGAGCATCTTTTTGCTTGGTTCGTGGAACCGTGTCTTGAGTGCGTTCAACATCTGACTCTTCTCCAATATAGGCTGGGGAGGAATCGCTGCGGTGTCAGTGATTAAATCTTCCAAGCCTTCGGTCGGGTTCTAAACGAATTTCAGCATGATTGTACGGCGTGTGGGACGGCTTCCAGTTCTATTCTGGTCCCAGGCGAGTTGTCATCTTCCATTTTTAACGGCATCTAAATGGAGTTCAGTTGCTAGCAGTGGGGTTCCTTGTAGGGGCAACGTTTGCGCCGGATCTAAAGACCTTCACTGGTGATAATGCACTTCTAATTCTCTAGCAACTCGACTAAAATGTTTTTAGCGATGCGCTGCTTGACTGCATTCTTCGGGTGTGCCCGATAATTATTGCATTTCGTCTTAGATTACTCACGACTGCTCCCAGGACTGCACCGCAAGTCAGTGTAAGTGTTAATCTAGTCTCATGCCACCGCATTATCTAAACCACTCGGCGCTCAGGGACTCTACGTGGTCACTGACTTGTATCCTTTCCATTTGCAAGCTCGCATGGTCTGTCCGATCCTGTTCAAATTTTGATTAATCTAATTGCTGCAGCTTAATTTCTGGACCATGGGGTTCCTAGTATCTCCGTTCCTGTCTCCGTTCGCCTTCGGTTTCCTAGTTGCCCGCACGTCATGGCGGTGGGCATATGGAATCGGTTCCATGTATGGAGCCATCGTCGTCGTTCTAATTGTCCTCTTTATGGAAGAAACGTGAGCAAAACGTCAGACTGTAAGAAGAAGTGCTGACAGTGCTGGTTTATAGTATGTACGATCGAACCGTCAAGCCGATACCTGCTCGTCCCACCACAGGTCTTCGCTACCGCATCGAGACGCTTGTGGGCATAACGGGTCTCAAAATGCAGAAGTATCGCATATCATGGACGGAGGCAATTATGTCGCCCTTTAATGTTGTATGGCGCCCCCATATCCTCGGTATTTTGGTGTTTGAGGTGAGTCTGGTCACACATTGCTTCGCATGTTATTATTAAACACGAGCATCCAGGCGCTCCTTTTCGGGTTTGGGATTGGCATAAATGTAAGGTCTCAGCGTTGCGCGTGCCTTTCAAAGCTCATGACCTGCTCAGGTCACAAATGCTGTATTCCTCGGAAGTCCTCCTCCCGTCGGGTTCGAATTACAAATCATTTTTATTCCCGTTCCTAACGATCTATATCCCCAGATTCCAATGGTCTGAATTTGCTATTGCTGGAGCGTACGGAACCCCGATCGTAATTCTGTTCAATATACTCATTCGAATCGCCACTCATTCCGTGTGCCCAGGTCTCAGTCATCTTGGGAGAATTGGTTGGTCGATATACGAACGACTGGATTATGAACTTTAGCATCCGCCGCAATAAGGGGGTGTTCGAGGCTGAAAATCGTTTATGGTATAACATCAAAACCAGGTTGTCTGTGCCAACCGACCAACCAACGTTCACAGGGCTTGCTATATCGCCATGCCGCTTTATATCTGCGGCTTCGTCGTCCTAGGAGCTGCCTTCCAAAAACACTTGAGCCCAGGCGCAATTGTAATGGGCTGGGGTCTCGCGGAATTGGCCACAATGATAAACACTGTCGCCGTCTGTCAGTCTCCTCTTTATGCGGAATCTCAACGGCCTGCTGACTGGAGCGCAACCAAGATGCCTATTGTAACGATGCCTTCCCCAAACACCAAGTAAGCAACGGTTTCCGGATTTCGATTCGTGGTTCAAATTTGGGCAGGGCGAGATCAGCGCTTTAATCAATTTGTTTCGAACTCTTGGAGGTGCGATCTCCCTTTAAATGTCGTTATCGGTACCAATAATATGTGCATAGGGTACGCATAAACCGCTTGCATCCAGATTTTCCAACGAGGCTAACAGGCAGTTGCAGATTCGCGGTTGCTTACTTCCAAGTCCCATGGGCTGAAAAACACGGAGCTTTCCAAGTCTTCGGTGTCGAAGCCGCGTAAGTCCCCACATTTACCTTGATTCATTGATTGGTTCATGGTTCAATTCCTAGCATTGTAACTGGGCTCTTTTTCCTTATCGTTCCCCCACTGCAACTGAAGGGTCGTGCGCTACGCGTATGTGAGATTTCCAACCTGCGTGCGCAATCTAACAGGTCTTCTTTCGCAGGCACGCTTCTCGCTACACTGATTGTCGATTTGAACGATCTATCAGGTGATGTTTGCTCAACGTTTTTATCCCACAAAGAAATGCCCATTACGAAATCATGTCTCTACGTCCATCTGCGACGAGGAATTTGTAACGAACGAAGAATTGTATTCACTGCCCGAGTTTCGTGCAAGTCGCTTTTGAACAAGTCTGTGGTTCGGATGAGTTCAGAGCCAGAAGAAATGAACAAGAGTCGACCTGTGGAAGATATCCAGTGGACCGTCCGTCGTTATGAGCGAGTCAGTTATATTGGACGTTCGGTCTTGCTCGTATTTTGTGATGGGGATCCAGCTACTTAGAGGGCTTGTGCCAGCTTCGTAGCTGGCCTCTGAGACGTAAAGTAAAAGGCCATCAGCACAGACTTCCGCCGTTCTGGTTGTGAGCACAGGTATCGTTTCATTTGTCTGAAGCTGGTCAACCATCATAGACTCGCCAGGCTCTGTAGCTTTGCCCACAGCCGGAACGTCGACGTCGATCGACCGCGATACCCGAGCAAGTGGTACGATTCGCGATGACAGAGCCAGAAGAGAAGTGTCTGTGTGATACGGAATCGCAAGGAACTTGGTAGGATATGGGAAGCGGTAAGTTTTGGGTTGCGCGTTGGAGTCTAGAGGATCCTGGGACAGGTTGTAATTTGAATTTGACGGAGGCGGGGAAATAGACAGTTCGTCTAATCGAGTATCCCTCCACCAAAATCTGCTGAACATTGAATACCAGGAGCTGTATCGAGGTGGAAAACAAACAAACCTGAAAGGCGTTTCGCAGTCCCCGATGTCTTGGCCTTTCCACTTCAAAACGTCCAGAACATGCAGGATACCATTTTCACGCCAGTTGTTGTCCAGAATGCAATCCCTTGCGACAAAAAAAAATTGAGCTGATGTCCGAGCGGTTAAGGTGAACAGAAGCTCCTACAGAATTGTCAACGATGGAAGTGTCGACGGAAAACGAGGCATCAGAAGCTTCCCCAGTTTCCTGCTTCTCAAAGAGGTATTTGGCACTGAGCGAGGTTGAGTACGGGAATAAATAGGAATATTGAAGGAGCTGACCGTGGCCAGGGATGCCTAGCGATTGATCGGTAACAGCAAGACACCGCTTGCCGACGGGAACAGGTGCAACTGTGACCGGAGCGGTGAGACCTTGAGTCGCAGGGATGGTGAGATGCGAACCTGCCACCCATCCAGTCTCAAGGTCTTCCGGAAGACCGTCTCCACCCGAATGCGAGACGTCCCACGGATCGTCTTCGCTCATTTCCAAGAGCTCGGCGTACATGCACTGATCGGCCCACTTGTTGCTAGCTGCCGGAGGCTCCTTTTTTGACTTTTGCTTCCGTTTCTTGCGGCGCCCTGCTGGCGGTTCTGGGCTGGCGGATTCAATATGGGGATCCGAGGCAACAGCGTCGGGCGCAGAGGAGGGAGGCGGAAGTAAAGCCGCGTATGAGGCAATTCCCATGCGCACGATTCCCAGATCTTCCGTGTCTTCCTCCTCATCCGATTGTCCAAGATTGAGGTCTGCGAACAGATCGAGCTGGCGCGACGAATCCACGCGTTGAGCACGCCTCTGTGGGAGGGAAGATAAGGAGAAGTCGGTAAACAGCCCACAATTTACACACGCGTTTTTGCTCGTCCAGAGCCTGGTATTCCTCTTTGTAAGTGAGCATTCAAAGGACCGAAAAGGTAGAAAACCTTTCTCCGACGCAATTCCTGTGACTCCGACGCGTCCGTCACTGCACTTGGAGGGGCCTTGTAACTAGCCTTGCGATTCTTGGCCATGGTGATGCAGGGCCTAACGGTACAGAGGACGAAGCAGTTTGGAGCACGTCGTAACGTCTTTGAGCTACAAGCACAAGCAACGCCCGTAGCCGAAAATGGAAATAAAGCAAATTGACCCCTCAACGTGCATGTCGCAGGTTTACAAGAGACTCACTGGGATACAGCCACATTCACAAGTACATGGTACATACAAGGGCAGATTTCGAGAGATATTTAGCGCCGTCCGTCCCGCTCACATCACATATAACCCTTCAGCATTGACGCGCAAACCCAGACTGTCCCTGAGCATCCTCCCCACTTCCGTCCCCGAAGTTATCCTTCTCCGGGCGACCGTGCTCCTTGTCAGGCTGGTGGACATTCACACCCTTGAGCAGCATCCCCGAGGCGCTCGTATCTGCAGGAGAAAAAGCACGATGGTCAGCCATTTGATAACGCACGAGTGATAAGCGAAGCAGGCGGGTTACGTGAAGATGAGAAAAACGAGAAAGGAATGGGGGAGCGGAAGGACGTGAAAAAGAGAAACGCGGTAAACAGATGGAAGAGGAAGGTAAAGGGGAGGAGGAGGGCGTGGATCAGCCGCGCAGGGAAGGATTGCTTGTGTATCCCCAACGCAGCTGTAGGGAGGGAGGGAGAGAAAGAGACCGCGGTGGAGGGAGGGAGACGCAAGGCCGCCGCAACGGGAGAAGACAAAGGTGGCTCTGGGCCTGAACGCGAATACGAAGAGTGATGGGGGACTGGCGGAAAAGCAGACGAATGGGGCAGGGTTACGGCTACGGCTAGGCCATCGGCATGCACCGTTGACGAGGGATCGGCAAAGGTGGTTCTCGAATACGCAGACTCACCCATGAGCTGCTCGGTGATCTATGCATCGTTAAGGGGAGGAAAAAAAGGCGGGAGGGGCAACACACCTCCAAGGTGTCGACGATCAGGCGCTCAATCAAGTCCTCGCTGAGAGTCTCGCGGACTGCACAAAACTAATGTTAGATGGCGAAGGTCTTGACAACATGAGTCCACGCACCAACAACACGCAGGATTTGCGTGTCTGCCTCGCCCTCCGGTGCGTTGTAGTTGGGTACGATCCACCCTTTGGTGCGCAGCATCGACTGGATCCACGCCTGCTGCACATGCGGGTACTCGGCCGCAAATTTGTCAGAAAGCCGGAACGACACGACGGGGAGCCCGCGCTCGTAGAGCTCTGGTTCGTCCGTGTCCTCTGCGTTTTCGAGCTCCGCGCGCCCCTTCTCGGAGGGC
The DNA here is from genome assembly GCA_029204335.1 of Mycena vulgaris. Lineage (NCBI taxonomy): Eukaryota > Fungi > Basidiomycota > Agaricomycetes > Agaricales > Mycenaceae > Mycena > Mycena vulgaris. The sequence goes on from JARGYA010000300.1 coordinate 41,492, forward strand.
TTGTGTACATTGCTGAGGACCGTAAAGTACGTGGCCTCGAGGGCACGAGAGAGCATGCGGGAATTGCGTAGGTCCTTGATAGCGATGCGCCGGTAACCGTCGAAACCTGAGGTGGTGTAAGAAGAGGAGGCTGGAGCGGGAGCTGGCGGGAAACGCACCTAGATTGAGGAAGTTGTACATCTGAAAAAGAAGATGAGTGAGAGGTAGGCGGAGATATTGGTATCTGCATTACCTGCGCAATGATGGGGGCAGCCGGTTTTGAGAAATTGCTGCAATAGATCCTGAGTAAATACACGAAAAGTGGGGAAAGAAAAGAAGCGCACAGAGTGAAGGAGTACTCGACACTGCCGAGATAATCTGCCGGGAGATGTCAATGGACGAGACGGGCGTTTCAATGAGAGCAAACTCACGCAGCTCGAAGATCAGGTCCTTGTGCAGGAGAGACTCGTCCCTCCACAGAATCCACCCGAGCCCCGCGTAGACGAGACCTACGATACAGTTAAAACCAGCGATCTAAGTATGAGAGAATGGACAAACCGAATTTGTGGCCCGAGGTGTTGATGGAGTGTACACGGGGAACGTCAAAGGCCCACTTGTACGTGGGGTACGCGAACGGCGCGATGAACGCACCCGACGCGCCGTCCACATGGATGGGGATATCGAGCCCTGTGCGTTTCTGCAGGTCGTCCACTGCGGGAAAAAACGTTAACTCGGGACAGGCAGTATCACACGTGGACGTACAGAGATCCGACATGAGCTGGACGTCCTCGAAATGGCCGGTATACGTGCTGCCCAGGATAACGATCACCTAGAATCACGCCTTAGATGGGGCTCAAAGAGTAGAAAAAGACACTACGCACCCCGATGGTGTTTTCGTCGATGAATTGGATCGCATCATGAGGATTCATGACGTAGTTGGTCGACGCGTTCACGGGGACCAGACGCGCTTCGACATCCCAGTATCTGTTCCCAGTGAGTAGGCACAAGCGAAGGGACAGGAGGCTGCTCACCGAGCGAATTTCTCAAGAGCCACTTGGGCGTTAGAGCCGAAGACAATGTTTGGCCCTGGATTATGGAAGTCTTTCCCAGCGGCCTGCCCGTTATCAGATGACAAAATAGTCGAGGCGCCCGGAAATACGCACCTTTCTTGCCTCCTGCCAGCGCTTCTTGAACGCGAGGCCGCCGAGCATAATTGCCTCAGACGATCCCGCAGTCGACGTGCCGATGACCTTGCCCTCCTTGGGCGCCTTCCACAAGTCCGCGACTAAATCGATCGCGTCAGAACACATAGCAGATTGGAGGAAGTGAACGCGCACTCATCGAGATGCAGCGGTTGTGGATGATCGTGGCTGCTGGGTACTCATCGAGATCGACCTGGTTTTTATTCAGGTTCTCCATAATGAGCTTATTGGCCTCCTCCGGCATCCAGGTGTGCACGAAGCTGAAGAGGAGATCAGCCAGGAAGTTGGGACATCACGTATTGCACTCACGACGCGAGATTGAGCAAGGGATTGCCGTCGAGCGCTGTCTCGTCGTGAAGGAGCTGGTAAGCGGCCTTGGACGAAATGCCGAACTCGGGCATAGTGTACTTGGGAGCTCGGGCAGCATCCTCATCGCGGGACCAAGACTGGTGGAGCGTCTGGCGGCCCTCTTGGCCTGCGTATTTGCGATGGGGGTGGTCCTTGGATTTTTGGATGACTTCATCTGCGTTGACTGGGTGGAGGCGTTAGTGCAGAGAATATACGGCGACATTGGAACTTGCTGTGGCGCGAAAGAGACATGATGGGTGAGAGGCGTTTGTGGGGATAGATGCATTCTCGACTATTCTCGACCTCTTTAAATGTGGTCCATTTTTATCGTGTGCGTCATTGATTGACAGCCCATCGATGCGACGGCGACACACGGGAGGGCAGCACGGGGAGTGTGGGTATGTTTTTTGAGACATGCAGTCACAACGTTTGTGGTGATCCATGTAGAGCAAAGGAAGGCGAGAGTGGGAGAAAATGAGCAGCCGACGCCACCCATTGGATCGCCTTCCCACCGAAACCCCCGCGAGTCTGCTGGTGTTGTGCAGAGAGGGTAGGCAGGTTGTGCAGGATGTGCGTGTATTTTGAGACTTGTGCATGTTGGTTTGTCGTATGTAGTCGAGCTGATAAAGTCGACCTCGTTCGTCAGCGCGTTTGCAGCTGCATAATAGGGAAGGCGAATGCAAGGCCATGGGAATAGGTCACTATTAATAAAATTTTCACTAGTACACGTCGATTCAGGTAAAAAATGTGGCTTGCGCTACTATCTAGAAATCCATCATCGACCCCGAGACGAAGACATAGTGTTGCTAGCGAAAGCGAAGCCTGGAATGTGCTCTCCGACTGCGTAAATAGGAAGACCCGTCTTCGCTCACGTTGGCGGACAGAAGGGGGGCAAAGCGTCGTGAAGAAAAGTTGGGACGCGTCGGGTGGCTTTTTATATGCAGTTGCGGAGTTTGAACTGGATGCCGAGTGATGAGAATGATCGGCAGATCCCATCACTCGGCATCGAAGCGAGGTTGAACTGTGCAATAGTTGAACCACGCCTGTTGGATCCCAAATTGAAAACTCATGCGTGAGCACCGGGATATGAGGGAGGAAAAGGAGAAGCTCCTGCTCGAGGCTGCCGGACTCTGAAGGAATCCACTCCTCAAAGCTGGGGAAGGTCCCACGGTTCGACTGGCTTGTAAATTCCGGAGTGTGAGGAATTGAACGCTGAACTCTCGACGTTTCATTCGCAAGAAAGACTTGCATTCAGATACATACATTCCTACGTGATTATTACCACTATCACTATATTGTCCCCGAGTTACCCAAAATATTAAACAACTATCTATGTAGTCGTTGATAATTAAACGGAAAGAGTGTTGGCGATGGCAGACAGGGAGGGGGTGAAGAAGTACTCTCCGCCGCGGGAGACGACGAAGTCTAGACGGTGCGTGAGTACATTTGTTCACGGAATGAAAAAGACTGCTTACCAGTGGTAAGGGTGATGGGCTTGGTGAAGTCGTTGGGGTCGAGTCCGGTGATAACACGCTGGGCACCGGCGAGTGCACCCTGTGGGACGAAGTTCAGATGGTTAGAACGACAGACATCAAGAACAGGGTACTCACGATGATGGGGTCGACACCGACACCGCTGTGGACGAAGCTATGTGCGCGTAAGATAATGAGAGATAGTCAAACTATGATAAACTCACTTGGCGTTGTCGGCCCAGATCCGCTGCAGGAACTGGAACCCGTTTCCGAAGGTTTGACTGGTACGCTGCGAAGGCAAGACCACGTTCGGTCGAGGTGGTGTTGCTCGCAGCCTCATCGTCACCGACTATTAGAAACGAACGTTGTCAGCCACTGCGTTTGCAAAAGGAACCACTGCGAACCTTCAGGACCGTAGGGAATACCGGCTCTCATGATGTGGTGCGCGGTTTCCTCGGGCGTTCCCAGATCAGCGCGAGGGCGAGTCTTGCGGATGTGGGCAGAGAAAGGGCATCTAATCACGTGTAAGGTTGAATCAACAGAATCGAGTAAGATGCTGTGCTAACCTGGTCTGGTTCGTGCCGAGGACCGAGTCGGAGTGAGCGAAGGTGAAGTCGTTGTTACGGGTGGGGTCCGAGCCGAGTGTAGGGTCATCGAAGAGGGGAGCGAGATCAACGGGAGCACCCTGAGTTTGAACATGACTATTAGCCGTGGGGGAGTGTGATGATTGGTTGAACGTACGCTCTTCCATCTGCCGACCATCCGGGCACCGAGAAGTTCCGAGCCTTGTTCAGGTGTGAGGCTGGGGTCGACGATAGGGTTGTCGACCAAGAACTTGTTGAATTCGGGGACGAGTTGCTTCAGCTGTCTGAACGCGAGGAACGAGCCGTCCTTGGCCCACGCGGGGCGAGTGACCGAGTCACCTGTCTCGCCGACCAAGATGCTGCCGGGAGCAACGACAGACTGGCCTGGGAGGCCCGTATTGAAGCCAGTCACGCTCGGGTTGCTGATTCCGTCCAAGAAGCCAAAGTCTGCTCTCAAAATTAGGAACTACCACTGGTTCGAATTCGGCTGAGACTCACGTTCATGGCCAGCTTCCGGTCCGGGACGAGCTGCGCCGAGAAGGCTGTAGACCTTCGTGATGCTGGCTCCCAGTGCTGCCTCGAGGTTGGACACTGCGGTGTTGACGTTGGCTTCAGTGTCCGAGGCGAAGAGGATGACACCGTGGATGCCAGTTCCGGCGAATTCCGGAACCCAGTTGGTGGAGCCTGGGTCACCAAGGTTCTTGAGATCCTTAAATTGACCACCAGCGAAGACGGTGTCGCCGAGCGAGTCGGTTACGCCCAGGGTAGTGAGACCGGTTTGCGAGAACGCAATGTTGAGCGCGGTGACGGGTTGGGTAGAAACGTCGAGGAGCTGAGTGGTCGTTGTAATAAGAGGAAGAATATCGGAGGCCAATTTAGACTTGAAGTCCGTAGCATCCGCGATGCTGAAGAAGTAAAAGAGCTCTTTGTTCTTTTTCATGCCGATCCTGCAGGCGAAGTAAATCAAAAGGCAGGGTTAAATTTTTTGAACACTTACAAAACGTCACCCTGAATGTCGTCCAGGTTCAAACTGGCGGCACTCGCGGCAGCCGTAGCTGCTTGCACGGTCGGCAGGTCCGGTTGAGCGTCCGGGTCTGAATCGAGATTAGTTTCTGCATAATTGGGATCCTATGAATGAATTACTGATAAGTAGGGATTGTGTCCTTCTTGGCTCGACAGGTCCCCGTCTATGCTTCACAGGCGGGGCGAGTGCTGAAGCGAGCCCAGCGAAGAGAACGATTGCAGGGATGACATTATTAATGAGCTTCATTGCGGTGGAAAAGACAAAGAGAAAGAAAAGGAAGGAAATGGGATGATGGAATGGGAACACGAATGCGAGCTTTTTATGCATTTCGCGATTGTGTGAAAATGATTTGAACTTGAGCGCATTGGTATTCGAGGCTGAGACTCACTGCACGGCTGAACGGTCCCGATGCCCGTTTCAGGAACTAAAAATCGGGCATCCGACCCGATCCCCTGGCTTACTCCAGCGGCGGTGTTCGTATCCCGCAATAAAATGTTGCGAACCCGCGTCCTATTTAATTGGTAGTTGAGACCACACCCAAAGAAATGCTTGGCCACCGTTTGGAGTTGTGCAGGTACGTAAAGGATAGTCAGAAGAAAGTAACCCCAGGCAACCTCGATGGCTGCTCAGCGCAGGGTTCCCGGCAACGTCACAAACCACCTGAATCCCCGCGTTTCGAGATGGCAGATCTCGATCTGTGTGTTCGGAACAGCGTCTCTCATTTTTCGCACGACAACTTGACATCAACTGAAGTACTCAAGAGGTGAAGATGATAATTATATATGGCGACTTGGGATTTTGCGCCCCGAGCCGAGAAAAGAATCCTAGACAACTGCGCCGGCAGTGTACATCTGTGCCGGGAATGTGCAAGAACGAACACCTTCCAGGACGAAATAATGTTTTACTGAGCGATCACCGTCGATCAGGTCGGAGCAGCGGCGCTGACACAGCCGTGTGGGGCAAAGTCTCGGAGCCGTATTGAGTGTCGTTGAGGAGTACGTATGATACTGCGCTTCAAGCTGCCACGCAGCAGCTTAAAATGCAAAGGGATTTGATGGCCCGGGCTGTTCGAGCACTGGTATATAAATGTGGTAATTTGAAGCGAGTCCAATGGCCTTGAAGAGCCCGCCTCTAGCAACAGAGCACATGGTGATGTCAACCATCGGGTGTAACATCATAGCTACAGCGCTCAGGACGCCAGGATCCGCTCGAATCCAAGGGAGATGTTCGGCGGTGTATACAAGAGGGAAATCCAAAGTTTCAGGAACGCAGCAAGTTGGCAAGTGCGTAGTCAGAGTTCGAGACAAAAGCGATCCGCGATGTGTCACTGTCACCGTCACCGTCACACATTACCCCATTCAAAAACTTTCCCATCACCCGCGATACTTACCTACTACATACTGTACTATTTCGACAGAGTGTTCAGGTAACGCGTGACGCAGCCCTCTGAACTGAACACTTTTGATATTGGTGACGGTGACATTTGAGTTTTCGAGGCTCAAATAGGCCGAAAAACACAAAAAAATACTCTCCGGCATTCGCCGGACTTCCATTTATGGTAGTTTAATGTGATTGCCGAGAAATGAACACCTAAGAAGGTGAGCACTTGTGGTGACGCGTGACATGGGGTGAACACTCGGTCGAAATAGTACAGTAGTACAATGGGTTCGAACGCTGTGGACGACGGAAGCGATCGAAAGCACACATTTAAAATCGACACGGGGAAGCTTCCATATAGCCAAAATACTCCAGAAGAGTGTGCCTACTCTCCTTGCTAGCGAAGCGTTCCTTTGGAGGAGAGCCTGTATCGGTCTGCTCGGCCCGGGGTTGCCGTAGCGTGCGTTTCTGTGTGAGAGTTTGATTGCACTCCTCTCCATGGGCCGCCAATCATGAACATGTTCACAATTCAATGTCGGGAACATCAGGTCTCGTTTTGGCCGTTGCACGGACAAAGGGAGGACCAAGAGCTCATGGAAAAGCACCAGGAGGAACGACTGTACGAATTTGATTTGCCACCGCTACAAAATCGCATTCGGCGCGCAAGACTGGATTGAACTCCACCGCTTCATGTTGGACAGCGCCAGAATGTGGGCACTGCATGACCCATTGCATTTACGGACGCATTACTTCGAGTTTAATCTCGCGTACCGGCCGGAGGGCGGTGGAGATTCGTGAACGTCGTTCAACCTCACGGCAGCCGAGATTCGTGGGCATGCCGCTCCGGATTCGTTGGCACCGTCCATGACGATGGTTGAAAGATACAATGCCGAGAAGTTAGATGCATTGAATGGGTTCTGTGGGGTCTTTCTATGTGCCTGTGTTGTTCAACATGCGTTAGAAATTAAATCCGAGGTACCTTCTAAATTCCAATTTGAAGTTGTGGACTTGTGTTCCGAAAGAAAGCTCATTCAACATTTATTTTGTGAACCGCTGTCGCAGAATATCGGATGGAACCACTTGTGGAAAACCCCATATTTTAGGAACCAGCTCTGTGTTTAATATCGAAAAAGAGAGAGGGCACGAACCGATGTCAGGGCGCCGTGGAGCTAGTATGCATCGCAAATAAGGTTGAAAGAATAAAAGGCGGATAAATTCACTTCATATCATGAGTCCAGTTTCATTTTCGAACCTTCGTGCAGCCCTGAGAAAGCCAGCCACATACGTACCTTTATTCTTCGTCCAGCAGTCTAGACATCAAGACTTGGCAACTCCAGATATAGCGCGACCGTGACTGACGTACGGCATCAGCTGGAGGTACTAGGGGAAATTATTACCGCCTGAAATTTAAAGGGCATCTCAATCGTAGAGGATGCTTACACCCGCTCTCAGAATTGGGGACGTGGTGGAATCAAACAAGAATGCAATCAAACCGAGTTCGGCTATCGTCGGAGTTCGAAACCTTTCTTCCGCCTACCTCATCCTTCCAATGGCCCTCGTACTCCCCGGGGCATTAATCCTGCGGCCGGAGAACCTGGTGGCATTCATCAACGATGCTCTTCGCGACCCAGCGAATCCCAAAGCTTGTTGGGGTTGCTTGGCAGGTTCCTTTTATATCCTCCTGCACCCCGAACCGGTTTTTGGACAGCTCGAACCCGATTTTATTTTCGGGCAAACCTGTACCATAATCTGGGGAACAATCCTGAAGTTTGTAACTTTCCCGCGGACGGACGAGGAGCTGGCCGCCCTGGTGCTCAGCCGGATGCACTGCTTTTGTGATAACGACTGGGTTGGCGCAGAAATTACCCGTCAATACGCACATTCGGTGGTGGCTTTATGGAAGACAATGTGGGAGGCAGAGGAGCCCGCGGTCGCGTCATCGACATTCCACTGCTTCTTTTCCCGTGTCTTCAAACACCTCACCCCGTACTTGCACGACTTGTCCCCCACTGCCGTGGCAAAAAGACGGACCCAGGTCTGGCCCTTTTCTCCGCAGGATTGCATTCCGTTCGGTCCGGAGACTACCGTCAAATCCCTTCACCAGTGGATTCATATCTACCGCGACCCTCAGCCTTTCACAATTTCCCTTTTGGGTACCATCGGACACGTCGCGAGAACCCTCGTGGTTCCAACCATCGCCGCTGCGCCCAACTTGATCGCTGACATCACAGAAATTGGCCACAAAGCATGCGACACTGCCTTGCAGCGCAGAGGCGACCTATCCCTCACCGATGCACAGGTGATTGATGTCGGGGACGCATTCCACCGACACATGTGGCACATAGAGAAATTCTGGAAATGCCTCTTCTCAGAATCCAACATCCAACCGCCCGATGTGAGGCGACTGGTCCAGGGACACGAGCGGTCGCTGTTTGATCTCTCCTCCAAGGCACTCGACCTTCTCCACACGCCCGCCTTTTTCTCCGAGGACCTCCTCGACCTCATCCCTAACTCCATCTCCGTATTCACAGATGCGGCTGCCACGATGTACATGTTCGGCTCTCTCATGCTGCAGATACCCCCCAATGCCCAGCATATGCGGTCGGACATCCTCGCTGCCGTCTTGCGGATGGGAAAAGACTTGGGCGTCGCCCCAAAACAATCTGCCGCCGTACCCGTCGGGGTAATCCTCAAATCACACAAGGAGCGCGAGGTGTGCTTCTCGCTAGGGTGCAAGCGCTCGATTCAGATGCTCGAGCCCGACGCCCCGGCTGACGACCGTTTCCGGCGCTGCAGCGGCTGTCAGCTGGTGTCATATTGCGGGCGGGAGTGCCAGGTTGCGGCGTGGCGGGACGCTGCGATTCCCCACCGAGATGTCTGCGCGGATATAAAAAAGGTCGTGAAGCAGGGCGGCGGGTCGGTGGACGCGCAGGAGACGTGGCGGGCGAGAGCTAAGAAAGGCCAGATTGACGAAGACTTGGCGCGGAGTGTGATGGAATGGTTCAAAAAATGGGACGCAATGCAAGGAAGCAACTTCATCTCCAATTAGATGCATTTCTAAAATATCATCTTTCGAGTTTCTAAATGTCAGCACCATTCTACGGGTTCAGGTTATTTGATTAAGTCTCTTTGGTTCAAATTTACGTTGTAGCAGTAGACTTGGGTCGATGGCTCTTGAATGCTCTGCTGATAGCACTGAGTTACATGCGCACCAAAGATAGATATGAACTGCTCGTGAGCTCGAACAATATAACATATTCAACTGAATAATAGTGTAAGGAAACACAGAACGATATACTTATGTAGTCTCATAAAATTACTGTAGCCAAGCCCTAAAAGAAACTCTACGCAATCTATCAGAAAGCGTTCAAACAGAAAGCTTGTTCGCAATTGCCGACAGCGACGGCGAGAAGAAATATTCCCCACCCCTGGACACCACAAAGTCTGCATCCGTTCATTCCATAATTAGTGTCAAAAATACCGAGTCACAAGTGAAACTTGCCAGTAGTCAGTGTGATCGAGCGTGCCGGATTCGTGTGATCCAGGCCGTTTACAAAACGGGGACCGCCCTTATTTGCGCCTAGGTAGAATGTACGGTGAGATGTTGTTACTGCACAATTGGGTATGCGTACCGATTATCGGATCAAAACCGACATTACCGTGGACGAAGCTACCCGACACGTATTTGTTGAGCAAAGGACACTGATGAAATTGACTACTCTCTCACTTGGTGTTATCGGCCCATAAGCGTTGCAAAAACTGGAATCCTTGGCTTATAGATGCCTGACACGCAAGGTACGAGTGAGTATTTTTGTGGAGTCTGTCTATAAGAGACTACCTGATACGAGACTGTTCGGAATGTTCAGCGTACGTAGGGAAGTATAGTTTAAAAACGAACCAAAGGCAAGCCCGCGTTCAGTGATGGTCGTGTTCGACGATGCTTCGTCTGTAGTAACTGTTCAAGTATGCGCACGATTAGTTCACTGCCCGGTTGTTTCCACGGGACCAACTAACCTTCAGGCCCGTACGGAATTCCACCTCTCACGATATGATGTTTGTTTGTCTGATTCTCCGGGAATCCTAGATCAGCGCGAGGCCGCGTCTTCCGGATGTGCGCAGAAAATGGGCATCTTTCCTTCGCGGTGAGTCGCAAAATCATAAAGAAAGTCATAACGCACTTCGACTGGTCTGTCGCATCCGATGTCCCGGTTGTCTGTCCCGGGGCCCCATAAGTGAAGTTATTGTTGCGAGTTGGATCTGCACCAAGCGCCGGGTCGTCGAAGAGTGGCGCTAAAAATACTGGCGCTCCCTGTCCCAAGGACCAGTTGAGAGAATGCATCTTTGGAACCGGGATACGAAATATAACTTACGCTCTTCCACCTGCCGACCATACGCGCGCCAAGGAGATCAGAGCCTTGCTTCGGCGTTAGCCCCGGTGCACGAATCGGGTTGTCGACCAGAAACTTGTTGAACTCGGGGACGAGCTGCTTCAGTTGGCGGAACACGAGGAACGAGCCATCTTTGGCCCACGGTGGGCGGGTGACGCTGTCGCCGGTCTCGCCTAGAAGTATTTCACCTGTAGAGTTCGTCAGTCACCCGCACTATCTCCTGCGCGTGGCTCGCTTCACCTGCTGGGACGACCGCCTGGCCTAAGGAGCGAGTTAGATAACGATCAAATGCCTGTCAAGAGAGACTAGGCCTGACCTGGGAGCGCGGGTGCGAATCCTTCGACCGCAGGATTTGATATTCCGTCCAGGAAACCGAAATCTGTCAGCCGGTTAGTTGAATGTTTGTGGTTCCGTGAGCTGGGCACTTGCGTTCATGGCCTTGCTCTGAGCCCGGACGCGCTGCTCCTTGTAGAGAGTAAATTTCGGTGATACTGTCACCGAGCGCGGATTTCAGGCCCGCCAATTCATTGTTGATATTGTCGACGGTGTCGGAGGCAAGCAGGATGACGCCGTGAATATTCGTGCCCACAAATTCTGGGACCCAATTTTGTGTGCCTGGGTCCCCAAGGGTACCATTATCTGCGGCCTGACCGCCAGGAAAAACTGTATCACCCAGTGAATCGCTAATGTTCAGCGCACGGAGTCCAGACTGGGAGAACGCGATGTTAAGAGCGGTCGTGGGTTGTGCGGAGACATTGAGCAGCTGTGTCGTGCTCGTCACAAGCGGGAGGATGTCCGACTTGAGCTTCGCCTTGAAGACCGTAGCGTTCGCAATGCCGAAAAAGAAGAAAAGCTCCTTGTTCTTCTTCATCCCGATCCTGCATGGTAAAAATTAAGGCAAGACATGAAATATTATAAGAGTGGGCGTACAATATGTCACCCTGGATGTCGTCCAAGTTTAAATCGGCCGCATTCGCCGCCGCTTTGGCTGCTTTAATGGTAGGGAGGTCTGGGAACGCGGGGGGGTCTGGACCAGGCTCATGGTTAGCCACAAGGCGAAAGAGACCATGGAAGAAGTCACCAATGAGCAAGGACGTTTTCCGTCTCGGTTCCAAACGGGCATCGTGAATGCTAGCAGCAGAGATGAGTCCGGCGACAAGACTCAGGGACGTAAGTGGATGAATCAAATTGAGCTTCATCGTGTAGTGAATGAAAGAAATCCAGTGTGTATGCTGGCTTTTATAGGCCGTTGAGCGACCGCCAACTCCGGGATAAAGGATGAAACGGCGGGAAACTGTATGTGTAGAATGGCAGTTCCGTTGTCGCCCGAAGCTATGGAAATGAAAGAAATGAATACCATTTTGTCGTACGCAGGTCCCGGCTGAGTGGCATATCCCCAGAGGAGAGACTTATGAACCTTGACTTGAAACAAACAGGCACTGCAGATTGATATCTTCTCCATGTAGCTCAGACACTAATTAGGCCAAGAGTAATGGGTCCTTCAGGCTTTGAGCAGTTCCAAGACGAAAATTTGGTCTAGATTTGAGATGCAGTCCAGAATTCGATGACGGGAGACGGGAGGGGGGAAGGGTCGTTGATTGTACCTCATCGGAAGGGGGGCAAGAGATATCGCCGCAATTCCGATAAGACTATTGCAGGGAGTAGAATTGTTATGCAGACCAAGAAATTAAAGGAAAGCAATGTGGGGGCCCGGGACATCGTGATTTTTTGGGATACCGTGGGTGTAAGTTGTGGTGTGGTGGTAATGCATAGTTGGCCGAATGTACTATGGCTACAACGCGGTCCGTTGAGGACAGGGGAAGCGTGAAACGTTATCTTCATCCTGCGTCTTACATATCAAGTCGCCTTGTCACGCTAACCGAGCTAGGACCGACGCTAGGGGATAATCTATCATACATATTCCAACAGTATGAGATTCACCGGCGATCCTTGACCGTGATCTGAGTGGTAAATGAATAGCACCAACACGCGGGCCCGCGGTGTGGACTCACCTTCACTTCAGCAGTACAGCTGAAACAGGCACCTAATTTATGGATGGGGCTTGCATCGGGCATGGACATGCTTCAAGTTACCGCGATACAGCTGCCACTGAATCAGCATCCTTGGCTGAAACGGCCCGGGATTTGCCTGATAAGCAAGATATTATGCTCGTGGGATCAAGTCACCCTACACCCTTTGGAGTAGTGATATCCGATATGGGCGGAAGGAGGAAGGTCTTTGGTGTTATTTTGGCACCATCATTTCACGCTCACGTGCCTCACTAAATGAGGGTAGACTAAGACAACGCGCGTATGGTGCGGCCAAGACTTCATGTCGAGTCTCAAATTTCACCGTATGACTCCAATCTTTGACATTTATATAATATAAGGAACAGCATTAAGTACACGAATCCGCTTCGATTAATATTAAGCAAAGTCTAGATAATAGGATAATAATTATAAGTCCAACAACAGTCCGACCCGAAATAGTTCAATGGGGCAAGCTCTTCACACTGAAAACTTGTGGGCCATCGCCCACAACGACGGCGAGAAAAAGTACTCTCCACCCCTGGAGACAACAAAATCTGTATTTATCGCTTCCCGTAAGTTTCAAAATAAGGATTGACAGAAATTGACTTGCCAGTAGTGAGCGTGGTGGGTCGCGAAGAGTTTGTGGGGTTGAGGCCATTCACGAGGCGCGGGCCGCCTTTGTTTGCGCCTGAGTAGGATGCAGAGTGAGATTTTTGTACTGCACAATTGGATTTGCGTACCGATTATCGGGTCAAACCCGACATTGCCGTGAACGAAACTATCCGTCGCGTACCCGTTGAGCACAAAACATTGTTGGAGTTGACTACTCTCTCACTTGGTGTTATCGGCCCAGAAGCGTTGCAGGAACTGGAACCCTTTACTAATATCTGACTGCGAGGTACGAGTAAGTATTTTTGCGGTGTCTCAGGCTGTTTATAATAGACTACCTGATACGAGACTGTTTGGAATGTTTAGCGTACATAACGGAATTACGATTTGAAAACGAACCAAAGGCAAGCCCGCGTTCGGTTTTGGTCCTATGCGACGATGCTTCATCTCTGGTAACTGTCAATACACGGATGGTCAGTTCATTTTGCGACAATTCTTTTCCGACGGTTCAACTAGCCTTCGGGTCCGTACGGAATTCCACCTCTCATGATATGATGGCTGCTCGAATTGCTCTCTGGCAGCCCAAGGTCAGCGCGAGGCCGCGTCTTCCGTATATGCGCAGAAAATGGGCATCTTTGAACAGTAAACGTCCGTTCTCCCGCTCAATTTGTAGTGGAGACTTACTTCGTCTGGTCAGTGGTACTCGCCACTGACTGTCCCCGCTTTGCATACGTGAAGTCATTATTTCGGGTTGGATCTGCACCAAGGGCCGGGTCATCGAAGAGTGGCGCCAGGAAGACCGGTGCACCCTATTCTCAAATCAATAAATAGGTCTGGGCCAGGAATTATTCGCTCGAAAGACGACTCACGCTCTTCCACCTGCCTATCATCCGCGCCCCAAGGAGATCCGAGCCCTGTTGCTGCGTCCGAATCCCCGGTGCGCGGATCGGATTATCCGTCACAAACTTGTTGAACTCGGGGACGAGCTGCTTCAGTTGGCGGAACACGAGGAACGAGCCATCTTTGGCCCACGAAGGGCGGGTGACGCTGTCGCCGGTCTCGCCTAAAATTATTTCTCCTGCAGGCTCTATCAGTCCCCTGCACTATGTCCTGCGCGTCGCTTGTTTCACCTGCGGGGACCACTGCCTGGCCTAAGGAACGAGTTAGATATAATGAAGTGTCGGTCAAGAGCACTAAGCCTGACCCGGGAGCGGGCTCTGGAAGCCTTTTACGGCTGGATTAGAAATTCCATCGAGGTAGCCGAAATCTGCTGGGCCGTAAGCACAATGTTTAAGCACTGATAAAATACTTGCGCTCGTGGCCTTGCTCTGAACCCGGACGCGCTGCTCCTTGCAGCCTGTAGATCTCAGTGATACTATTTCCAAGGGCGGTCTGCACATTATGTAGCTTGGTGTTGATATTGTCGACAGTGTCTGACGCAAGCAGGATGACACCATGGATCCTCGTACCGACGAATTGAGGGACCCAATTTTGTGTACCCGGATCGCCAAGGTTTCCGTTATCCGCAGCCTGACCGCCAGCGAAAACGGAATCGCCGAGCGACTCGGTTAAGCTTAAGGCAGTGAGACCAGACTGGGAGAAGGCGATGTTGAGAGCGGTCGCGGGCTGCGCGGAGATATTAAGCAACTGGGTGGTGGTCGTGATGAGAGGCAGAATGTCCGACTTGAGCCTCCTCTTGAAGGTCTTGGCATTAGCGATGCCGAAGAAGAAGAAGAGCTCCTTGTTCTTCTTCATCCCAATCCTGTATGGTGAAATTAATGCCAAACGTGAAATATTGGAAAAGTATGCTTACAGTATGTCGCCCTGGATGTTTTTCAAGTTCAATCCGGCCGCCTTTGCCGCCGCATTGGCTGAATGAATGGTCGGAAGGTCTGGGAAAGCAGGGGGATCTGGTCCCAACCTAGTCAGCTCTGACTCGAAGTGAAACGATCGGCGAAAGAATTCACTGATCAGCATAGATTTTTTCCTCCTTGGTTGTAAAGATCGATGGTCATTGACGCTAACAGCAGAGACGATTCCTGTGAACAGAGCCAAATAAGTGAGCGTGGGGATGACATTGAGCTTCATTCTTTGGATGGGGTAGTGGGCATCTTCTTAGAGCTGGCTTTTATAGCCTTTCCCATGTAAACTGGAAATGGAAGGGCAGTAATTTGCAGGCGCCTCTCCGCCCAAAGTTATGGGAATTGCTGACATGTTGTTTCAGTTCCTGGCGACGTATCCCAGATAAGAGAGCTGTGGAACGTGCGACCTTACTTAATA
The DNA here is from genome assembly GCA_029204335.1 of Mycena vulgaris. Lineage (NCBI taxonomy): Eukaryota > Fungi > Basidiomycota > Agaricomycetes > Agaricales > Mycenaceae > Mycena > Mycena vulgaris. Next base: position 56,785 of record JARGYA010000300.1, read on the forward strand.
TACTATCACTGTAAATGCATTAACAAGTAATTGCCATTTAGAACCCAGAAGTCGGTCAACTGACAGCAGTTAGTAACAATTACAAGGCTGGAAAACATTTTGACATGCAGTTCGGGATCTGGCATCGAGAAACGTCAGAAATGGGTCATATGGCGAAGGTCGGAGGAGCGCAAAGGGCCATCGAATTACCTGGTATGTAGCATTGCTACGCGGATAAAAATCGACGCCGATTGGACCCGGAGTCGTTCATGCCTCCGAGTCGGAGATCCATGATTTACCTGCAAAAACTTGAGGGCTCCTTGCTGGGCGAGATAATCCTCACACGTTGTATGTAGCACGGTCGGACCAAAAAAGACTTTCTTCGATACCCACGGGCCAGAATCGTGCGCGGCACGCCAAAGAGATCGGGGAATGCCGTATGATATGCATCTGTTATTACCGGCCCAGATTTGCGGGATCCAGCCGAAATCAATCTAAATATTGAGAACAGTCGCGCTGCAGTACGGTGTGGACTCGCCTCCGCAAGCTGAAAGGGTATACCTCAACTTAAAATGTCCTTAGGGAGCGGGAACCAGAAATATGGACTTACATCGCGCCAACGGCAACCAGTTGGAATAAACCTGAAAGAGGGGGAAATGAATGACCAATGAACGACGTCGTCATGATCATGACTCATCGCTATATTTCACTTTGTAGCTCGAGTGGCAGTGCTCACCTCTTTGCGTCCTTCAAGCTCCTTTCAAGTTCTCTGAGTCTCTCCTTTGGAAAATCGTGTTAGGTCTCGCTCGAGACTTGTTTCATACCCACTTCGTGTGCGAACCCCGTTATTACCTGCTTGCTGGGTCAAGTCTGGGCTTGGCAAGGGCCTATCATCTGATGGTAGGCAACCATCCGACTCAAGTTTCCCTCACTTGACAAGTTTTAATATAAACCTCTATTAGTCATTTACTAGTATGGCCTGAGCTCTACATTTGTCACTTCACAGACAACCTCTTAAAACCCCGCGCTAACGGGCATTTGTTTCATTATTGCCATATTGTGACCGAAAGATGGGTAGGGACCACATTAATATCCTTCATGTTCTTTACTGTGCCACATTGGACTCGGCGGCAGGAAACCCCTGGCGACTCGTGAAACATTCCCTTCCCTTGGACCTCTATCGGTGCACTCGTGGACATGTTGCCCTTGTACTGTATCAAAGTTTTTGTTCTGTCGGAAGTATGCTATGTTCCCGGTAACACCGCAGAGAACCTGGATCATGAACACGAAGTACGACTTCCGACTTTTCCAATCACGCTGTTACCTACTGACCTTGTTCGACATCTTTTTAGATTTCCCCACCCTTATCCGAGAGACGCGACACTCAATCTATGTGCCTTTAATGTTGGAAAGATGAAGATGTATGATGGCAGCAGTCCAATTTTCCGAGTCCCTCCGGAACTCTGGCCGGACAATAGCAGGTGCAGAGGTTCAACAACAATCTGACCAGGATTAGTGTATGTAATGCGGCTTCACACTGAAAAGGTGTGGGCCATCGCCGACAATGACGGCGAGAAGAAGTACTCTCCACCCCTGGAGACAACGAAATCTGTATTTATCACGTCCCGTAAGTTTCAAAATCGGGATTGATGTGAAAATGAACTTGCCAGTAGTGAGTGTGGTGGGGTGCGAAGAGTTTGTCGGGTCGAGACCGTTCACGAACCGCGCGCCACCTTTGTTTGCGCCTGCGTATGATGTCGGGTGAGATTTTGCTGCTGCACAAGTGGGATGCGTACCGATTATTGGGTCAAAACCGACATTACCGTGGACGAAGCTATCCGAGGCGTAAGCACAAAACATTGATTAGAATTGACTACTCACGAAGTGTTATCGGCCCAGAGGCGTTGCAGGAACTGAAACCCTTTGCTAATATTTGCCTGCGGGGTACCAGTGAGCATTTTTGTGGTGTCTGGTTATGAGAGACTACCTGATACGAGACTGTTCGGAATGTTCAGCGTTAGGTAGCGGATTTAAATTTTGGAAACGGACCAAAGGCAAGCCCGCGTTCGGTGTTGGTCCTGCCCGACCATGCTTCATCTGGAGTAACTATCCAATACACGGGTGGTCAATTGATTCTGCGGCAATTTCTTTCCGACGGTTTATGTAACTAACCTTCAGGCCCGTACGGAATTCCACCTCTCATGATATGATGGCTGTTAGTCTCTGGCAGCCCTAGGTCAGCGCGAGGCCGCGTCTTCCGTATGTGCGCAGAAAATGGGCATCTTTGAACAGTAAAGTAAACACCCGTTCTTCATCAAAAATTGCAGTGGAGCCTTACTTCGTCTGATTCGCGGTACTCGCCACTGACTGTCCCGACTCTGCATAAGTGAAGTCGTTATTTCGGGTTGGATCTGCACCAAGGGCCGGGTCGTCGGCGAATGGCGCCAGGAAGACCGGTGCGCCCTGTTCGAAAATCAATAAATCTGGGGGGAGTTCGATTCGCTCGGAAGACGACTTACGCTCTTCCACCTGCCTATCATCCGCGCCCCAAGGAGATCCGAGCCCTGCTGCTGCGTCCGAATCCCCGGCGCGCGGATCGGATTATCCGTCAGAAACTTGTTGAACTCGGGGACGAGCTGTTTTAGTTGGCGGAACACGAGGAACGAGCCATCTTTGGCCCACGAAGGGCGGGCGATGCTGTCGCCAGTCTCGCCTAGAAGTATTTCCCCTGCAGGATCTGTCAGTCCCCTGCACTACGTCCTGCGCGTCGCTTGTTTCACCTGCTGGGACCACTGCCTGGCCTAAGGAACGAGTTAGATATAATGAAGTGTTGGTCAAGAGGACTAAGCCTGACCCGGGAGCGGGCTCTGGAAGCCTTTTACGGCAGGATTAGAAATTCCATCGAGGTAACCGAAATCTGCTGGGCCGTAAGCACAATGTTTAAGCACTGATAGAATACTTGCGCTCGTGGCCTTGCTCTGAACCCGGACGCGCTGCTCCTTGCAGCCTGTAGATCTCAGTGATACTATTTCCAAGGGCGGTCTGCACATTATGTAGCTCGGCGTTGATATTGTCGACAGTGTCGGACGCAAGCAGGATGACACCATGGATTCTCGTACCGACGAATTGAGGGACCCAATTCTGTGTACCTGGATCGCCAAGCGTCCCACTATCCGCGGTCTGACCTAGAGCGAAAACGGAATCGCCGAGCGAGTCGGTTAATCCCAAGGTATTGAGACCAGACTGGGAAAAGGCGATATTGAGGGCGGTCGTGGGCTGCGTAGAAATATCGAGCAGCTGGGTGGTGGTCGTGATGAGAGGCAGAATGCCCGACTTGAACCTTTCCTTGAAGATCCTGGCATTAGCGATGCCGAAGAAGAAGAATAGCTCCTTATTCTTCTTCATCCCGATCCTGTACGGTGTACGGTTAGATTAATGCCAAACATGAAATATTGAAGGAGTATATACTTACAGTATGTCACCCTGGATGTTGTGTAAGTTCAACCCGACCGCGCTTGCCGACGCATTGGCTGAATGAATGGTCGGAAGGCCTGGGAAAGCAGGGGGGTCTGGTCCAAACCCAGTCAGCGTCGACTAGAAGTGAAACGAAACGGCGGAAGAATTCACTGATCAGCATAGAATTTTTCCTCCTTGGTTGTAAAGATCGATGGTCCTTGACGCTAACAGCAGAGACTAGTCCGGTGAACAGAGCCAGATAAATGAGTGTAGGGTTAGCATTGAGCTTCATTTTCGGGTGGGATAATGTCCATCTTCTTAAAGCTGGCTTTTATAGCCTTTCCCATGTACGGCGGAAAGGAAGCGCAGAAGTTTACAGCCGCCTCTCCGCCCCGGGTAATGGAAATGTATGGCATGTTGTGAGTCTTTGGCGACGTTATCCCAGATAAGAGATCTGCGGAACGCGAGACGCTGATGCGCTGTCACAGTAAATGCGTTAAAACAAGTAGTTGCCATTTAGAACCTAAAAGTTGGTCAACTGACAGCTTCAGGACCTGGCGTTGAGAGACGTCAGAACTCGGTCTTGTGTTACGGCGAGGTTCGGGGGACGAATCATTATTGCTAGTACGCGGATATAGCCTGAGACAATTGGACCTGGCATCGTTCATGCCTCAGGGTCGGAGATCCATGATTTGCCTGGAAAGGGTCGGGAAAGGGTCTCATAAATTGGGCGCCGGGCGATATAATCCTCACACGTTGTATGGAGTACGTCAACGGTTTATTTTACGTCGACCAAATGCCGTATGATATGGATCTGTTGTTACAGGCCAAGTTGCGCGATCCATGACTGCTTGATGACCGCCAAAATCAATCTAAATATTGAGAATGGCGCTGCAATGCGGCCACTGGCATGGACTCGGCCTCCACAGGCTGAAAGGATATACAGTACCTCAAGTTAACCTTGCATTGCGGCAATGGCAAACCCGTGGAATAAACCCTGAATAAACCTGAAGGTGGGGAATGCTTGGGGAACGACGTCGTCATGATCATGACTCATGCTATGTTTGGCTCTGTGGTGACTGGCACCTGAGTGGCAGTGCTCATCTCCTGCGATGTCAACTTGTCCTTCAACTTCAAGCGCTGGGCCGTTGGCTGAGTCTCTCCTGTGGAAAATTGTGTTATGTATCTATAGCTTTGAGCCTTGATTCTACCCAACTCTTGTGCGAACCCATGTCGGTTATTTACCTCTTCCTGGGCTTCTCAAGGGCCTCTATCTGATGGTAGGTAACCATCCGCCGACTCTTTCCCTCACTTGACAAGTTTTAAGATAGACCTCTACTAATCATTTAGTGGTCTGACCGGAGCCCTGCATCTGTCATTTCGGACAACTTCTTCAAACCCCACATTTACGGACATTTGTTTCATTCTTGCCACTGCCAGATTGGACTCGGCGGCAGTGACTGGTGAACCTTCCCTTGCCTTGGACCTCTATCGGTGGAACCCATATAAATATTACCTCTGCATCAATTTCTCTGTTCTGTCGGCCGTATGCTACTTTCCCGGTAGCACCGCGGAGAACCTGGATGATGAACACTAAGTATGTTTTTTTTTTCAATCACGCTGTTATCCTCCTAACTTTGTTCGACATTTCTTTAGATTTCCCCACCCTTGTCCGAGAGACGTGATGCTCAATCTATGTGCCATTGTCAAGCTTTCACGTTGAGAAGATGAAGATGGATGATGGCAGCAGTCCAATTGTCCAAGTCCCTCCGGAACTCTGGGCGGACAATAGCAGGCAGTGCAGAGGTTCGCGCATCCTCATCCCTCTTCATACCCTCCTCCGTTAAATCTTATTTCTGATATTAGGAATATTCGAAGTGTGTGAAGCGCTATCTATAAGAGCGTACTGCGACGCAAGTCTAATTTCGTTCAAGCGAGCCAATGGCTATAAGTGGCGTCGACGAACATATATTTGCCACGATACACCTTCCAGCTCCATATCCCGACAAGGAAGGGTGTACATAAATATGGCCTGGGGGGAACTAGATAAATCCTCAAGGATTGTCGCCAGCGCTGACCGACCCACCAGTTATCCTACGCCTTCAGGCCATCACCTCGTCATCATGTCTTCACCACGTTGTGTACGCTCGGACTCCCCAAGCGCTCCAGCTCTACTAATGGCCTAACCCCGAGCATCGCCCGCGGTCGGGCCCGTCCGACATCGCAGTCGCTTCCCTCATTGACCTCCTCCTCGCCCATCCCATCATTTCATCTCTTCAGCTTGGGGCCCGTTCTCCAGCAGAAGCAGGCATTGCAATCCAGTGGCCCATTCTCTCCGAGGCTGCGGCCCCTCTACTCCCCTGTCGGCTGTAATGATGACCGTATTGGGTCGCCTCACTCTAGTGCTACACCGACGACCGTCATATCACAGTGCGGCGTCTCGCTTTCGCTCCAAAGGACCGACAGCTCCACGTTTATCCGTATCCTTCTGAAATCGAAGCTTGTTACTCTCTCGCATCTAACTTAGCGGGCGACGCTCCCCGTTGTCGGCATCTTCGTTCCCAGTGGACTGGCAGCAATCCGACTGACCCGAGTAATGGACATCATTCAGACGCTCAGACGTGAACTCTGGGTCTACCCCCTGTATGTCTCTGGTGTCCCTCCGGGCTCAAAGGACCAATCCATTGCGATAATTATAGCTGGCTTCCAAGAACACAATATGCTTACATAATCCTTTTGATTTCTCTTCCCAGCTACCAATGTACCATTGGATGCGCCCTCCCTGCCTGCCTCGAGCACAAAGGAATGTCCCTGTCGACCCCGCAATTGGGTTACAACTAGATCCCGCCGATGATGGCTGTCAGCGGTCTGACATCGCCGTAATCATCTATCCTCCCGAGGACAGTCGGTGCTTAGCCAGGCAAGACCTCTGAGTCCGTATCTCCATACCCCTCGGTTCATACTGTCTGCCACCCTCACCTAGCCACGTCCCGACGTTTCCGCCGTGTGCATGTCGGAAGCAAACTCATGTCCACCCGGTCGGGCTGAAGCCTGCAGCTCGTGGTATAAATGCGGGAGTTGGGTCTGCGATTGAAAACATCCACATCCCTCATCCTCCTTCGTATACACGCGTCACCGATGTCAGACACCTCGCACATGTCCACGACGCGCTTGAGGGCCGCCTCCGCACCTCAGCGCGCTTTTTTCCGCTACCGGTACGACTCTCGATGAGACCCTGTCTGAGACGCGCCTGTGCTGACACAAACCACAGCGAGATGCTGCGCGAGCCATTTGCAGAGTTCCTCGGCGTCGTGGTTCTCGTCCTCTTTGGCGCGGGCGTGAACTGCCAGGTCCTCTTGTCCTCCGTGCCCGGGGTTGCGTCCACCCCCAAAGGCGTGCGTGCTGGATTTACGGGTCGCTGGCAGTCAAGCTGATTTCTCTTGCAGGACTACTTGTCTGTCTGCTTTGGGTGGGCCGTAAGCACTTCGACGGGTAGCTCTAGCTATCATACTAACTCTCGCGCATAGGTTGGCTTGGCTCTCGGCGTCTGGGTCTCGAGCGGTATATCTCCCGCTCACATTAACCCTGCTGGGTGTCCCCCTTGCGTACGGCACGGCTCGTCAACTGACTTTCTTTGTCCGCACTAGGTGACGCTCGCGATGGCGATCTGGCGTGGTTTTCCATGGAAGAAAGTGCCGGTAAAGCATGCGCGCCGCCGTTCCTAGGCATCGACTTATGGACATCTACAGGGGTTCATCTTGGCGCAGACGCTCGGGGGCTTCACCGGCGCCGCGCTCGTCTACGCCAACTACTCCCACGCCATCGACGTCTTCGAGGGCGGCGTGGGCGTACGCACCATGAAGACTGCCGGAGTCTTCGGCGCATATGCGGTGCGTCCCTGTCCCCCACCCGCCCCCATACACTGACGCGCCGCAGCTCGACTACCTCCCCTCCGGGTCCGCCTTCTTCTCCGAAGCCTTGGGCACCGCCGTGCTCGTGCTCGTCATCCTCGCGACGTCGGACGCAGGCAAGGGCCCCGCCGTGCCGCCCCCAGGCCTCTTCCCGCTCGTCGTCTTCCTCACCCTCCTCGGCATCAGCGCCGCCCTCGGAATGCAGACCGGCTTCGCGCTAAACCCCGCGCGCGACTTTGGCCCGCGGCTCCTCAGCGCGGCGGTCGGGTACCCCGCGGCCGTGTTCAGCTACCGGCGCCAGTACTGGCTGTGGACGGGCATCCTGGGGCCCGTGGTGGGCGCGCAGGCCGCGGCCGCGCTGTACGACGCGTTCCTGTACACCGGTATCGATGGTATTTTTAGCAGGCTGTAAGTGTCCTCGTTCTTCCAGTGATGCTGGGATAAAATTTAATTTGAGAGTTGCAGGACGTCTGCGGGCACGAAGCAAGCTGGGAGCGACGAGGCTAATGCAGATGTGGTTTAGTTTGTTTCACGACTATACACAATTACGATCTGTACCGGCTATGGATTAGACTATGATTTTAGATCTTGGCCTGACTCGGGACTGCAAGTTCTAAACGGCGAGGAGATGCTTTAGAGATAAATGTAGGCGCGAAAAAAACTGATTCAGCGCTAAGCACGAAGTTTTTTCTGGGACATTACTACTGGTTGCGGTGCCAACTTTTGCATTAGTTCCTCCCGCTCCTTCTCCCGCTCCTTCGCCGCCGCCCTGGCGAGCGCGGGGTGCTTCTTCTCCCACTCCTGCCTCCGTTTCTCCTTCGCCTCCAACGCGGCCTTCTCCACCGCCTCGTGCAGCGCGCGTCCCGCCGTGCGCTTCCGCGCAAACTCCTCCTTCTCCACCTTGCGCCGCGCCTCGGCCCGGATGGCCTTGCGCCGCGCATCCAGGTCCGCGCGCTTCGCGGCGAGCTCGTCGCGCGCGCGGTGCGCCTTGCGCTTGCTCGCTTTCATATGCGAGAAGTCGTAGACGATCACGCGGGGCGGCGGCGGGGGCTTCGCGGCGCGCACCGCCGGCGGGCGTGTGGCTTTCCACAGCCACACGATCGTCTCGACGGGCTCCGCCGCCGCCGCCGCCTGCTGCTGCTGCAGCTGCTGCTTCGACAGACGCACACCCGGGCGGGCCTTCACCTCCACGACGGGTTTTTGCACCACGAGGCGCTTCTCGCGGAAGTGCTGCACGTACTGCTCGCCCGCGATGATGGGGAGTATCCGGTGCTTGAGGAACCTGAATAGAATGAGCGATCGCCTGCGAGGCTTCCGGTATACACACGATATCGAGCGCACGGGATGGTGCGGATGTGGCGGGGCCGGCGGGGGGTTGCGGCGTCCTCCCCTCCGGCCGTAAGTGATCTCGGGAATGTCATCGTCGGACTTCTGGGTCGCAGCAAAGGTCGGCGGGGGAGGCTCCCGGATCGCAAGCCTGAATATGTCGGTGGTGCTGAGGCCAATTCGGACAGCGTCGCGCGCGATGACTTTGCGCACAATTTTCAGGCCTTCGCGCAGGGCCACGTTAGTGCGGGCCACCGGCACCAGCCATGGGTAGGACATCCCGCTGCAGCCTGTAGCAGCGCGTTAGCTTGGTCCTACCGAAACGACGAGGAACGTACGGGGAGGAAAGTAGAGGATTGATATTCTTTGTTTGGACGTCACGGTTGGCACCAAATTGGGACTAGTACTAAGTATTTCATTTCGGAGGCTGGCGCAGAAACATGTAGGGTGTGGGGGCTACAACTAGGTAATAGTAGAATCACAGAAAGACAAGGGAGTGTTGATACAGGTACGTAGATTGATCCTGAGATGCATTGCAGTGTCGTGTCATGAGCAGAGAAAAAAAAACAATCCATCTACCCCACCCGCGCCGTGTAGTCGCGCCACAGCGCGTCCACGAACGTCTTGTCCGTCTGAAAAGCACGTAAGAAATCAGTGTGGTGTCCGTAATGCAACGGCGCCGAACTCACATGAATGAGCGTCAACACCTCCCGCACAAAGTCGTTGCGCTCCATATGTGCCGCCGGCCTCTGCGCCTGCGCAGAAATCGTCGCGACGACGGACGCCCTCACCCGCGCCGGGTCCAAGCCCTTTGCTGCAGAACTACTCCCCGCCCCCATCGGCGGCCGCGCAGTCGTCGGCGTCTCCAAAACCGGCGGCGGCGTTAGCCCAGGAGGCCGCACCGGCCCCGTGTCCTCATCTTCAAGCGGCGGGCTCGCCGACGCAGACCTCGAGGACGGCGCTTGCGGCCGGGCATTCATCATCTGCTCCACATTCGACCTATCGAGGATCTGGAACAGCCGCGCGACCTCATCCGTGCGCTCACGGTCGGTCTGCTGCGCGTACCGCGCCTCCGCCTGGCGCTTGCTCGCCGCCTCCTGCGCCGCAAGCTCTGCCCACTGCGCCCGGCGCCGCGGGTCCGGTTCAAGCTGCTCCTCCGTCATCTCCTCCACGGCGCGCAACGCCTCGAGCTCCGCCGCCCGCTCCGCCGCGCGCTCCCGCTTCCCCTTCTTCCGCCCTTTGCGCTCCCGCCCGCCGCCCTCCGACGACTCCGGCTCGCGACCCCGCCGCGCGAGGGCTGCACGGAACGCATCGGGGTCGCTCAGCGCACGCGTGTCTGCAAAGTCGAGCTCGACAATTTCTCCGTCCTCGAGCGCGTCGGCCGTGTCGTCCACGGGCTGCCACAGCTGGGTCGCTGCCGCGAATGGCGACGTCGCTACTTGCGATGAGGGCGGAGGTCGCGCGGGCGTCGAATGCCCGTTCACGCGCGGCGTCGCGTCCCCGTGCGCCCTTCCCTTGCCGTTCACCTTCGCCGCCCCACCATTCACTACCACAGGGGGATTCCGCGGCGGCGGCACGCTCAACAGCGGCCGGCCCGCGCTCGCGCCCGCGGCCTGCAGCTCCTGGTCCAGCTCCGCCTCGGGATCCAGCACGGTGCTGCCCTCCGACATGCCTTCCGATGCGCGCTCGTGCTCGTTGTCGCCCTCGCGCGAGCTGCTCGACGCCGCGGCCGACGCTGTGCGCGGGGGTGGCAGGCCCAGCAGCGACGTGATAACCTCGTGGTTCAGGATCTGTGGAGACGGCGTCGGCGCGTGGATCGGCACGGGCGGAGGTGTGGGCGTCGCGGACGCGAATATGGAGTCGAGGAGCGGGATGCCGCTGCGTGAATTTGGTGGCGGCGCGTCGTTATCGCCTGCGTCCAGCTCCGCGCCGCCGAGGGCGGCGAAGAGCGATGCGACGGTCATGGTGGATGTTGACCGTGACTTCGTTTGGGTGGGGGGAGGGGGTGGCGAGGAGACGGACGCAGGGGCGGTATTGAGGCGGGCGAAAAGCTTGTCAAGCTCAGAAGCGCTGCCACTTGGGAAGGAACGGTCGAGCTCGTTGTCGCCCGACGCTGCGTCGTCTGCACGCAATTCAAGTCAGCCGTGCAAAAAATGTATCATCAGGACTCACGAGGTTCTGGTGGGGGCGACGGTGACGTCGTGCGCAGGTGCGGATTCGGAGGTGGTGGCCGGTTGGGGCCATACCGAAACTGCTCGGGGTACGGCACATTGCGCTTGATGTACGAGTGAAGCCTGGCTCAGTAAGCGTGTGTACCTAAAAAAGAAAAGCAGACAAGTGGCTCACCGCATCATGACATCAATCATGGGCTCGCGCGCGTCGGTGGGGAACATCCACAGGCCGACGGTGTTCTGGCGGCCCTTGTCACCGTCGAGCAGCTTATCGAGGTTAGGGATGGAGTATACGTCCGAGAACTTCTCCGGCGGTTCGTCGTGCGCACTAAGTATGTGCGACAGGCGGCGGCTCGTAAAGTCGGGGTACGACCTGAGCATGAGGTACGTCCCGTGGATGCCGGTCACGTCCTCGGGGTACAACCGCTGGATGTAGTCGTCCATGCCCATGCGGTTGAGGATGTAGAATCCGTACGGCGGGTAAGCGTCCCTGCGCGCGCCCGTTAGTTAGAGATTCGATTTATTTTGGGTGGCAAGTATTTACCGCTCGTACAAGAACATGCTGCCCTCGAAGCCGTTCTTCTCCCAGGTCGCGCCGTTGTGGTGGTACACGCATACATGGCTGAATTGGTCGAAGATGGAGATGATGGACGGGTCCCGGCGGCGCAGGACCTTGAGGTTGTGGTTGTAGCGTGCTTCGGGCGACATGCCCAGCTCGGGTGCGCGTTGTCGCAGCGCTTTGGATAGTTTGGGGGAGTCTGTGAACATGGGCGGGTGTGCTGGGTGAGTGTTGGGGGGAGGACGACGTCGGGCCATGGTTGTGGTATAGAGGAAGGTTGAGGTGCAGGGAGGCTCGGACCGTGACGGATGCGATGTTGGGGTATATTTGGCTCCATTGTGGGAGTTGCTGACCAAATAGTATGTTCAACCCAAGTTCAACTTGAATTCAATCCCAGTCTCGAATTGCACTACTGCGCTGGACCAGATTTATCCCTGTTTTTTCTGTGACGGATTTACCTAATCTCTGGTTCCAATTCGCCGAATACTACTCTTCAGTGAAAAAAATTAACCGTCACTCATTGCGGTTGTACTGTATTATGTCGTCCGCTTGTCTGTACCGGTCTGTGCCACGTTGAAACTGCGAATGCTGCAGTGCAGTATAATCGTACATTTTTCGTGGTCTAGAGAACATTAGAGAGAATTGCCAGTACACAAAACACGACACGCCAAGGCACAAGCGCCACGGAGACACTCGCAGCCGAAGTAAGGGTGTAGAAGGGCGCGACGCTACCGGACACAGTAACTGTCTCCGTCCCAAGGGACCCGAGTGGAATGGCCTGCACGCACGCCGCATGCCCATCCGCGCCAAACGCACATGTCTCGACGAAGATCCCGTTCGTCATCGACACGCTCCCGCGATACCCGGACGCGTCCTCCACAAAGGTACCTGTAAAACGCTCTTTTTAGCTGTATACGCAGTTTGCGGCGGGGGAGACGGACGCGTGAAGGCGGTGGGCGTGCTGAGGAGGGTCTTGGTGAAGGTCCCGCCGACGTCAGAATATTCGAACGCAAGATAGCTTTCTGTTCCCTTCTCGACGTATGTAGTCGCCCCGTCCGCCCCGACGCCAACAGCCGCGATTACAAACGACGCGGAGGCCACCGCGGTCGGCGGTTGGGTCGGCACGACGTCGTAGAGTGTCTGAGCCCCCACTTGACATGCGGATGAGATCTCACTATATATGTAGTGATTCTAGGGATGCCAGGACTCACCGAGGCCAACTAGCCAAAGCGCCACAGACAGGCGGCAGACGAGAGAGGCCATGGCGGGAACGAATACTGCGCTAGGAGAGTAGACGCCGCAGAGCCCAGTTTATGGTGTCAGACTGTGGGACGACATCAGTATGGATGTTGAACATGTGGTGATCCGTTCTCAGTTAGCGCTTGAGCAGAACAGGACGGTTTATATCGCAAGATCAACGATCCGACTCGGACGGATATTTCGCGAGACCAAACAGCAGCGCGGAGAGGTCCGGGATTATCTTGCGAACAGTTGAACTTTGAACCATGTGGCGTCCCGCTGGGAACAAAAGGAAGGATCGCGCCAACGGCCCTTACATATGCTTTATATGGCAGGATCAACGATGCGAGTCGGACGGCGAATTTCGAGACGACACAGCGGGACGAGGTTCAGGACTGTATTGAACTAGGTGGCGGCCCGCTGAGAATAAAAGGACAGACCGCGCAAACGACGGTTGATATCGCAAGATCAAGGATCCGACTCGGACGGCGGGACCTTCAAAACGGCACAGCGTCTTGAAAAGCTGATGTCTGAAGCTGTGCAGTCAGGTGGAGGAACAAGAAGAAAGAAGCTCCAGACTTACAGCACCGTATATCCCTAAAGAGCCAGCATCACAACCTCCACTGATTCGGCAATTCGGGCGCGCTCAGTTCAAATCTAGGCATGCAACACCGGCCCGCCTACAAAACACCAAACAGCAGCACCCCCGCCCCTACCCCCGCCCCCACACAGACCAGTCCCCACCCCAGCATCCCCCCAGCCCTCCCTCCCGCCCCGCTCTTTACCGCCGCAAGCGTATAATACGGCCTCACATCTCAAGACGTTGTATGGCGAAATAGTCAACCTCGGAGGCAGTGGAAGTGAATACCTGCCTGTATATGGCACTGGTGCGCTTCGTTCCCAACAGTTACGCCATTGCTAAAATTTCCCGCCAGGCCTGGACACGATTAAAGGAGAGTTGGGCCCATCCTCACCCCGAATGAAACCAGCGGACGACACCGCTTGACTGTCGTCGGCAGCGCTATCATATGTACACTTGAACTCTATCCCACGCCCCGGTACAGTCGAAAGTACTTGTGCTTTAGGCCATTGCATGCGCATGGCAGAACGAGTCCAGGACAGGTCTTCATTATACTTTTTCTCTCCATGGACAAAGATCGGAACAATGATCTGATTAACCTCGCGCATATATGACCGCTGCCGCTAACTTTTCCCCACATTTATGGAGTGCCATTGGATCGTAACGGTCTTCCAGTGAGGCATCTCGGATACACACTCTCCCGGTTGATATTCCGTCGTGGAACTATACTGTGCCCCTTAAATCAATGAATCTGCAGGTGAAGTGATTTTGCCCTCCGTATATTATGCTTCTCAGGTTTAGTTTCACTATGACACCTGCAGAGTTGAATCCCAGTTGGTCGTTGAAACTTAGTCTGTCGTGGTTTATATCAATCAGCGTACGTCCGTCAATTTTGGGATCATGAACATTTTTTGAGCAAACATTATTTAACCTACAGGCCGGACAAATGCCTCGGCTGAGTGCCAGGTTATCTCTAATCCAGTCTTGAAGTGGCACAGGAACCGGATAATCTTGTCTCCCACTTAAACCCGCCGATACAGAAGCTTCAAACAGCGAGTATTCGAGAGGACCCGCAAATCCGCATGTCAAACATGGCTGTTTCCCTGAACCGTACGACTTGCTTGGCAGCAACGCTCCTGCTAATTTATCTATAGATGTTGATCTTGGGCCGTAAGGAAAATGACCAGGATTTACGCTGTGCATCTGACTTCTTAAACAATCTCTAATTTGTTCCAGTGAAGAACCTGCTCGATGTACCATCAAATTCAAGTTTAGCACATATTTTTCCATCAAGGGACTCAATTCACTGAACCTGTGAGTCCACACCAAGTTATCTTCAGCCCATAAGTTGTTCAATATAGTGAATGTTGCATCATATGCACAGCTGTAGTTTCTGTTATCCCAGATCAATCCTACCGGTATTGGACCCGGCACAATGTTTGCAAGAGACCTTGCAACTGTACTTGGCCCAGATGTGGGTGCGTCAGACTTGACATCCGATCTAGAACATTTAGCTTTTTTTTTTTTGGTCTTCATCTGCATCAGTTCTGACAGCTGCATTCTTACACTTATTATTTTTTGATATAGATGATTTCCACTCGCTGTAAGTCACCGGTTCAGGCACCCTGGGGCCCATTGATGAATCCCAAGACATTACAGGATGGAAGTGCACTGGATCTCGGTGGTTAGATTTCCAAGCGTAGAAAGAATGTATGAGACGGCGTCGGCACAGGCCAGTGACACTCAGCACCAGCAAGCTTTCACAGTGTACCCTAGTAATCTCATCCAGCTCCCTCAACTCTTGTCGAAGGTACCCCGAAATGCCACTAGTAATCTTTGCAACATTCAAACCTTCCACTATCACAGTTCCCTCTGCCGGCCACGTAATATGACATGCGTGTTCTACAATTCACGAGTTCAACGACATTCCATGGGCGTGATTTGCCTTGAGAAGTGTAATTAGTCATCCCGAAATTAATTAATGCCACGATCTGCTCTCTCAATGCAGAAAGAAAAGTGTTGTCTTCAAGAAGCACTGCAATATGAGAAACAGTCCACACTAAAGGGACTACGTTAATTGGTAAGCCTTCAATTTGAATATCCCACAGCGGATTAATCAATTTCACAGAGAGGGTTTCCAGTATCAAGGGGTTACCGAAAGAAAAAAAACTACTTTACCCCGTTTTTTTTTTTTTCAAGCGGACCTTTCGGCGGACCTGCCTACCATGTGATGTCCAAATCGGGTAATATTTCACGTGCAGACTTCCGGGAAATGCCGTTCATGGGTCGAAAAAGTCAAACCAAGGTCCAACCGACCGTTAGAACGTGTCTGGAGGGCCTGATTAGTCGGAGCCAGGTATTTGATCGATACAGATCCCTTTTCCAACGCTGGAAACTCCATAAACACATTTACCCACCTCAACTAGCACTCCGGCAGTTCAATGGCACTGACTTCAAGTGAGGCAGGTACAAGAATGCTCAGGAACGTTCAAGATGTTCAATTTACACGATTAATTCGTCTAGAGCAAGATAAGGACAATGTGTCCTCAATTTCGGCCAAATCTGACAACAATTACCTTTTCCTGAGGATTTTGGGCCTACCAAAGCGCCTACATCATCTTAACACGCGTTGACGCGGTCCCCGGAGATCTTCCAGCCCCAAATCCCACGACCCATTTTTTTTTTTTTACGGCCTGACGGCCGGACCTACCTACCAGCCCCAGGTGCCGGCTTGTCTGGCCCGCACCCCCTTGTCCAGTATTTGCTGGCCTATGGGGCCTATGTTTTCATCCCATCTGACCACAGCCCCTTCTTGGCCTTCAGTGATACACATCCTGATCGCATCGTTTGAGCGCAGCATAACAGGCATTCCCATGCAAATGGATTGTTTCCCAGGTATGAATTCGTTGGTGGTGCATGGCGGTGATTCCCACAACTTACGCTGGAGACCTTTGGTGATTCATTTAACTTCTGACTGCTCGCAGCCTTTCCATTTCGACCTATCAACAGATCTTAAGCTCACTCTGTCTATTGAAAAAAAACCTATCAGGGTTTGTTTGGTGTCTGCAGCAAATCACCGTGCTCCAAGCTGATTTAGAGCATCCTTCTGACTATTTCTCACTGTTATTATAGACACATTACGAAAGTTGGCACTGCCGAGGATTGTATTTTCAGGACGAAATCCAGCTACACGCAATTCCAAGAATGATATATCTGCAGCTGTGCATTCAGCATATTTATCAGTGCTGTCCTCAGTTTATTGTCCGCATCCGTATTGGCCTTCTAACAAGCGAGGTACGAGCTTTATTGTTAGAGTGTCTGTCTACGAGAGACTATATTGGCCTGCTGTCTCATGTTTTGGCGCAGTATGACGACCATATTAAACTGGTGCCACAGGATTCTTCCTAGCACGGCATTTTGGTTCCTTTGATTGCCTGCGTCTGCAAGATTTAACATCACTTTCCCGCTGTACAGTGATGGTCCGGACATTGGAGGTAACTGAGCAAAATCACCAGCGACGACCATATTTGATGACCCAAAGGAATCATCATGCACATTTCTGGCTTTTGCTGCCTGCGTGGCCAAGGCCTGGAAATTGTTGCAGGATACCATCGATATTTTGTCTAAAAAGATGTAGTCTACCCCTTACAACTGTTCATTGACTGCCGCAAGGGAGGAGCCTTCATTTTCAATGCCTTCTATATCATCGTGGTTTTTACTCTTAGACTCTCGAGGCAGTTTAAACATGGAATGGTAGGTAGATCCGTTGAGCAAGGCCGCTGTTGACCCTGTTGTGCCGAGAACAATAAATCAGTATTTTTCTTTCCGGCGGGTGAAGAATTCAATGATTGCGTGTATGGCCTGAGATTTTCCAGTGCCTCCCATTCCTCCCATATACATTCGAAGGGGTAAGCCAGGTGGACCAGTTGCGTGGTCCGTCACCAACTTGAAGGCGTGAATTTGCTCTGTATTTAATCTGAACTTTTGCACGATGTTTGATATGATGTCAGCATTAGCCTCTACTGTTATTCCAGCCCTGCGATTAAAGTAGTCATGCAGTAGAACCGTTATCCTGTTGCCGTTCTTATCCTTTTTATTTTTTCTCGCTGCCTCTGGGAGTAGATTTGCCAGTTTGTTTGCTGTCAATGCAGCTCGTTGTTCCCTTATTACGGTTGTCCACTCAGCTCTAGGTTTATATGGTGGCATTAGACAGTCAACATCGACAACAGGCAGACTACCCGGACAAGGGTCGAGTCAACCACTGGTTTCCATCATTTCAGTGAGTACTTTCGCCTCTGTCAAGCATTTGAATGTCTTTGGACCTTTTTGAGTATAGTCATCATCCTGGCCATCCATATGGTCATCGTCAGATCCGTAATCGAAGTCGTTTAGATTTTCCGCAAATTTGTCTTTGAACGTCAAGAAGGAAGAGGGGAATAGACTTATTCCTGCCGCCTTTGCCTCTGCCAATTTCTTTTTCATCTGAGCGTAATGATCGTCCCTTGTGTCATGCACTCGTAACGGACATTGAAGTTAAGCATCAACTGGTTTTTTCTGTCAGTGAATATATGTTCCTTGAAAGCTTGAGCCCATGTAAACACGATGTCCCTCAAGTCTGCAGGGGATCTCCATGGTTTGAATAGAACCAGCATCGTCATGCAGTATGCAGCCCGATCACCTTTGTCTGCTCTGGGCAAAACACCTCCAATGAAATTTGGGATAACTTGTGTCAAATTTTCAAACCGACAAGTGACTGATTGAGAAAGGAATAAATCATGATCCGGTGTGAACACGTGCCGCAGCCGTCCCAGCCGAGTTAGCGAGGATATTAACGGCGATCGACATCCAAAAGACGGGTGCAGGACTCACGAAAGACATAATGGTTATTTGGGACGACGTCTGCATCGAAATGAAGAATCTCGTCGACATCGTGATGATGGGTAAGCTATTGCTCTCAGAGAAGTACCCCAAAAGAGCATATGGCGCTGAAGACATGCGTCGAAGAGATACTCAGATTCGAGCTTTCAACAGAACTCACGACCAGCGACTGGAAGGCAAAAAAATTGACAGATGCCCAAATAGAATGTGAGTAAGCGCTCTAACCAAAAGTATTATTACTGACACTCCTCGACAAGACGCACTGGACCGGAAGAGCGTCGAGATCGGCCAAGACATCCCAGCGGCATGGTACACGTTCAACAGCAAGTCTGGGGAACCGACGAGAACCAAACTTGGATGGGACGGATCCGAAGTTACATGGAGGACGAGCGACTGCACCTAGTATGGCCAAGGAAAATTCATAGGATACCCGTAGACACGTCCAGAATACAAGCCAGTGTACGACATAGATGAGTGGAGATGACAAGACTCATGGAGGCGATAAAAATCGGTGGAGGTGATGTAGACGTGGTCCGAAGAGACCCGAAATAAACAAATATAAGCAAATACAGCGGCCGGAAAGGTACCGAACAGGAATCGCCGTCTTCCAATTTCAGATGTCTCGGGTCGTCTAGGAGAGTATAGAGAAGAGTACAGGATCTAAATCCAACAGAACTGAAGTGAAAAGCAGACAGAACAGGAAATATGTACAGCGGTCATATTCACCGACAAATCGAAGAAATAATTACCATATAAGGAGACCAAACTCCCACATGTCTTAAACGTCATCGATCAAAAAACGAAGAAGTAGGCGCTTAATGGAGAGTAAAAACGAGTCTAAAATGAAAACATTTTAGGACTCGTAACCTAGTAGTTTATTTTCCGCGGGTCAGAAAAAGGCCGCGGCGGAGCAAGATTGTGAATCCAAGATCTTGGAAGCCGTGGATCTCGCCAACAAGGGCATGCCACACAGATTCAGGCTCGAACATCGGTGGTCGGCCAAAGCGGAGAGCGGTTGCACCAGACCTGTTAAATTTGTAGCGTACAATAGAAGCGTGGAGGACCACTAGGAACCGTTTTGTACACCTCCCGATTCCGAACGAAGCATGTACTTGCACAAATAATGGAGGAGAACCAGAATTTTGGCCAATTTTGGCAATATTGTGGCGTAAGCAAGCGAGATGATACATTTGGGGTCCCGGTATTGCTTCCATCGTCTCCGCAGACCTTGAAAACGGGGGATGGATGTCCCAGAAGGCTGGTGGTACCTGGATCCGGGCAGAAAAAAGGGATTATCTGGCCGTGTTTCGCTTCTACGTCACGTTTCGCTTCGGGGTTAACTACTGTATACATTACATCCATACCACCCCCCCATATGAGTAAATTATATTTTTGGAGCTCCAACCATTCAATTTCAACATTGACTGAGGGTCTCCGGAGTGCCGCTTTGACCACATCTCTGACCCACTCACACACAGATGAAATGGTAGATGAATCTGTTCTCCCATATACTCCCATATATATTGTGAGCATGTTTTTGACTGCTGACCACCCTTAGAGGAAACCGGGACACATCGTTCGCGCCAATTGATGGTGTGTAAGCATGATCCGCTGTCCAAATCGGGATACCCACACCATATTTGACTTCTGAGACCCAGAGTTCATCCTCCTGGCATCCTGTGGTGCTCCAGGAGGTACATATTGCAGTTTTGGAACTTCCTTATACTACATGATAAAAGTTTTTTTCAGCCCTCCTCGGGACCCCCCCCCCCCCCCTATATCCGAAATTTTAATCCCGAAACCCCCTTGACCCACACTCCTTATTATGGTGATTCTGCTCCCACTTTCCGTGGGAGTCCCCGTTCGACTCGGGGTCGGGCTATTCGTCGGATAAGTCTTTTCTTTTTTTCCTGTCTGCGCTCCAAAAAGTCCTGCATAAATACAACCCTCAAAGACAGTAAGGAAAGCCCGGTAGCGGACGGTCCGCACCCACACTCCATACGTTGTGGTCGTTAAATTGTGTTCTGTGGGGTCCCCCGTTCGACTCGGGGTCGGGCTATTCGTCATACAAGTCTTTTCTTTTTTTCCTGTCTGCGCTCCAAAAAGTCCTGCATAAATACAGCCGCGAAAGACAGTAAGGAAAGCCCGGTAGCGGACGGTCTGCACCCACAAAACTTTCAAAATGGGTCCATGAGCATTCCGTGGGAGGTCCCCCGTTCGACTCGGGGTCGGGCTATCCGTTGGATAAGTCTTTTCTTTTTTTCCTGTCTGCGCTCCAAAAAGTCCTGCACAAGTACAGCCGCCAAAGACAGTAAGGAAAGCCCGGTAGCGGACGGTGCGCGCCCACACTACATTGCATTGTCCAAGTGGATTAACCATTCTGTGGGAGGTCCCCCGTTCGACTCGGGGCCGGGCTATAATTTCGACTTGGGCTTTTTCTTTTTCTTTTTCTCTCCGAGTCTACCCCAGCCTAGCTTGAAGAGCCCAGCGCTACCTCGCACGGTGACCATTTCTTCCTCCCGCGTTTTCATCCCTTCCTTGCCTCGCCTCGCCTCGCCTCGACCCGCCCACACCACAATACAATATAAAACAATTTTCCAATTTTCCAATTCTTCCTACATCTCCGTACACTAGCGCTAACTTTTAACACTAATTACACCTCCCCCGTCCTTCCGAATTACAGAGATACCGAGATAAACGTAAAAATGAATGATGCCAATGCTGAGAACAATGAATGAAAGAGTGCCGATGCGAAAGAGTGGGGAGTGGAGCCGATGTGAAAGAGTGGGGGCGTAGTCGTGGGTGGGTCGTGATCGCGCGGGTATGAGTGACGCAGCGCGGGGAGGGAAGGAGGGGGGGGGGGGAAGAGGGGGCTAGCGCTTGCGTTTCCCGCCGACCGCGGTGGTGGCGTCGGCGGCGTACGGAGAGGGGGGCGCAGGCGCGGTGGCGTTGGCATAAGGCGAGGCAGGCGCGGGCGACGCGACGGGCGACGCGGGATAAGGGGAGGCGATCGCGTACCCAGACTCGCGCGGGGTGTCGGGGGTCGCATACAGACGCTCCACCTCAATCGGGATCGCATCCGCGAAGCACCACACGCGCGGGACGGGCGTGGGCAGCGCGCTCTCGTCGAAGGTGTCGTCTCCTTCGTCGTCGTCGTCTTCGTCCCCTTCCCTATCCTGCAACTCGAGCTCGCGGTCGTCGCCCTCCACCTCGGTGTCGCCCCCGAACGCGTCCGAGTCGTCGTCCACCCACCCCTCCTCATCGACCCACGCATCCCCATCCTCGTCCACCGCGGCGAGCGGCGGGCGCGGCACGCGGATCGCGCCGGTTGCGGGCGCCGGTGTGAGCGGGGACGGGGGGAAGGCGAAGAGGCCCTTGACGGGCGAGCGCGCCTTCTTCGCTTTCGGCTTGGTGTGCTTTTTCGCGGCGGTGGGGGAGTGAGGCTGAGACTGAGGCGTGGGCGTGGGCGTAGGCAGCGGCGACAGCGCGGGGGAGGAGGGCAGGGTGGGACAGAGCGTGGAGGAGGACGCGGAGCGCCGCAGGCAGATGGTGTCGTCTGCGCTGAACGACGCGAGGCGCGCGTTGGTGAGGACGGCGAAGGCGGGCGCTTGGGGTTGCGGCGGGGGCACCGATACCGAGGTCGGCGCAGGCGGCTGTTGGTGCTGCGTTTGGGGGTGGTGGAGCTGGGCGTGCGGGTGGAGCTGCAGCCGCGGCGGGGACTGCGGAAGCAAAAAAGAAAGCAAATCAGAATTTGGAATTCCCGGTGAAACGGGGTGCGGAAATGGGGGGATGAGGAATGGGAAAGGATAACGCAACGGAACTCACATTGTAGCGGCGGCGCACGGAGCGCATGCCGTCAAGGTCGCTCCACTCGAACTTGACCGAGCGGAACGAGTGGAAGAGCGAGAGGCGCTGTTCCTACACGCGCCGTGGTCAGTGGCATGCACGGGTGTGAAGAGACAGACGCACCTCAGTCATCTTGAGAGCCTCGGCGTCCTCGATGCGCTGCTCGTTCTCGAGCTCGAGGAGGCGCTGCTTGCGCTGCGCTGCGCGCGAGGGCGGCGCGAGGTCTACGGGGCGGCGCATCGTTGTCGCCATCTTTCTTTCTTCTGCTCGTTTCTTCTCGGTTCTTCTTCGTGGTTCTGCTTCTCGTTACTTTTGAAGCGGGGGTGGCGTGGGGTAGTCTGTATCTGTATCTGTCTTGTCTTGTCTTGCCAGAGACTGTGGTAGCGTTTGGTGTGTTTGTGGGTGAGGATTCAAAGCAAGAAAGCAAAGCGAGTGGAGTAATAGTGGTGGGTGGAGAGGACAGGAGAATAATGTTGCGGGCGAGATCAGCGGTCAGCTGTTGCTTTGTTGCTGTTGTTGTAGTATTTGTTGGCATCAGCGTGACATCACGCGTGACGCCGTGGAGACGATCATTCGACCGCTGATCCCCGTCGCTTGCTCGCGTGCTCCCTCTACATAAGTAACTCTTGGTCCGCTCCGGGCGTCTTGAACGCAGCGGCGTGCGCCACATTCAGTCTACCTGAACGCCAACCAAGCTCTTTTAATTGTCTGAACCACCCACCTCGTCTCCGAGTCCGCTTTACGGCATCCCGTTTTTGTTCTCTCCTTTGTCCATCTGGGGGCTCGTCCAACCTTGGAGCATCAATGCATCAACGCCATGTACTTACCGAACGCGGATGCCCTGGCCAGCGACAGATCCCATCGTCCACTCGGATTCAATGCATTGTCCAACAGTGCGGCATCTGATGCAGATCTGATGAATCATGAATCGCCGTCGCGCATTGCCGGGACGACCTCTGCTGGCTTCTGGTCTAGACTCTCGAGTGCCCAATGGCGTCGTCCCTGTCCCATGATTACACGGTGACAGCCCATTCGCTGGCTGAGCACATCCTGATTTCTATGAACTCACCCACCCGCGGCCGCACCCGCGACCCCCCAGCGTCTATCTGCCGCCCGTCGGTGTTCAAAGCATCGGGCCGCGCTGCATGGGTCTACGCTCCGCCGCATCCCGCATCCCAATTTCCTAATTTCCGACTCGGAGCTCACAGTGGCACCGCGGGCGCTCGAAGTGGCTCCCCCGCGCACGGCGCTGAATACCTATCTCTAGATCTCGTATTCAGGTGGGGATGTAGGGAAGTACCGGTCTCAAGGCGCACCGGGCACCATCCATTCGTGACTCCTCTTGCTGTCATGTGCCCGGCGGGGTTCGAATCCCTCAAGACCTCTGAGTCTATCCATCTTGTCTTTTGTTTGAGTCATCTACTGCCCACTTGCTCACGTATTCAGGCTCAAATTGACTGTAGGCAGGTCTGTCGGCGCATCGGGCACCATCCATAATCCAAATTCCTCCCATGATATGTGCCCGGCGGGGGTTCGAATCCCTCAAGACCTCCTGACCAGTTCCGGAAAAGTTTTTATTCCCGTCTTTACCGCCCACTTGTTAACGTATTCAGGCTAGAATATAAGGGAAGTAAGGTCTGTCGACGCACTGGGCACCCTCGATCACCGCGATAAATGTTTGGTATGTTCCCGGCAGGGGTTCGAGTCCCTCAAGACCTCTAGGCTCTTCCTGTCTTTTATCCCATCTTTCGCCGCCCACTTGCTAATGTATTCAGGCTCAAATTCAGGGAAGTCAGGTCTGCAGGTGCAGCCAGCACTCAGCATATGAAGCCCAGAACAGAGGATGATATGTGCCGGGCGGGGGTTCGAATCCCATAAGACCACTGTGGTATGCGTAAACTGCTTTTTATTGGCACATTTAACGCCACTCGCTAACATATTTAGGTTCAGATTGAAGGAAGGAAGGTCTGGAGGCGCACCGGGCACCCCCATTAAGCATATCTCGAAGATGGCATGTGCCCGGCAGGGGTTCGATTCCCCCGAGACCTCTGTGTCGCTCCATCGCTTCCTTTTCTCCCGCTTACCGCGGCTCGCCGAACTATCTGTCGTATCCAGCCTCAAATGAAGGGAAGTACGGTCTGGAGGCACACCGGGCACCCCTGATCACAGCGGAGCGTTTGTATGTGCCCGGCGGGGGTTCGAATCCCCCAAGACCTCTTGCGTGTTTATGTTCTTTTTCTCCGGCTTTGCGCAGGCTCGCTGATGAAGCCCTTCTATCCAGCCTCGAATGCAGGCTACTCAGGTCTGTCGGCGCACCGGGCACGAGCCATGCGACATCTCATCTGAACTGATGTCTCCCGCGGGGGTTCGATTCCCTCAAGACTTCTCACATGTTGTAGGACGATTTTGAATCCCGCCTCTTAACGCGGCTCGCCGACTATCTGTCGTATCCAGCGCTGAATACAGGGAAGTAAGGTCTGGCGGCGCACCGGGCATCCTTCATAGGTATTGGACCAGTTTCCGAAAGGTTTTTATTCCGTCTTTACCGCCCACTTGTTAACATATTCAGGCTAGAATATAAGGGAAGTCAGGTCTGCAGGTGCACCGGGCACTATCCGTTCATGTCTTCGGGAAGTCCATATGTGTTCGGCGGGGGTTCGAATCCCCCAAGACCCCTGGATTTGTCGCAGAGAAAATTTTATTCCCGTCTTTCACCACCCACTTGCTAATATATGCAGGCTCAAATTGAGGGTAGGACGGTCTGCAGGCTCACCGGGCACCATCCATTCATGTTTTCGGGAAGTCCATATGTGCTCGGCGC
Organism: Mycena vulgaris; assembly: GCA_029204335.1. NCBI lineage: Eukaryota > Fungi > Basidiomycota > Agaricomycetes > Agaricales > Mycenaceae > Mycena > Mycena vulgaris. The sequence goes on from JARGYA010000300.1 coordinate 81,551, forward strand.
GGGTTGGAGTCCCCCAAGACCTCTAGGCTTTTATCCTGTCTTTCACCACCCACTTGCTAATGTATTCAGGCTCAAATTGAGGAAATCACGGTCTGGAGGTACACCGTGCACCCACTATAACATAGTTCATTTCGGCATGTGCTCGGCGGGCGTTCGAATCCCCCCAGACTTCTAATGTACTTTCGCCGCATTTTTTTCCCGCGCCCTCAAAGCATGCGTACGAAAAATGGATCTGACTCAGGGTATATATGTTGCAGGGTAGAAAGGGCTGTAGGCACACCGAGCATCCCCATTAAACACATCTCCAGGATGATATGTGCTCGGCGGGGGTTCGATTCCCCTAAGATCTCTGCGCTGATAGACTCTTGTTTTTATTTCCATCTTGAACGCCAACTAGCTAACCTATTCAGGGTAGGATTGAGGGTAAAAAGATCTGCAGGCCCACCGGGCGCCATCTATCCATGGCTCCTCATCCTTGCTGTCATGTGCCCGGCAGGGGTTCGATTCCCCCAAGACCTTTACGCCACTACCCTATATTTTTTATTCCCACCTTCGAGCCATCGCTCGTATCCAGGACAGGATAGAGGGAAGTACGGTCTTCAGGTGCACCGGGCACCATCCATACATGGTTTCTTGAAGATGATATGTGCCCGGCGGGGGTTCGACTCCCTCAAGACCTCTAGGTAATTCCATTTCGTCTTTTACTTCCTTCTTTCTCTGCCAACTTGCTAACGTATTCAGGCTTGAAATGAAGGAAGTAAGGTCTGGAGGCGCACCGGGCACCCACTATAATAGGGCTCATTTCGGCATGTGCTCGGGGGGGGGTTCAATTCCTCCAAGACCACTGATACATTCCCTTCTGTCTTTATTCCCGGAATTGCACCGAGCAGTTGCCAAAATATTCAGGGTAGGATTGAGTGTAGGAAGGTCTGTTGGCGCACCGGGCACCAGAGTTCATGTTCTTTCTCGATGTGATGTCCCCGGCGGGGTTCGAATCCCCCTATACCTCTGTCTCGCTTTCCTCGCCTTTTGTTTTGGCGCAACCTCGCTGACTATCTAGAGTGATCAGGGCAAAATGTAGGGTAGGAAGATCTGTCGGTGCACCAAGCACTACCATAAAATGTATTCCCTCCAGTCACGTACTCGGCAGGGGTTCGAATCCCCCCAGACCTCTGCGCCGATTCCTGCGCATTGTTTTTACCCCGCTTAACGCGGCGGGCTCATCAGCAATCTCTTGTTTCAAGGTAAGAACAGAGGGTAAGGAGGTCTTTATCGCGCCCTCAAAACATGTGCTCTACCAATGGCCATTATCTAGGGCAAAAACGTAGGGTAATAAGGTCTCAGGTCTGCCGACGCACCGGGCACCCTCAATTCCATGCCTTGGATGGTACTCGTGCTGCGGGGGTTCGGCTACTCAACATCGATATCTGCGGAACAAATCCGATTCGAATATAACTACAAACCAATATCGAGCACATGAAGCCCGAAACTGTTCGGCACATTACATCTTTGGGTCACTCATGAATTTCATCTCCAGTATTGTCTCCAGCTTCCTACCTTCGATCGTCTTCATCTCCATTGCTCCCCAATTCCTGCCCGTGAATACGGGCCTTGTAATCTTCAACAGTTCTTCGCGGAATGTGTGGCACCCGGTCGGATGAGCGAGGCACCTCCTCACAAGCTCAGGTTTTCCTTCAGTGCAACCTGACAAGAGTGACGAAAGCAAGACATTTGTCTTTCTTTGCCACTGTTCGTAGAAGATGATCTGTGATTTGTGTGAATCTCCGAGCATCAGCGCTCAGCATGGACTACGAAGACTGACCCAGGTTTTGAATGTATCTGGGGCGAGGATGGCCATGGCGTCGGCCACTGCACAACCCATGCTCTGGGGCGCGCATTCATTTGCAAGGCTGACATGACCATGCTTCACAGCGTAATCCAGGACCTCCAACGGATGCTCGACAACCGACGCCCTTGAATTGCTCAGATTATTGCTTCGAGATGGCCACCGACGACATACTTCATTTTCATGCGAGTCCATCCCAGCGCAGCGTGCACCTCATATTTCTCCGCGGCTTCAGCCAGACCAGTAAGCAGGGGAAGTCCACGCCGTCGAGATCGGGCTGCGGCTGGGGGTATATATATTGAAACAAGAGATCGAGGACATCAGATGTCTCGGAGAGCGCAACAAGCTCAGCACCGTCTTCTGGCACAGTAGTCCTCTCTGCATCGGCGAATACGACGGAGTGAACCTCGAGATTCTTGCGATGGACCTTGAAAAAGACGGCGTCGGAGGAGGACACTATGATATCCGCATCGGGGGCGCAGACTGGGAAGGACAAACATCAGATAGGCTAGGAGGGGGATAGGTTGCATCGTACATCGTTCTGATGTTTGGGCAGCTGCCATAGGGAGGAGTACAAGCGCGAGCGCTTAAGGTCAGAAGAGCGCTTACAACGTGGGCACTTTGGGAAGTCAGGTGCAAGACTTATTTATGTAAATCACCTTTGCACCCCCGGCAATTCGCCTCAGAGCCGCCACTGCCGTCGGTATTAGGTAATGCCCGAGCGGAGTTTAAAGGCTTCGGACTTATAAAGAGAGAGATATTTTAAATCATCACCATGTTCATCTTCGGGCATCTATTTCGAGGGTGTTTCAGCAGAATGGATTTGATTCCCCAAGGCTTCTACCTCATTTTATTTTATTATCCTACCGTGCAACGCGCTGTCCGTTGATATGAGAAGAGCTTTGTGCGTTGTCGCTGTCTAGGGCATGAAACCGTCCGTTTTACGCCCACGGCCTGTCGAAGGCACGAGTCGTCTCAGAACTCGGAGTACCGAGTCACTGGTGCGGCGGGGAAGCTTGTCTCGTGAGGTGTTATTTATCTTGCATGTGGTTTGGAGTACTGTAGAGTTTCATTCAATTCGGATGTCACGGATCACAGGGGCCGAAATTTCAGAAAATTTTCGAACCTGTCACGGGTCACCGAGGGGATTTCAGAATGTCCCAAAAAGCCACAAAATCGGCGCAGAATGGCGTAAAAACCCAATTTTTTCGGCGCACGGCGGCGGCAGCTGAAACTTGATGAGGCTGGACACCTGTAGATTTTTGGCTGTTAACGAGAGCTTTTCTGGCCCATCCGGGATCTTAAGGACGTCGGGAAGACCACCCATTGCGGCGAGAGCGGCGGGATTGGCGCAAAAGGACTTATGTAATCTGATTGATTTACACCGCTTTGTTTTCTTGAGAACATGAATACAGAAGTATACGTAAGTATACGGGATACCTGGTCTGGTAGCCTGGTAGACTCCGGAATAGATTTAGTAGACTTTCGGCAAATATACTGACTCTACGGTGCCGGCCTCGGATCAATCTCCGGCACCCTCGGCAGGCACTCGCTATTTCCTTCATGTGCGCGAAGGGGACCGACCATTCGATGCCCCTCCCCTCCCTCGCTGCGCTCGGGGGGTCCCCCGAGCCGGGGCATCTCAGGTCGGCACTCTAAAGCCTCGTTCCTCTATAGATCCTCACCTAACTCTAACCTCTTTTGGCGGGACGGCACGGCGGATATCCGGAGTTAGGGCGCGCGGCGTAGCGTCCGCAACCCTAACTCCTCGACAGCACGGGATAAGTGTCGCCAATGGCTTTCTGAGTCTCAGCATTCAATTAAAGACAATGAAGGCAGGTGGGGTGAGCCTCGGCATCGAGGGAGCTTCAGGTGTGGACTGAATGCCGGGAGTTGATCCGAGCGGAGAGTGAAATATCTATATATTACTGCGGGTCTACTGGCAGCGGCCGTAAGTATATGAAGTATACCAAGTCATTGAAAGTATATGGGACTTGGTACACTTCCGGGCTCACGTTGTTTCTGGTTTTCTTGGCATAACAATGCAAGCCGTCCTTCTCTCCTTATTCTACGGCTAGAACTACTTTTCTGAGAATGTCTGACAGGTGCCCCGCCATTTTCCGCGGGATTTATGGGATTTACGATTTTTTTTCTGGTGTGACGGCCGGGCCGGCGGATTTACGAAAACTTAAGTTCGGATGGGACAGGTCACAGCCGTGGAGAATTGAATGAAACTATGGACGCCGTCGCTTTGCTCCGGTGTTATGGGAACATGAGAGCGTGGATAGATTCACTGGATAATATTGATCTCGCTGAGTAATTTTTGTGTAGTCTATGAGTTACCCTGAAATACTGAGAAGATGCCACCGGTATGAAGCAGAATCCACGGACGAACCACATCCGAGATCGAAATCAGAAGAAGAGCGCAGTCCGATTGCGGAATCACCAGTAGAGTGGTTGCAGTCCGACGCTTGCGTTCCAGCTTGCGGACAGACCCGAGAGGCGCCGGGAGAGAGACGAAGAAAGCCCAGAGCCGGAAGAGATTTGACCTGCGCACTGCCCTGTTCGCCTTGCGAGCCCGAATTCGGATAGGATTAAAGAGCTTTCAGGCAGTTAGGGTTCAAGTTCGGAAGTGGCGGCAATTGCGGGCGCAGTGCGGATGAAATTATCGAAATAGGAAGTATCGATTCGAGCGCAGACTGCGAGCGGCAGGCGGGGAAGGCGAAGAGGCCCTCGACGCGCGAGCGCGATTTCTTCGGCTTCTTCGTGTGCGCTTGCGTCTTGGGGTGTGATAGTGCGCGGGGGCGGGGGGAGTGCTAGTAGGGTGTGAGCGTCGGCATGGGCATCGGGGACGACGAGAGGGCGGAAGAGGACGCGGAGTACCACATGGAGATAGTATCGTCCGCGCTGAAGGACGCGAGGCGCGCATTAGTGAGGACTGCGAAGCCGGGGGCTTGAGGTTGCGGCCGGAGCATCGACACAGAGGTCGGGGCGGTCTGCTGGTCGTGTGGGTGCGGGTGCGATTGGGGTGCGGGTGTTGGTCGAACTTGACCGAGCGGAAGGAGTGGAAGAAGGAGAGGCGCTGTTCCTACACGCGCGCCGTCATCAGTGGCATGCATAGAAGGGGAAGGGAGGGGGAGACGCACCTCGATCATCTTGGGCGCCTCGGCGTCCTCGATGCGTTGCTCGTTCTCGAGCTCGAGGAGGCGCTGCTTGCGCTGCGCGGCACGCGAGGGGGGCGCGAGGTCTACAGGGCGGCGCATCGTTGTCGCCATCTTTCTTTCTTCTGCTCGTTTCTTCTCGGTTCTTCTTCGCGGTCCTTCTTCTTGTCTACTTTCAAGCGGGTGTGGGGTAGTCTGTATCTGTATCTGTCTTGTCTTGTCTTGCCAGAGACTGTGGTAGCGTTTGTTGTGTTGTGGGTGGGTGATTCAAAGAATAATGTTGCGGGCGAGATCAGCGCTGTTGCTTTGTTGCTGTTGTTGTAGTATTTGTTGGCATCAACGTGACATCACGCGTGACGCCGTGGAGACGATCATTCGACCGCTGATCCCCGTCGCTTGCTCGCGTGCTCCCTCTAACTCTTGGTCCGCTCCGGGCGTCTTGAACGCAGCGGCGTGCGCCACATTCAGTCTACCTGAACGCCAACCAAGCTCTTTTAATTGTCTGAATCAACCACTTAACGGCACCCTCCTCGTTTCCTTTTGTCTTGTGCCGAATTTGTGCCCTCCTTTGTCCATCTGGGGCTCGTCCAATCAGCACCTTGGAGCATCAACGCCATATGTACTTACCGAACGCGGATGCCCTGGCCAGCGACAGACCCCATCGCCGTCGCCCACTCAGATTCCACGTATTATCCAACAGATCAATAAGGCATCAGATGGATCTCCGGCGTGCGTCGTGCGTGGCGCATCGTCTCGACGACCTCTGCTGGCTTCTGGTCTAGACTCTCGAGTGCCGCCCAATGGCGTCGTCTCTGTCCCGTGCAAGACTCCAAAAAGGTATCAGCATTCCTTTCGTGCAACTATATATAATCACATCGTGCACAACCCATTCGCTGGCCGCTGAGCGCTGAGCACATCCCGAGTTTCAGTATCCGCACACGTACATCCATTCCCTCTATGAGCTCCACCCGTGGCCGCGGCCCCGGCGTCTATCTGCCGCCCGTCGGTGTTCAAAAATCGGGCCGCTCTGCATGGGTCTACCCTTCCCGGCGCCCGCATCCCGCATCCCGCATCCCAATTTCCCAATTTCCGAATCGGAGCTCACAGTGGCACCCGCAGGCGCTCGAAGTGGCTCCCATTTCGTTCCGAGCATTATTTAGGTCGTTATAGACGTCCGAGAGCTCCGCCGCGGACGCAGCATTATCTTCTTCTAGAGAGTTAATTAGTGCGGAAGAAACATCGAGTTCCTTCTGTAATAGCGTGTTTTCTGCTCGTAGCTCCGAGTTGGAAGACGATAGCGATGTAATTTGTTCGTTTTGATCTTCAATTCGTTGCTCGAGGCCGGATAGGTAGAGTTGAGGGCGGGTCAATGAGCGAGGGGGTACGAGCGTATTCGGGATTAGGGTGTCTTTTGCGGAGCCAGATCGGGTGCTACGGGCTGCAGCGAGGGCAGACTGCTGCTTTGCGCTCCGCTTCTTGCCCATTTGCGGTCATCCAGGACGCGCAAGACAGAGGAAGGACGTGGGCGCGACCGCGTCGCGGCTGATCCGTTGATGTCACGTGTGAGCGGTCGCACCATTATGGGGCAATGTCCCACATTCCAGCGCCGACGAAATAAATTCGTGGAACCTTTCCAAACAATGGAGAGGCCCTTTAAGAACAAAAATTTCAGAGAAATTTCCTTGAATCATCTTATTGCGTTTGGAATGAGTGAATTACCACGGAAGATAATCACTATTTGGCCAGTTTTCGATATTTCTCAAATTCCTCTGAACGTCTTGTTTAAAACATTCCCTTTGGAAGTTATCTAACTTGACTTAATTTTTTTTCACTTGTGGACACCGCGGGGCGCTTTTGAAAACGACGCGCCGGCCGAAACCGACTCCGATCAGTAGCCAAATACATACAAGCTGCACGCTGATCCCATGGCAGGTGCCCCACCCCACATACAGTGGATTCCCTCAAACTCACGTACTCGGCGGGGGTTCCAATCGCTCAAGCCCTCTGGCGCGTGTCGTTAGCATTTTTTATTCCCGCATTCGACGACGCTTACGAGTAATTCCCTTGTATCCAGGCTCAAATTGAAGGTAATAAGGTCTTTCAGCACACCAAGCACTCATCATTTACCCTGTTCTGCACATACATGGGTTCTGGTTCAACTCCTCCACGACCTCTTCCTCGCTGTTCTCCCGCTTTTTTATCCCGTCGTTCTTCGCACGCTCGCTGACTTTCCCTTGTATCCAGCGCCGAATTGACGATAATTAGGTCTGAAGGCGGGCCGAGCACCCACCATGAGAAAGCCGTGTTGAATGCAATGTGCTTGGCCGCGCGCGTGGACTAGTTTGGTCTGCATAGAGTGCTTTTTACCGGCCTTCGACGCACGCTCGCTGACTACCTCTCGTATCCAGGGCAAGATAGAGGACAGTAAAGTCGGCAGGGGCAGCGAGCACTCACCATACCAGAGAATGCAAGATGGAGGTATGTGCTCGGCGGGAGTTCGACTCCCTCAGGGCCAATAGCTGGAGCTAGAAATCATTTTTATTCCCGCCTTTAAAGCACCCTATTCAGGCCACGGCGAATACACTTCAAATACGACGTACCTTCTTGTCTTGGACATCCCGACTGTGTGTGTACATCACAATCCATATCTACGCTGTTGAATCCCTCGTCAACAAGTCATACCTTGATTATCCATTCTTTAGTTCAACTTCTCATTCAATTGACACAAGTGTTATTCTTACGCGGAGATTGATCTAAGCATTCCTTTTCGTGTGGGACTTGACTGTGTTTTGCGCGGGGCCCAAATGTCTACGAAAAAGGCGAGTTTATCGATATCGTACGGAACTCGAAAACGACCGCCATATTATCACGATAAGTTCCACTGAGGCATGTGCTCGCGGGGGTTCATCCAACCTCAGATACAGAGCGAATACGGTCTGCGCACCACCGATGAATTTTCTGCTTACTAGTTCCGTGTATGTCCTCGGCGGCTTATCCGTAGTACCGTTCAACCACCGCGTCCGTTCACGACATTGGAGGTGCGCGCGTTGTTGGGCCGTGTGCACTGTCAAGGCGCGAGTCGTCTCAAGACTCTTGGCTACGCGGTTCGGAGCGAGTTGAACGCTGCAACAGGAGTCGATGAGCCGATGAATTCCAGTTGACTGATCGGATCCACGCAGATGACTGATATGGACGACAATATACACGGCGCTCGGGCGCGTTCAGCTTCGCTCTAGTGCTGTGGATGGGAACCATTATAATTAGAGCGTGGATAGATTCATGGCAGAATGTTGATCTCGCTAGGTACTTTGTGTAATCTAGGAGTTACACTGAAATAAAAGAAGATGGTATGCAACAGACTTAACAGACGAACCACATGCCCAACCATCCGAAATCAGAAGAGCGCAGTCCGATTGTGGAATCACCAGTAGAGTGGTTGCGGTCCGACGCTTGCATTCCAACTTGCGGAGAAACCCGAGAGGCTCCGGGAGAGAGACGAAGCAAGTCCAGAGCCGAAGAGATTTGACCTGCGCGTCAGCCACGAGACTTCCCTGTGCACCTTGCGAGCTTGAATCTGGACAGAATTACATAGCTTTCAGTCGGCCGTAGCAGTTAGGGTTCAAGTCCGGAAGTGACGGGAATTGCGAGCGTAGTGCGGATGGAATGATCGGAATGGGAAGTATCAATTCGAGCACAGACTGCGAGCGGCGGGCGCGGCACGCGGATCGCACCTAGTGCACAAGGGGAGAGTGGGGAGAGAAGGCGAAGAGGCCGTGGACGGGCGTGCGCGCTTTCTTCGGCTTCGTCTGCATTTTTGTCTGCGCGGGGGCGTCTGGCGTGTGGCGTGGGCGTAGGCGGCGGCGACAGCGCCGGGGAGGACAAGAGGGTGGAAGAGGACGCGGAACGCCGGACGCAGATCGTGTCGTCCGCGCTGAAGGCCACGAGGCGCGCGTTGGTGAGGACTGCGAAGGCGGGGGCCTGGGGGCACGTCGGCGCGGGCTGCTGGGGTGCGGGTGTGCTTGGGGTGTGGTGGAGCTGGAGCCGCAGCGGGGACTACGCGGAAGAAAATAAAAAGCATATCAGAATTTGGAAATGGGGTGAAACGGGGTGGCAGCCCCGCGCAAAGGATGACGCACATTGTAGCGGCGACGGACGGAGCGCATGCCATCGAGGTCACTTCGTTCGAACTTGACCGAGCGGAATGAGTAGAATAGCGAGAGGTGCTGCTCCTGCACGCGCTCGTCAGTGGCATGAAGAAGATGGACACACACGACGCCGCGGACATCTTGAGTAGCTTGAGTGCCCCGGCGTCCTCGATGTGCGGCTCGCTCACGAGCTCGAGGAGGCGCTGCTTGCGCTACGTGGCGCGCGAGGGCGGCGCATCGTTGCCACCATCTGTCCTTATGCTCGTTTCTTCTTGTTTCTTCTTCTCGAAGTTCTCGTTACTTTTCGAGCGCATGGGGTAGTATCTATCTGTCTCCTCTTGCAAGGGACTGTGGTAGCGTTTGGTGTGTTATGGGTGGGTGGATTCAAAGCAGAAAAGCAGAGCGAGCGGAGTAGTGGTGGTGAGGAGAAGACAGGAGAATAAAATCCTTGACGCCCCGACGATTCCTGTCGAACCAATCTCCACATTACGCCCACACGCTATAACAATTAAGCTTCCGGCAACACAACGACCCACTACACTCACGAACATCACAAATATTCCTCGCACACAGAACGACATGATACCCGCTGGTACCACCGTCAACGTTGATGACCCCGAGGATGAGGACGATGTGAAACGCGCATTCTGTCCCCCGGAGTTACGTGAACCGATCATTACCATGATGGAGCGTCACCTCAATGCACACCCGTTAATCCTGGGGTATGCTCATCCGAGCCCAGAAGGCATTCGCCAGTGGGCCGTGAAGCAAATATATTGCTTCTGCGTTGACAGCGACCTGCGCGAGGCCTGGGCATATCTGTGGGAGAATTGGTACAGGCCGGGGCGTTGGGAACTGTTGGCGCGCTCGCAGCATCCCGAAATTCCGCGACTTAAAACCACTATGATGGTTGAAAGCCAGTGAGTCGGGTGTGATTTTGCACTCACCAATGCTTAATAAATAACCACAGCTGGCGTCGTATTAAGCATGACTTCCTCCACCACTTTCACAATCCTCGGGTGGATCTCTTGGTGTGGATTCTAGTTGTCAAATTAGCCCCTCGATATTACCGCCGACTCGAGCACCTCATGTGGTACACGGGCCGACGTCGATTCTCCGAGCTTCCTGCGTGGCGCAAAGACTTCAAAGCCGAATGGAGGAAGTGCCGGGAAACCCCAATCACGCTTCCTTTGAATCCGAAGTACAGGCCCGACCCTGAGAGATGGCTTTGCACTTGCCCTCGTTATTTCAAGAGCCGCTTTCTCATCTGCAAACACCTTGTGCAAGCTGTTCACCCCGTACATCCACTCTTCTTCATGGAGGTCACTCGCAATCGAACCGCCCCATTTTGGTCTCACCCGGCGCTCAGGCCCCTCAATCCATCAATGCCATCTTTATCCGACACCTTTCCTCACGCTGTCACCGCCACTGCCTCTGTTCCAGCAAGCAGGGAGCAGCAGCATGACGACCAAGCTGATGAGTCTGATGAAGAATTAGCAGAGCTGGTGAGAGCGGGACAGGGGACCTTTGATGAGAGGCTCACTTCTCATCTCCAAAAACTACGGGACTTCTGCGACGGACTGGAGTATCAACGGGAATTTGGGGACTCGCGTATGCTTGACACTGTGGAACGCGAAGGGGCATCTTTCTTCCCGCTCATCGACCAGTGTCTGAGCCGCGAGCGCCGTAATAACTCGACACGATCTGCAGCCCCGGGGACGTGGGAGAGGTCCACCGCCAACGCGATGTTCTATCACATGCGGCCTGTTCAATCTGATCGCGGCACTTGACACCCGGCTTGTTGTTATTTCACTTTGATTACAGTATACAGGGGTAGAATAAACATGTATTTATACCGTGGGCTACATAGACTCGGGTTGGTACGTGATTTCCCTCTCCGAAATAATTCGCGGTGTATTTGTTTGTCCATGCTTGCCCGCACGTGACGTGTCCGGGGAGGAGTTGACCAAGGGGGGCTAAATGTCGCGCGGATCAGCTGTTGCTTTGTCTGTTGTTTGTTGTATTTGTTGGCATCAGCGTGACATCACGCGTGACGCCGTGGAGAAGATCATTCGTCCGCTGATCCCCGGGACCCCGTTTGCTCGCGTGCTCCCTCTTGCTCCGCTCCGGGGCGTCTTGAACGCAGCGGCGTGCACCACATTTGGTCTACCTGAACGCCAACGAAGCGCTTTTAATTGTCTGAACCAAACCACCGTCCACTTTACGGCTTCCTCCCCGTGTCCTTTTGTTTGTCTTTTGTCCACAACACCATATGTACTTGCCGAACGCGGATGCCCTGGCCAGCGACAGATCCCATCGCCCACTCAGATTCAATGCATTGTCCAACAGTGCGGCATCTGATGAACATAAATTGCCGTCGCACATTGCCAGGACGACCTCTGCTGGCTTCTGGTCTAGACTCTCGAGTGCTGCCCAATGGCGTCCTCTCTGTCCCGTGCAAGACTCCGAAACGGTATTAGCATTTCATTCGCTGGCGGCTGAGCACATACACATCCATCCCCTATATGAACTCCACCCGCGGCGTCTATACGCCGTCTGTCAAAGCCATTCTGCATGGAGCTACACTGTCACAGTCAAGACTTCGCGTCCAACTCTACAAGAGAGCGGATTGGGGAGTGCGAGTGATTGTCTCGAAAAGATGATTGAATAAAAGACTAAAGAATACAGGCAATAACTACACTGCTTAAATACTGTTCTATGAACCGTGTGAACTACGATATATTTATACTGTACAATAGCCCGTAGTCGTGTGTGGGGCTACACCTGTCATAAGTTAGGAAAACCTTTTGTCGAACGTCCCGTAGCAACATGTCCTATTATCCCCGGGCGTTTCATCTATACATATCCCTGACATCATCGTTCCGTTCCGATCCGTTCCGGTGTCACGTGTCCTTTGGTGTTTATGTCTCAGCGCTTAGGTTCGGTGTTGTCACGTGGAGATTGGTATCAAAGCGTGACATACACTCTCCGTCGCATCCCGCATCCCACTTTCCCAATTTCCCACTCGGAGCTCACAGTGGCACCGCAGGCGCTCGAAGTGGCTCCCCCGCGCACGGCGCTTACTCCCATCTCTAGATCTCGTATTCAGGGTAGAATCCAAATTAAGTTAGGAAGGTCTGCAGGCGCACCGGGCACCATCCACAACTAATGTTCCACGAGGATGATATGTGCTCCGCGGGGATTCGAATCCCCCAAGACCACTGATTTGCTCCATACTGATTTTTATCCCATCTTTCTCCGCACACTTGCTAACGTATTCAGGCTAGAAATGAGGGCAATAAGGTCTGCAGGCTCACCGGGCACCCACCATACCATGACTTCGAAATGTTATGTGCTCCGCGGGGGTTCGAATCCCTCAAGACCATTCACTGCGTTGAGGCCCCCTGTAGACACAGGTGAGCGGCGGTTCGTCTACATGTGTCTACATGTGTCTACATGTGTCTACCTGCGTAGACAAGGGGGGTCTACACCAGATCGACACACCCTTTGCAGCGGTTCGTTTACGTTAGGTCTACGTCATGTAGACACAGAATTCCCACATTGGGCTACCTTCGGCTACCTTCGGCTACCTTTGTCTACTTTCGCTACCGCTGGTAGACACAAGGTAGACACACCGGCCACCATTATTTTGCACACATTTTGACCCTGGATATGTCCACAGATAATTTTACTACTCCCCTGCCGGTACTTATGTTGGTTGAAGATTCAGTTAAGCTGAGTTTGATGTGTCTGATGCCGGAAGCACGGGCCTGCCAAACAAGCCACGCAGCCAGTGCCGAGTGTGCCGAAATATGAAAACACAATAATAGAAGTGCGAGGAAATGTTCAATTCACAATTCATGGTCAGTGGGAACCAGAAAGATGTCTAATACATGTGTCTACATTTGGCCAGATGAGTCTACATGAGTCTACCTCAGGTAGACACAGTGTTGCACACATAAACACAGGTAGACACACATCGATGCTCTGTGTCTACTCCATGTAACCATAAGTAGACATAGATCTGTGTCTACCCGTGGGTCTACGTGGGTAGACACAACCTGTGTCTACGGGGGGCCTCAACGCAGTGATTGTGGTATGCGTAAACTGCTTTTTATTGGCACATTTAGCACCCACTTGCTAATGTATTCACGTTAGAATTAAGGTTAAGAAGGTCTGTCGGCGCACCTGGCACCCCCATTAAGCATATCTCGAAGATGGTATGTGCCCGGCGGGGGTTCGACTCCCCTAAGACCACTGTGCCTTTATGTCCGCTTTTATCCCGTCTTTCTACCCACACTTGCTAACGTATCCAGGGCGTGATTGAGGGTAGGGAGGTCTGGAGGCGCACCGGACACCATACATGTACTGTTTCTTGAATATGTTATGTGCCCGGCGGGGGTTCGAATCCCCCAAGACCACTGCTTGTGCTTGTCGCCTCGTTTTTATTTCCGTCCTTCCCCGCACTTTCTAATGTATTCAGGCTAGAATTGAGTGTAGGAAGGTCTATCGGCGCACTGGGCACCCCCATTAAGCATATCTCGAAGATGGTATGTGCCCGGCGGGGGTTCGATTCCCTCAAGACCTTTGGATCAATCTCTGTGTCGTCTTTTTATCCCGTCTTTCACCGCAAGCTCGCTGCATATCTAGTGTATACACGTCATAATGCAGGCTACGAAGACCTGTCGGTGCACCGGGCATCATTCATCATGAACCTATCTTGGAGGTATGCCTAAGACCTCTTGCAGCAAATCTTCGACTGTTTTTTATCTCGTGCTTACTTCACACTTGCTAGTGTATTCAGGCTCGAATTGAGGGAAGTAACGGTCTCAAGGCGCACCGGGCACCCTCCCTCATTCATGTCGTACGGCAGTGGGGGTTCGATTCCCCCAAGATCTCTGGTCTCCTCTGCACCATTTTTATTCCCACATTTAACACCCACCCAGTGCCATGGGTGAACTATCTGTTGTATGCAGGGCAGGAGGGAGGTCAATAAGGTCTGTCGGCGCACCGGGAACCCCCCCATGAGCACAAAATTCTGTAATGGTATGTGCTCGGCGGGGGTTCGATTCCCTCAAGACCTGTGATGACCCTTGCTTTTTTATATCCCGTCTTTCTCCGCACGCTCGCGGACAATCTGATGCAGGGGATGCTGCAGGGTAAAAAGGTCTGTCGGCGCACCGGGCACCATAGCTTATGTGCGTTCTCGATGTGATGTGCCCAGCGGGGGTTCGAATCCCCGAGACTCATAGGACAGCTGTCTCCTTCTTTTATCCGTCTTTCTCTGCACAATGGCTAATATATTTCAGGCTCAAATTGAGGGAGGTAAGGTCTGTCGGCGCACTGGGCACCCACCATAATGCTCGTTTGAAGGTATATGTGCCCGGCGGGGGTTCGAATCCCCCGAGACCTCTCGACCGATTCCTGAATAGTTTTTATCCCGCCTTCGAGCCATCTCTCGTATCCAGGCTTGAATTGAGGGTAAATAAGGTCTGTCGGCGCACCGGGCACCCCTCATCACTGAACTAAAGGCTGGTATGTGGTCTTTAACGCCAACTGGCTAACCTATTCAGGGTAGGATTGAGGGTAAAATGATCTGCAGGCCCACCGGGCACCATCTATCCATGGCTCCTCATCCTTGCTGTCATGTGCCCGGCAGGGGTTCGATTCCCCCAAGACCTCTTCGGCAAGTCTTGGACGTTTTTATCTCTTCCGTTAACGTGGCTCGCTGACTATCTCTCGTGTATAGGCTGGCAGGTAGGGTAGGAAGGTCTGTCGGCGCACCGGGCACCAGTCATAAATGGGGTGCTTGACAGAGAGTCTCGTGCTCGGCGGAGGTTCGAATCCCCCAAGACCTCTTCACTTTCCCCGGATTTTTATCCCGCCCTCAAAAATACTCTTACTCACTATCTCTCGTATCTAAGAAATAATACAGGGTAGGAAGGTCTGCAGGCGCACCGGGCACCCGCATTGAAGGCGCTTGACAGTGGTTGCGTGCCCGGCGGGAGTTCGATTCCTCCGAGATCTCTCAGTCGCTTGCTTCTTTTTTTTATTCCCGTCCTTTTCCGCACACTTACTAACGCATCCAGACTCGAATTGAGGGTCTGAAGGTCTGTCGGGGCAGCGAGCACCATCCACCAAAATTTCTCCTTGACGTTATGTGCCCTGCGGGGGTTCGAATCCCCCGAGACCACTTCTTGGTTGCGCGCGTCTTTTTATCCTGTCTTTTACCGCAAGCTCGCTGACAATATCTCTTGTGCAGGTCATAAGGTGAATTGAGAAGGTCTGTCGGCGCACCGGGCAACCACCATAACAGTTGTTTCAAATGCCATGTGCTCGGCGGGGGTTCGAATCCCCCAAGACCTCTAAGTTGATTGCCCCCTTGTTTTATTTCCGTCTTTAACGCCAACTCGCTAACGTATTGAGGGTAGGATTGAGGAGAGTAAGGTCTGTAGGTGCACCGGGCACCCACCATATAAGTGTTGCCTCAAAAGGTTATGTGCTCGACGAGGGTTCGAATCCCCAAGATCTCTGGATCCCGTCCTGCGTCCTTTTATTCCCACATTTAACACACTTACTTGCTAACAATAACTCGCATCTAGGACATAATACAGAGTAAGAAGGTCTATCGGCGCACCGGGCACCCACCATTAATCAATGATGCGAGGTATCTGCCCGGCGGGATTCGAGTCCCTCGAGGCCTGTCTCGTCGAAGAATCTTTTTTGTTGCTCGCTGCCTCGTATCTAGGACAGAATAGAGGGAAGAACGGTCTGTCCGTGCACCGGGTACCATCCATTCGTTCTTTCGGGAACTCGTATGTGCTCGGGGGGTTAGAATCCCTCAAGACCTCTAGGTAATTCCATTTCGTCTTTTATTTCCTTCTTTCTCTGCCAACTTGCTAACGTATTCAGAGCAGAATTGAGAGTAGGGAAGGTCTGTCGGTGCACTGGGCACCATCCATAATGATCTTCATTTCGGCATGTGCTCGGCGGGAGTTCGATTCCACCAAGACCACTGAACGTGATTGCCATTTCGTTTTTTATTTCCTTCTTTGACACACCTCACTGACACCACTCGTATCCAGGTTAGAATAGAGAGTTAATAAGGTCTGTCGGTCCACCGGGCACCCTCCATAGCTCGTATTCCTGCTGGAAGGTAGTGCCCGGCTGGGGTTCGAATCCCCCAAGACCCCTGCCTCGCTATTCCTCGCATTTTTTTATCCTGTCTTTCTCCGCACACTTGCTAACATATTGAGGCTCAAATTCAGGGTGGAAAGGTCTGTCGGTCCACCGGGCACACACCATCTGGAAATTATGTGAGACAGGTATGTGCCCGGCGGGCAAGACCTCTCCTGTGTTTGTCGCCTCGTTTTATCTCCAACTCTCCGCACACTTGCTAACGTATTCAGGCTCAAATTGAGGGAGGTAAGGTCTGTCGGCGCACCGGGCACCCGCATTAAGCATATCTCGAAGATGGTATGTGGCCGGCGGGGGTTCAATTCCCCCAGGACCTCTGCATAGTGCCTTGCGGTTTTTTTCTTCCCGTCTTTCGCCGCACCCTCGGACTGTCCCTTCTACCTAGAGTAGAAATGGGGCAAGTGAGGTCTGTCGGTGCATCGGGCACCCTCCATAGTGGGGATCTTGATACAGATGTATGTGTTCGGAGGGGATTCGAATCCCTCAAGACCTCTGAGTCGATTTCTGGAAAGAATTTGTCCCGTTTTTGTCCCCACACCTGCTAACGTATCCAGGCTCGAATTGAGGGTAGGAAGGTCTGTTGGCGCACCGGGCGCCCTCCATAACTGATTTTCCTACGCGAGAGGTTATGTCCCCGGCGGGGGTTCGATTCTCCCAAGACCTCTGTATAGCTGCAGGCTTGCGGTTTTTTGTGCCGTCTTTCTCAGGACGCTCGCGCACCATCCGCCGTATCCAGGCTCGATTACAGGTTAGGAAGGTCTGTCGGCACACCTAGCGCCCCCCATTCATGGATAGTACATATATGTGCGAGAGGTTATGTGCCCGACAGGTGTTCGATTCCCCAAGACCTCTGACTGGTTGCGCGCGCATTTTTATCCCGTCTTTCCCGCACGAATAGATCTTTGGTATCTGGGTTAAAATTGCGGCTAGGAAGGTCTGCCAGCACACCGAGCATCCTCTCTTATCATGATAAATCCTACTGAGGTGTGCGCTCTGAGTCGGCGGGCGTCGTTCAGCCTCGAATCCAGACACCGTCTACCCATGAATATTCTGCTTATGAGTTCGATTCATACCGTCGCGGAGCTTCAACCCCCCGAGACTTGTACGGCCTGGCCCTCGGTACCGTCGCTTTTCTATTATCTTACTGTTCAACGCGCCGTGCGTCGACATTGAGAAGAGTTTTGTGCGTTGTCGCTGTCGAAGTCATGAGTCGTCTAATAATTCGTGAGTACCAAGTCATTGGTGGGGTGCGGGAGTGGGGTACGGGAGCT
The DNA here is from genome assembly GCA_029204335.1 of Mycena vulgaris. Lineage (NCBI taxonomy): Eukaryota > Fungi > Basidiomycota > Agaricomycetes > Agaricales > Mycenaceae > Mycena > Mycena vulgaris. Next base: position 99,171 of record JARGYA010000300.1, read on the forward strand.
AGTTTCGCGGGGGGTACTATTTGTCTTGCATGTGGTTTAGAGCGAGCTGAACGCTGTTGAACCAACGGGAGCCGATGAGCCGATGGATTTGAGCTGAACGATCAGATTCACGCAGACGACCGATATGGACGACAAGATACGCCGTCGCTTTGCTCCGGTGTTATGGGAACATGAGAGCGTGGATAGATTCACTGGATAATATTGATCTCGCTGAGTAATTTTTGTGTAGTCTATGAGTTACGCTGAAATACTGAGAAGATGCCACCGGTATGAAGCAGAATCCACGGACGAATCACATCCGAGATCGAAATCAAAAGAAGAGCGCAGTCCGATTGCGGAATCACCAGTAGAGTGGTTGCGGTCCGACGCTTGCGTTCCAATTCGCGAACAGACCGAGAGGCACCGGGAGAGAGACAGTGAATCCCCGAGCCGGAGGAGATTTGACCTGCACTGCGCGACGAGACTTCCCTGTTCACTTTGCGAGCCTGAATCTGGACAGAATTACATGGCTTTCAATCGGACGTCGCAGCCGCGCAGGTAGAATTGAAGTTCGGAAGTGGCGGAAATTGCAGTGCGGATGAAATTATCGGAATGGGAAGTATCGATTCGATCACAGACTAGTTCACACCTCACTGCAAGTCCACATGCATGATGTCGCTCTACGCGTGTCGCGCACCAGCTTCACCTCGCCGCGACGACTCCCATCTCGCTTCAAGTTTACGAGCTCCATCTTTTGAAGCGTATGTCTACGTCAGACTACGCTTCAGTCAACGATCTCTCCAAGTCTCACCGCCGGAGCGTGCACTCGAAATCGACATCACACGACGCACCACTGGGAAAAGACCTGCGCTAAACCCACGCCGCGAGAATCAGGTCTGACAGCACACCTGACCTCCACACGCGCTGTACTGCGCTCCCAGGTCAAATCCCCTCGCCGCTCCGTTGGCTCACGACCCCAACCCAATCCGCACCTATTTCCGGCAACATGCCAGGAATATGCACCTCTCTCCTTTCTCGCACGGTCTAGGTATCTCCCGTGCCCGTCAAGATCCCCATTGAGCAAGCACAGGTCTCGATCCAGGCACGCTCATTTATCGGGTGCTGAACCAGTGAGGGTGGATCGAGACCATATCGGGATATGAACACCGTGCGTATAGAACGTTCAGCTCACCGGTGCGCGAGTGCAGAAGGCATGGTGCTTTTATGACACATCCTTAGTGCTGTTCAAAGTTCCCACTATTTGACTTCCTGTTTGGCTTCCTGTTTGCTCCCTTTTTGCAAATTTTGGCAGGGATCCCTGCCAAAATCTGCCGAAAAGGAAGAGACCAGGAAAACGAGTAGGAAGTGAAAAGGGACATATTTGAAACCCTAGGGTTGAGATTTTCGGACCAGGAAGCAAGTAGGAGAATGTTCCTGGTCTGAAATACTGCCAAATCTCAACCAGGAGAGCAAAAAGGAAGTCAAAAAGGGCTGTTTTTGACGAACAGGAGCACATGTAGCTCCTGATTCGACCCTATTTGTGTCCCTGCTTGTTCTCCTGGTTGCACCATCAACGCAAACAGGAACACAACCAGGAGCACAACTAGGAGCCCAAGTAGGGACCAACCAGGAGCTACTTTGAACACCACTATTAATAGGGTCGTTCACAGCTCACTTTTTTCTCCCATTTTTTCCACCATTTTTTACTGGATCATTGGTTTTACTTGGTTTTTGCTCAGGATTTTTTCCCTTTTCAATTCAGTGATGTAAAAAGGGTTGAAAATGGAAGAAACGAAGGGTCTAGGCACAAAATTCATGAAGCGGCAGAAAAGAGGGAAGAGAAAAATGGCCGGAAAAAGTGAACTGTGAAAACGAAAGCTCCCTCTTTTTGCACTCCTTTTTTCGTCTTACTTAGATTTACATCCCTGTGTAGCTCAGATCCCTACAGGACATCTCAGGAGGCCTCATGCATGCATGCATGGCATAACAAGAGCCTGTCCCCCACCTTGTTTGATGTGGATACTTTTATTTGGCAAAAGGAACGAAAAATGGAAGGAAAAATGGAACCGTGAACGACCTTAATCATGTTGGACTAGGGATGCAGCTTCAGATGGATCGTCGACCGGTCTGCCGTGATCTCTGGTCCATCCGAATTCATGGTTTCTCGGCCTATTCGGGGAAGCCTCCAGTGGAATATTTCAAGCCCAACTTTGAGAGGCGGCCACACTGAGTTCTCGTCTCATAGCGATTTTCCTTGATCCATATCGATGACCTAGGCTCTCGCCGACTTAGCCAGGTCAGCCAGATACTAGGCTCACCCATGCGGCGGTTCACCAACGGCTCGCAGCTACTTCCCAGCCACATCCTCTGGTGTCCAGCCCACACGTGCTGCTCTATTGCCCCACCCATCTCTACAAGGCGGCAGATGCGAGACCTATTCGTGACTGGAGCGGCATTTCGCCGCGTGGTGGTCCCGAGTGCTTTGCTTGCAGTGCATGGCTTTCGACGGGGAGTTGTGTTCCGCGGCTGCCAGAACATATCAGACGCTCTGAGGAGCAGCAGGTGCAGGCGGGGGAGTCTGAGGAGTGGAGTGTTTATACTCAGTGAGCTATGGGCATGAGAAGAGGAATATATTGGCTGCAGGGATAATTCAGACAGGTGGACGCTAGGTGTATAAGGGGGTAGATAGTAGTGGGAAGTAGCTCATCAAACAGAACACACTCGATGCGAGGATGAGCATAAACTGCACAACCATGACAATCTTCCAGGCCCTGGACAGCTCGAGGAGCTCTGTGTCTTCGAGGCGGGAACGAATTCTCTCAACGAGCGAGAAATCCTTGCCTAAAATTATATTGAGCTTACACACGAGATCATCAATCATGCAGTGGGCGTACCAGATTCCCCGTCAACTTCGTTGCTCGAAAGTCCGTCATCATGTTCAGAGTCCTCATCTCCACTACAGCTTTCGGTCTCTTCAACTATGCAATATAAGAACGGAAGGCACGGCATCACGAGTTTCAACAGTTCACATGATTCCAACTCAGAGGCAACCTTGAAGAGGGGCATTCCTAGCTCTCGCGCGACGTCTTGGCTGTAAGGATCATAGCCTTTGGCTTCATGAAATTGGCGGATCCCGCTGTACACACTTTCGCCCCAGGACCATCCCGAAGCATACATTTTCCATTCGAGACGAGGGAATCCGAGCTCTTCTGCCTCCTCCGTGCTCAAGTGTTCGGCTCCCGAGGGGTGGAGGGACCAGTATGCCGGGCGCTCTGGATGCCGGAAGTGTGAAGGGATGTCGGATTGAAGGTCTCGTAAGGGACGTAGAAAGAGATATCCTGGGGGGATGCAGCCAGTGCCGGACAGTGTTAGTTGATATTGAATGGAGTGTACAATGACTGGTGAAGCTGGTTGGTGGGACTGGGACAGTTGATATACTGTGAACCTACCATAATCGTCATAGTTAGACATTATCGCGAGGCGATTGAAAATGTGATTAGCCTGGGCTAGCCAACTCTCTCGGGTGTAATCCTGACTCCAAATCGAGTGGTTAATGTTGGTTCCATCCTCAAGCTCTGAGGAGCTTATACTTCCGATTCTGATATTAGCAGAGGTAATAAATACAAGGCAAGTAGACACACCGAGTCCAACCATCCTCCATAACCAATAGTTCTTCATAAGTCCCTGACCACCCATAATCGTAAAACACATCCCCCGGGATGCCTGAGATCACCGTCGAATTTTTAATTCCAGTGCCTGCTGCGCATGAAATGATTGGCCCGAGTTGCACTGATGCATCCGGCGGAATCGGAATGGGGTGATAGTGCCTTAGATGAAAGGCGCAAATTTCATGATACATGTCCAACGGAGTTGAATCTATGATCTGTGAGTCCTCGGGGGGTTCTGAAGTCGATGAGCATGGTGTGGATGGTAAGTTGAACCCCACATTGTATAGGGAAAGGGCAAAAGATTCAAGCCGCGTGAGCTCAACGCAGAGCCGACCGGTGGAGCAGCGTATCCACATTATACAATCATTGGCGGTCTTGATATAGCAATGAGATACGCGGAGCGTGCTGAGAGAAGCTACCCACCAGATAGGTTCCGGAAACAGAGGTCATATATTGACGGACATCCTAAGAATGTGTTGGCCCGCTTCGTCAGGTCTGATTCGATGGAGGTTCTTACAGTAAATTCACTACTCTGTACACATTTTATAATGTAATCGGGAGAGGGTTAGGATGGCGGACGCACGAGGGAAATGTAGAGATACACCGTCGAGAAATGGGAATCACAGTATTTTTCTAGCATTTGAGTCCCAGGGATTAGCTCTGAGGGACCAATTATAACCAACTCATTTGGCAGACTGCAGCACAAACCATCGTGGAAAACAGCAGCGCGTATGCCAGATCGACTCGCTGTCGCATAGAGCTGCACAACATTCGGATGGCTGTAGCCGAGATTTATATTAACAGGTGAAGCGACGGGATGACCGCTCACAGAAGCCATGAATATCGTGAAATATCTTCCCGCCATTCCTATTAAGGAGAATGAGTCCCAAGTCCAATGAAGCAAGGACAGGGACACACCTCTTCAGCATTCTCCCCCTGATATACGGCTACAGTCATCTTCGACTTGGAGCCGTGGATACGCGCAGAGTACACCCGTCTCACTGGCGGTCTTCTATGCCAGCGATCCACTACTCCAGATCCGCCGTCCAACCGTACTTCGTGGCGGAGATCCAGGTCTCCCATTGGAATCGTCCGGAAATCTATGGAGCATCAATGAGAATATCGGTGGAATAAGATGAGGTAGTCACCAGAAGGTACAGTCGGGGACACATGAGTGATATTTGTAACACTCTTAAAATTTCCACCGGTTACGATAAAGTTCTGCGCCCCCGGAAAAAAGGCCCCGGTATATCTGGAGGAGGGTGAGAACCTTTCCGAGAAGACATGCACGTAGTACATACTGATCATTACGAGGGCCATGGACATCTGGCATCGACTTGGAGTGGAATTCGGCTTCAAAGGGGGGCTCGTCGTCCATCGGTGGTCAAGGTAAGGAACAGAGATGTGTTAAGCGCCCATTGCTGTGCCATATTCTAAATTCACTTCAGAATTGTCAGATGGCGGTGTTCAGTTGTGTTCTTGTGACATTTGGAAGTCCAGTGTGAGAAAACACCTCCGCAGCAGTTACTAGCAGTGATGTTGAGAGGTGAGTTGGCAACGAGTCTGATTGGCTGAGGGATTGGTCCCCAGAATGATCTCGGAGCCTTCAAATAACCTCAATGCTCTTGAAACCGATCTGAATGAGATGAGCTCAATTCTTGGAGGTGCAGGGCCCGCGGGATCCGGAATTTAAAGCGACTGTGTGCGTGAGTAAGATCTCCTTAGAACTTGGTTTTACGTAGAGGGGCTCGACCGCACACCACACCCGACCTGCCATTTTAAATTCGTTGAGTTGAGTCGGATTCTAGGCTCCCCATGCCGATAAAACACAGTGGGACCCAGGCTGAATGATATTAGGTTAGCTGGGTGAGGGAACATGAGTTGAACTCATTTCAGGTACTCACCATATCCGAACGAAGGAAAAATATACATCGAACAGACCGAGATGTCGGCCGCAGGAGTCTTGCTGGAACTCACAAGCTCTAGCCGCGTACGTGGAGTGGACTTGGTCAGGTCATGACGCTGGCGCTGCAGGGACCTCAGGAGGGTGAGCTTACAGCACAGTAGAAGGCTGGAGGGGTATAGGTACCTTACCGGTGCGCTTGAATTATGTCTGTTGACACCGGGAATTGTAGCGGGATTTCTTAATTGTTTGAGATGCAGCGCTTGACGGCGCCCAGTGCCAGCATGCGCCGTTGAACGAATACTTATTCATGCAGCATCTCGAGGGTACATAGATTTGATTCGAGAGACGGCGGCAGTGGTATCCCGAAGTGATTGGAGTCGTCGTCGAGCGGCGGCGCGCTAATCATTCATTGCGCACCCTGCATGGGCGAGGGGCCGTTACAGGTGCGAGATGCGGCAGCAGCAGGCGAATGCTCCGTGGACGGCTGCGGGGCCAAAATGTGCGCAACAGGGTGGTGGCAGGTTGGTAGAGGTATGTCTACCACCGGTAGACAAAGGTGGCCGAAGGTAGTCGAATGTGGACATACTGTGCCTACATGACGCACCCGCACGTACACAGCCGCGAAGGGTGTGCCGATCTGGTGTAGACACCCGTTGTTTATGTGGGTAGACACATGTAGACACAATAGAGAGCTTGCGCAAAAGCCGCATGCGGCTTTTGGGTGCGCAAACTCACCGCATGCGGCTTTTTATTTTTTTCGCTCTGGTGGTCAGAGGGTGCTATTTGACACTCCTAGTCATGCTCCGGAGCAAAAAAAGTATAGTGCCGCGTGCGGCTTTTGCGCAAGCTCTCTAATAGACACATGTGGACCCACGTACACGAATCGCTGCTCACCTGTGTCTACAGGGGGCTCAGCGCAGTGAGTGTTTAGGATTACTCTGGTATCAAAATATCAATACCGCAGCCATGTTCGATTTCTTTTCCGAGGCCAGAGAGGTGGCTTTGAGCCTGGGAAAAATATTCAGGTTCGAACGCGTTCGAACACCGAACAGAACCTGAACGCAAGTTAAGGTTCGAGGTTCGGGAAATCTCCGAACCTGAACCGAAGTTCGAATTCAGCGTTCTGGGAAAACTACCCCGAACCTGAACTGAACCGGACTTTCCCATCACTAGGTCACTCAAGAGAAAAGCGGATCGGAAGCGGCAGTGTTTAAGCGAAGCCGGTGATGGGATAAGTAATTCGGCAGGTCCCGAGATGTCCTTATCCCGTAGATCCAACCCTCGACCCATCTGCACAATATTCGTAATAATATCGCGGGCAGGGATCATTTCAGAGCTTAGGTATGTGGCAATTATATGATACATCCTCGGTCGTCCAGCGTCGTCCCGCATTAGTTTATTGAGAAATATGGAAAGCCAGAGCACGCTCGTTTGATGGCCAGTGGTTGCCCGAGCGCATCAACACCGCATCAATTGCCTGGCCCCAATGGTCGACTGAGGTTCATTCAATTCTCACTGTATATTATCGGAGTCGGATATCCACGTCCGTGTTCTCTGCCAGTCACACAATTCTTTTCACTTCCCTCTTCTGTTCTGTCTCCATCCGGAGTCAGGACTCTTCCGCGGCTAAGTATATTATCTCCTCAGAGAGGGCATGAGGTTCTTATCGAAGACAGCTTTGGCGCACCACTGCATTCAATTCATCGGCCAAAATCGACAAGACGGGGTTCGACTCCCCGCGCCCGAATGTATCGCGGGCATCCGTTCGTGCTACAGAGCACAAGGCGATTGATTGAGAAAAAAGACAAGGGGGACGACCGAGCTACGAGAAGCGGTCCGCGCGGGGAGGACTCGTGCCGTGCGCGGCGAATCGACGCAGGTCCACCACTCTGCACGATCCGCACTCGCCTCGCCCAGCGCGCGCGCGCCTTTGGTCTTGGCCATGTGGCTCGCGAGTACATAGGTGGTAGGAAATATCAGCCCAGCTGAGAACCTGTCTAACTGTTTTCCCTGAGATTTAGCAGACCTACGGGCAATCAAGTGCCTCAGAGAGTTTACATGGCTCATGCTTCGCCTGTTTCTCGCCTACGGCCCCACGACACGACTGAATCACGATCATTCCGCGCACATGGTCGCGCTTGCTGCCTGATGGGGGCGCGTCGCGTCGCTGAACGGGGACGCGCAGGGGGAGAGCTGATCCGAACGTCAGGAATTCCGGATTCCCGAGTTCACTCGCATCATCTACGCGCAGCAGAGCTCGTATATACATTCTGACTAGATGGAGCCCTCCGTGTGGATAGCTAGGTTACAACTATAAAGACCGCTCAACCAAGTTCCTCTTTTACAAGAGTAGTTCTCAGTAAGACAAAAAAATATCTAACCTCATTTGCTACACACGTATTAAAGCGGATCTGAGGAGAGGCCCTCCGTAATCGCGCCGCGAATCCACCCGTGTAATCTTCAGACCCATAAGACGCGAATTGGGGCCGGGACGGCGGTTCTTCTGGAAAGGATCAAAAACGGCCGAAAACGGTCGAAACTTGGGCCGCGCGATATGTTCCTCGAGAGGCTGTAGCTTATTCTGGAGCGTGATATGAAGTATCCCGTACATACAGATCAGAGTTGACCCCAAATCAGTGGCGCATGTGCGAGACCTACATGTACCTCCTGACCATGAAGTCTTCGAATTGGTACCCAAAGTTTTCGCCGAGCTTGCTGCCGAGTAGGGACAGTCACCGGTTGCTTGCTTGGAATACATGTATATCGACTTTTCATCTCGATTGGAATACCTGGAAAATATGCATTGAGTTCCAATTGAATCGGACGAGCACCGGGTCTACGCGTTAACGATGGCACGACTCACGAGACAATTACGAGGAAGATATTGCCCTTGTCCCTAATTTGATGCCCCTTCATAATAGCTGGAGATTGGGACATACTGTAGTGCATACAGTTGACTATCTCGCAATGCATGATATAAAAATGCATAAAACCTGACTTTGCATACGATTTCGCAGGAACCGGGTTGGGAGGCGGAGATTTCGGCTAGAAATGCATATTGCATAATGCATACAGATCTGGGTCTGAATATGCATTGTTGGGTCCGAAATTTTGCGGTTGGGACCAAATCCTTGGTTTCCTCTGCGCTCAAAGGGGCTCCTCAGCTATGAAAAAATCTAAATACAAAGAACAGAAGATCTTTGTAAAACAGTTTGCATTTCCAGCCAAACTTTCACGTCCTGTGTCCATTTGAAGACGAACGACGGCTTCAAAAACTGTCACAGCGTGACTAGACATCACGGATGTAACGCAATGTTACGTATTGTGACACTCCTGCAGTTACATAAATCTAACAATGCATAAAGCTTGGGGGTCTCCCGACCGTATGCATTACGAGATAGTCAACTGTACATTGTTCTCACCTGTGGACAAGGCTCTGACACGTCAGTGGCGGATTGAATGCGTGTCGAGCGCGAGTGGAGCACCAGTATGAACGGTCTCGACACTTCTCGTCTTCATCTTCCTCTCATGGACCCAGTCGCACTCGCATCTTCACACCTCCCCAAATTTGACGCCGATGAGCCAATGAATTCGAGTTGAATGACCGGATCCACGCAGACGACTGATATGGAAGATAGATTCATGGCATAATATTGATCTCGCTAGATGATTTGTCTGGTCTAGAGTTACACTGAAATACGAGAAGATGCTACAGCTGTATGCAACAGAATTCACAGACAAACCACATCACCAGCCCTCCGAGATCGAAATCAGAAGAAGAGCGCAGTCCGATTACGGAATCACCAGTAGAGAGAAGAGCGGTTGCGGCCCGACGCTTGCGTTCCGACTTGTAGAGACCCTGAGAGGCGCCGGGAGAAAGACGAAGAAAGCCCAGGGCCGGAGGAGATTTGATCTGCGCTGCGCGACGAGACTTCCCTGTGCACCTTGCGAGCTTGAATCTGGATAGAATTGCAGACAGCCGCGCAGGTAGAATTGAAGTTCTAAAGTGGCGGCCGTCGCGGGCGCGGTGCGGATGAAATTATCGAGATTATCAAAATGGGAAGTGTCGGTTCGAGCGCAGACTGCGAGCGGCGAGCGGGGAAGGCGAAGAGGCCCTTGACGCGCGAGCGCCATTTTTTCGGCATCTTCGTGTGCGTTTGAGTCTTGGGGTGTGATAGTGCGCGGGGACGGGGGCGGGGGCGGGTGAGTGCGAGTAGGTGTGGGCGTCGGCGTGGGCAGCGGGGACGATGAGAGGGTGGAAGAGGACGCGGAGCGCCGCACGCAGATGGTGTCGTCCGCGCTGAAGGACACGAAGCGCGCGTTGGTGAGGACTGCGAAGCCGGGGCCTTGAGGTTGTGGCCGGGGCATCGACACCGAGGTCGGGGCGGGCTGCTGGTGGTGTGGGTGAAGCTGCAGCCGCGGCAGGGACTGCGGCAGCAAATAAAATGAATTAGAATTTGGAATTAGGCGTGAAACGGGCGCGCGCAAAGGATGACGCACATTAATATTGTAGCGGCATCGAGATCGCTCCACTCGAACTTGACGGAGCGGAAGGAGTGGAAGAGCGAGAGGCGCTGTTCTATAGCGTATCTCGGTGACCCGATGACCCGGTCATCGCCCGATTGGGCTCGATCACTGGTCGGATCACTCAATTAAGACCCCGCTTCGGCTTCCGTTTGGACCTGGCCCGAATCCTCCCGGCGGGTGGGTCACACCATTTTCTTTCTCCGCCTCGATCGTCGATCGCTCAGGTCACCGCATTTTGGGTGGGCGAGTCACCGCCGCTTATGGTAATTTCCTCTCTATTGAACGCCGCCGGTCGGTTATGGTAAGTGGTTCAAAGTTGTGTGGACCTGGTTCAAAAATTCACCCGGGCCGCAGGCTAGCTTCAAACCCAGCATTAAATTTCTCTCGGTAATTAGAATTCGATTGAATACCTTGAAATGTCCGATATCAGGAATGGAAAACCTCTAGATAATTTTGAGCATCGACCGTTCCCTTTTGGATGCCATCGATAGTCGCCTCGTAATACTAATACCAAATACCAAGGATAATTAACCGCTTGACTCTCTCTAACTACCAACATCTTTCCGCTACACTGTAGTTTCGCTCCTCGACTTCATAAGCAAACATTGGAATATGTATGCCTCATAGAGGATGCTCGGTTGACACGGCTGAGATCTGGGCCGCCTGAAGAGGCACTGTTGGTTCACAGCCGAGTCGGAGCCCCCTCAATTAATATCGCGGTGCCTCGTGGCCCTTTCACTTAGTGAGACGACGTGAAAGTGAATTTACTCATGGTTCATGGAAGATATGAATTCTTACACTCGGTAAAATATCAGTTGAATTTGCTTCAAGTTAGATTCACGCCGAACTTACCCATACATATATTCGGAAGCTCGGATTCCATTCAAAAACCATGAAATGCTTTTAATTTAATCCATAGTATTGTCAGTCTTATGTATGCTCGTCTGCTCTTGCTGAGACACATTTCGACTCTGTGTGCTAATGTGAATCACCTGTTCGTGTTCATATCTGTAGTATCACACTGGGGATATCTTTACTGAACTCAGCCTGGAAGGTCCTGCTGAGGTAAATGTGTTCACAGTACAGCGACCGCAAATTCGACGCAACCGCACTGAGTGGACATCCGTGACGCCCGCCGCTCCTCTCCGCCGTATTTTCCCTCCCGTACCCATCCTCACCATGGTGGAAAACCTCACATTTCGGCCAAGCGAGAGTGCGGGAGGCTAGGCTCGCCTAAGTGTCCAGCTCACTTGTGCTTTCACTCTCGTCCTTTCAGTGGAGCAGGTCGCTAGCGCCTCCTTCTCCGCTGGGCCCTCGCGGAACACCTTCCGTCAGCGCGACCCCCTCGAAATTGTCCCGAGCACGCCTACATCTTCCTCGCTGCAGATTCGTGCGCGCACAGCGTTCGAAACCGCCCTCACATGCGCCGCTGCCGCGCATGCTTCCTCCGATGCTCCCGCGCTTTTTCTCGACGACGTTACGCGCTCGGGAGTTCCAGAGTGCGCGTGCGATCCGACCTACAGTATGCGCGCCACGAGCGCGATGGCGGCGGAGGTCGCGCTCGAAGGCGCGGTGCAGAAAGGATAAGAGGGGGGAACACAGCCTTGAGTTTCGGAACGCGGGGATCTGATGCGGTGCAAACTGAAGGTGGCACACTTGTGCGGTTGCGTTAAGACGGAATGAATACGGCCCTGCACCGTGCGCCTCGCTCAATCGTGCGAGAACGTGCGGACGCCGGTGAATTAGTTCGCATGCAGCGCATTCGTTCGTTCGTTCGTGCCAAATGAAGTCTCGCAGGTCGAATTTATTCAAAAGGAAAGAAGAGAAGGGAGAATACCAAATTACGACAGCTGGTCCGCACGGAGGACTCCTGCCAATGCGCAGCGAATCGACGCAGAGCCGACCTGCGCTCGCCGCGCCCGCCTTTGCGATATCGTCGCTCGCGCCGCACCACTCGCATCCCCGCGACTCCATGCCCCACCGAAAGGACAGCGGCGCCTGCAGCTACCCCGCCGCTCCACTCCACTCTCCACATCTCCGACCGCCGTACCACAAAGGCTCGCCACACCACGAGGTCCCCGGGAGCTCGACGCAGCGCCCGGACTCCCACCGCGCCTGGTCCCGTGAATACGGGACTCTCTTCCCCGCGCCGCTACGCTCGCCCCGACCGCGCGCGCGTCTCTCTGACCTCTGTGTCCCGCATGAGCACGAGGACTCGCCGACTCGCCCCCGCGCCCTGCACATCACGGCGCCTGCACCCCCACCTCGCGGGCACTCCATGCGCTCGCGCGACTCCTCCCGCTCAAAACACAGCGCGCAAGAAGAGGACGGGCCAAGGTGCGTCGTGCACATCTCGCGAGGCTCGCGGAGACACGAGGCGCCGCCGCTTGACCATGACGAGGACGACGCATGCACTGCGGTCTTGCGCCCCAGCATCGGCAGCCTCTCCGCAGAGCGCAGGGACTCGCGGCTGGCAGCTGTGTGCACTCCCCGCGCACGCCGTGTTCGCTGCGGCGCCGCATCTGCGCGCGTGCTCACCTCGCCGCCTTCTGCACTTGCCCCGCCGTATCCCCGCGCTCGCGTGTGTGAACTCGCCTTCTGCTCGACCTCGCACCTCGTTGCCGTGAGTACGAAGGCGTGCGTAGCGCATCTCGCGAGGCGTTGGCGTCTCCCTCCCCTCCCCGCGCCCGTGCTCAGCAAGGCGGAGACGGTGGCGACACCGCGTGCCGCGTACGCACAGCGACCCGCAGATTCGCGGGCGTGTCTGCGAGCGCGTCCGTCCCACTGGATCTTGTACCACCTCGGGATAGGACGTAACTGGCACTCCAAAGTGCCGCCTGAAGGGCTAGAAGATGCACCGCGCCGCGGTAGATGGTGTATCACACTTGTGGAAATCAACGTCGTAAGCAACAGTCCGAAGGGTCTGTGCAGGCGACGCACGGATGGAGCCTTATCAGGGCGTTAAGCGGAACCTGGTAAAAAAAAAAGCTACGGATGTGCTTGGACGGACTTTGCTCCCGGCGTGAGCGCCTGAGCGCGTCCTTTCTCGCGGTCCTTTGCGTGAATCCCGTCGAGTCCTGTGCGCTGCGTCGGAGGACGTGAATCAGGGCTTCCAGTTGACGTGCATCTCTGTGCAGTAGTACTTGGAGGCACCAACTCTTGAATGTGGGGTGCGAGAAAAGAGCATGTAAACGCCGCTGCACGATGCCGTCAGTTCGGATCAAGAAATCAATCACCTAACCGGCGCTACAGGCAGGCTGCTAGGCACTATTATTCAGCTGGATGCAGGACCGAGCTCGGCGTGAAGGATTGCAGGAATATTGATGGAGGAGAATATATGAGACGGGGGAGGAATGATATATATGGGAATGTGGCTATGTTCCGGGGACCTCAGCGCAGTCACCCAAGTGGGTGACCTGGCCGAATCGGCAATTGAGCCGGTCACCCAACTCGGTGACCGCCTCGATCAAATTACCACTGGGGTCTCCTCGTTCCTACACGCGATCCAATGGATCAGTGGCATGAAGGAAGGGGAGGGGAGGGAGGGGGAGGACGCACCTCAGCCATCTTGAGCGCCTCGGCGTCCTCGATGCGCTGTTCGTTCTCGAGTTCGAGGAGGCGCTGTTTGCGCTGCGCGACGCGCGAGGGCGGCGCGAGGTCTACGGCGCGGCGCATCGTTGTCGCCATCTTTCTTTGTGTTCGTTTCTTCTCGGTTCTTCTTTGCGGTTCTCCTTTTCTACTTTCAAGTGGGTGTGGGGTACTTAGTCTGTATCCTTGTATCTGTCTTATCTTGTCTTGCAAGAGACTGTGATAGTTCTGTTATGTTATGGCGGAGGGATTCAAAGCAGGAAAGCAAAGCGAGCAGAATAGTAGTGGTGGGGAGGAGAGAAGCCAGGAGAATAATGCCTTGGCCCTGGAGATCGGTGTTGCTTTGTTGTTGTATGGCATCACGCGTGACATCACGCGTGACGTCGTGGAGACGATCAGTCGCCCCGGTGATCCCCGTCGCCTGCTCGCGTGCTCCCACTTGCTCCGCTCCGGGCATCTTGAACGCAGCGGCGTGCGCCACATTCGGTCTACCTGAACGCCAACGAAGCTCTTTTAATTGTCTGAACCATACCCCGTCCACTTAACGGCACCCTCCTCCTTTCCTTTTGTTTTTTGCCCAATTTGTCCCCTCCTTTGTCCATTCAATGGGGCTCGTCCGAGTTGGAGCATCAACGCCATATGTACTTACCGAACGCGGATGCCCTGGCCAGCGACAGACATCGCCCATCCGTCGCCCACTCAGATTGCACCCATTATCCAACAGATCAATAATGCATCAGATGGATCTCCGCCGTGCGTCGTGCGTGGCGCATCGTCTCGACGACCTCTGCTGGCTTCTGGTCTAGACTCTGAGTGCCGCCCCATGGCATCGTCTCTGTCCCGTGCAAGACTCCAAAACGGTATCAGCATTCCTTTCGTGCACTCACACCGTGCACAACCCACTGTACTAATCCGACCAAGTGTTCAGGTGACGGGTGACACCGACCTGTGAACTGAACACTTGGGGCGTGGGTGACGGTGACGGCGGGATTTCCAGGCCTCAATAGGCCTAAAAACGCCCCAAAAATCGGGCCGGCATTCGCCGACACGTCTTTTATGGTAATTATTGATGGTATTTGTCAGAATGAACACCTGCAAAAATGAACACCTTAGGTGACAGGTAACAACCCATGAACACTTGGTCGGATTAGTACAGCATTCGCTGAGCGCTGAACACATCCTGAGTTTCAGTATCCGCACACGTACACCCATTCCCGCTATGAACTCTACCCGTGGCCGCGGCACCCAGCGTCTATCTGCCGCCCGTCGGCGTTCAAACATCGGGCCGCGCTGCATGGGTCTAAGCCGCGTTCACACTAAAATTCCAAACCTAAATACCGCATCGACTCGGATCCGGAGCCCACAGTGAGTCCCCCGCACAGCGCTTACTCCCATCTCTAGATCTCGTATTCAGGGTAGAATCCAAATTAAGTTAGGAAGGTCTGCCGGCGCACCGGGCACCATCCATATAAGGCCCTGATCGGGTCATCGGGCTCAACGAACCTGCCCTGCCAAATATCAGCCAGATGGCTGATGAGACCGATCCAAATTCCTCCCATGATATGTGCTCGGCGGGGGGTTCGAATCCCCAAGACCTCTAAGTCTGCCTTCTTGCTTTTATTTCCGTCTTTGACATCAACTGGCTAACATATTGAGGTTGGAGTTGAAGGTAAGAAGGTCTGTCAGCGCACTGGGCACCATCCACACGCCTGTTCTCGAGAGGTTATGTGCCCGGCGGGAGTTCGAATCCCCAAAGACCTCTGAGTCTATCCGTCTTGTCTCTTGTTTGCGTCGTTCACTGCCCACTTGCTAGCGTATTCAGCCCCGAATACAGGGTAAGAAGGTCTGTCGGCGCACCGGCACCATCCGTGATCCACGGAGGATGATATGTGCTCGGCGGGGGTTCGAATCCCCCAAAACCTCTGCTTGAAGTTCATCGGTTCTTTTTTCCCCCGCCATTGACGCGGCGTGCTGAGCGCCCCTCTGTAAGGGGTGAAATGTTGGGTGGTAAGTCTTTCGACGCACCGGGCGCCCTCACTGAAGTTGTCCTGAAAATGGTATGTGCCCGGCGGGGGTTCAAATCCCCCGAGACCTCTGCCACTGTCAGCGTCTGTTTTATCGCACCCTGAGCGTACTAACAATTACTCTGTGATCTAGGTCATAATGCAGGTTAAGAAGGTCTGCAGGCCTATCGGGCATCCACCATTGCGTTCTCGAGAGTTCATGTGCCCGGCGGGGTTCGAATCCCTCAAGACCTCTGCGCCGATCCGTCTTGTCTTTTATCCTGTCCTTCCCCGCACTTGCTAACATATTCAGGCTCAAACTGAGGGAAGTAAGGTCTGCAGGTGCACCGGGTACCATCCATTCAAGTTCTACATTATAGTACATAGCTTATGTGCTCGGCGGGGGTTCGATTCCACCAAGACCTCTAGCTCGATTCTGTGAGTTTTGATCCCGCCTTCAACGCAAGCTCGCTGGCCATCCCTCTTGACTCTTGAATATATAGTAAAATTGCAGTTGATACGGTCTGTTCCATCCATAAAGTTTATTGTTCAATGCAGTATGCCCGGTGGGGGGTCGAACCCCTCGAGACCTCTGGTTAGTAGTTGCCGATCCCCTGTTTATGTCTGCCTTTGATGTAAGCTCGCGGACTATGTCTCGTATCTAGGTCATAATGCAGGTTAGGAAGGTCTGCCGGCGCACCGAGCACCCGCTATAGACATGTTCTCAGTTGCATGTGCTCGGCGGGGGTTCGATTCCCTTGACAAGACAACTACAGTGACTTGCCCGCTGTTTTTATCCCGCGCTTACTCCACGCTCATTGACGATCTCGATTTCAGAAGATGATATATGCCCGGCAGGGGTTCAAATTCCCCCAGACCTCTGCATCGATTCGTCTTGTCTTTTATCCCGTCTTTTTCCGCCCGCTTCTAAGGTTCATACGATCTGTCGGCGCACCGGACACCATCCATACGCCATGTTCTTGAGAGGTTATATGCCCGGTGGGGGTTTGATTCCTTCAAAACCTCTGACTGGCTTCGAGCGCATTTTATCCTGTCTTTCCCGCACCCTTAGTAGATGTCTGGTATCTAGGTGAAACTTGCGGCAAGGAAGGTGTGTCGGCGCACCGGGCACCATCCATTCGTGACGAAGGTGTCATGTGCCCGGCGGGGGTTCGAGTCCCCCAAGACCTCTCAGTCGATTTGCTGCCTCTTTTTATCCCGCGCTTACTTCACACTTGCTAACATATTCAGGCTAGAATTGAGTATAGGAAGGTCTGTCGGCGCACCGCACCAAGCTCATGTTCTTTCTCGATGATATGTGCCCGGCGGGGGTTCGAATCCCCCAAGACCTCTGGGCCTATTCCTGCGCATTTTTTTCACCCCACTTAACGCGGCTCGCTCATCAGCGATTTTATGTGTCAAGGTGAGAACAGAGGGTAAGGAGGTCTTCATCGCGCCCTCAAAGCATGCGTACTACCAATGTCCTTTATTTAGGGCAAAAATGTATACGTAGGGTAATAGGGTCTCAGGTCTGCCGACGTACCTACTACCGGGCACCCTCAATGCTATGCCTTAGATGGTGCTCGTGCTGCGGGAATCCGGCTACTCAACATCGATATGTGTGGAACAGATCCGATTGGAATATAACTACAAACCAATATCGAGCACATGAAGTCCGAAACTGCTCGTCACATTACATCTTTGGGTCACTCATGAATTTTGTCTCCAGTATTGCCTCCAGTTGAATAGCTTCGAAAGTCGTCTGCTTCCTTGGTCCCCTGTTAATGAAGTCCGTGAATATGGGCCTTATAAACTCCAATAGATCTTCGCGGAATGTGTGGCACCCGATCGGATGAGCGAGGCACCTCCTCACAAGCTCAGGTTTCCCTCCAGTGCAACCTGACAAGAGTGACGAAAGCAAGACATTTGTCTTTCTTTGCCACTGCTCGTAGAACAGGATCTGTATTTTGTGTGAATCTCCGAGCATCAGCGCTCAGCATGGACTACGAAGGCTGACCCAGGTTTTGAATGTATCTGGGGCGAGGATGGCCATGGCGTCGGCCACTGCACGACCCATGCTCTGGGGCGCGCATTCGTTTGCAAGGCTGACATGACCGTGCTTCACAGCGTAATCCAGGACCTCCAACGGATGCTCAGCAACCGACGACCTTGAATTCCTCAGATTCTTGCTTCGAGATGACCACAAATGACATACTTCAGTTTCATGCGAGTCCATCCCAGCGCAGCGTGCACCTCATATTTCTCCGCGGCTTCAGCCAGACCAGAAAGCAGGGGGAAGTCCACGCCGTCGAGATCGGGCTGCGGCTGGGGGTATATATATTGAAACAAGAGATCGAGGACATCAGATGTCTCGGAGAGCGCAACAAGCTCAGCACCGTCTTCTGGCACAGTAGTCCTCTCTGCATCGGCGAATACGACGGAGTGAACCTCGAGATTCTTGCGATGGACCTTGAAAAAGACGGCGTCGGAGGAGGACACTATGATATCCGCATCGGGGGCGCAGACTGGGAAGGACAAACATCAGATAGGCTAGGAGAGGGGTGGGTTGATCGGGGTACGGTAAAAATGACGCGGACTGACGCGGACCGGCGCGGACTGACGCGGCATCGGCGCGCCGCCTCCAGTATCTCATCCTACACCTCCCAGGCTCCAAATTGAAGTTAATGGAGGTTAAATAGTCTTAACACATCGTCTAAACCCGCCTCCAATTCTCAACTCGCGCGCCGCAACTCTGATACTTCATATATTATTGAGTGCTTGGATTAGGGATTTCTTGGCCGACGTGTGGATGAGAGTCAACTACCAACACGGATCAGTCAAAGCCTCTGAAAAAATATCCATTCTGAAACCTATCGAAACCGTGTACCTTGAATGCGAGACTCGGGCTTGCTAGCAACTGTCGGTGCCTGTGTTATTGACGTGGCATTGCCGCGCCCCCGTTAATTTCGCGCACGCCGCTTGCCTAGCGGAACCCCATTTATGTGAGTGGTCTATAAGGTCAGCGCATTGACACAGCATTGCGGCGTGCCCATCAACTCTTCAAGTGTTCACTGTCTAAAATATCGACTCAATCCCCGGCATCAAGGGCTTAGTTTATGTATTCCAGGTCCGACTATACCGAACACCTGACTGCTCGTTCAAAGCCACCTGCACGGATCCCAACTCCCACGGGTCAAATCCACCGAGGCATCATCAAAATATCGAGAGGTACGAGCGGAAAATTGACCTCTCTGTAGATGCTTGCATGCCCCATCGAAGAGTCCTACTAAACCGTGACTGGAATGTTAAGCTTAGATCCTAGCGACTGAGTTCGCACCACGTTAACCAGCACGTTCCCGTAGGAGTGTATTGGACAGTAGTATAAGTTACAATATAGGAAAAAGCTCCTGTTTACTAGTGTATCTAAGGCTTATATAGGGGTCAGCCAACGGCTGGACCTAACAGTAATATACAAAGATAAATACACTGACAAATCAATACTTATATTCAATTAGGGGCTAACATCCCTAACATGGAATCTCTAGATCATTATGTTAGATGTGCTCGGCTCGCGAACACAGTTTTACTGATGTATTGGCGACACAACAATAATGAGCTTGCTTGATTTCCGACTGGTTTCAGGAATCAATGGTATATAATCTCCTTAGTAACTACACCGTAGGGCAGCTGGGCACACTGAATATTAGTAAAGGGTCTTTACTCCCATGTTCAGCACGAGGTCCTTGAATGGGCATTTTCCCTTGCCTTTTGTATGAGGGAAGCTTACAAGGGTCTTAGAGGCTGCACAATACAGAGAAGCCACTGACGAGAGACCAGATTTGGAAGAACATATGTTTGCATTAGTTTGAGGGGGGCAATATCAACGGGCCAATAACTCACTCGAAGCTTGAGTCGCAATTTCCTGATAAAAATGAGCAGAAATCCGGTTTATTCTCGATCAGGGCCTGAGCTATTCCGTGAGTCTCAGACTCGGATCCTAGAGAATTAAATAGGTTGTTGCTCAGATTGTCGACAGAAAACAAATATGAGGGACACAAAATTCCCAAAGTTCACCATGCTCACGGATGCCATCAGGATTATATTCCGAGATCCACTACTTCAGATACTCTCAGAGAGTGTTCCCTGACCCACCCAAGTGACCCAGAGCTCCTACACTCTCACTCCAAATATTACAACCGGGAATTATGACTTCTCCCCTTTAACATTGCCCAAGAGTGATGTATTTGGGTCCAAAACGATGTAGTGAGAGTACCACTCCCTGTTGGAAGTCAAATATCAGCAACAGACCCTGGGTGGAAGGAAGGAAGCCATATGCGTCAATTTATCCGGTGGCTGTGCTGACGCGGCACCGGCGCGCACTGACGCGGTACTGGCTCGCACTGACGCGGCACTGATGTACACTGACGCGGCATTGCCGCGCATCGAGAGGGACCTCAATTGTTGAAAATCTACCCCCGGATGGTCAGCAAAGAACGGTAAAACTCAGTTTAATGTTGAACCTAATCTCCCGTGCTATGAGGGAGGTTGAAGTCGATTTTCTTACGAGATTTACCAGAATATCAGACCCGCAACCTTAAATTTAGGGTTTAGAGCCTGTCGGGCATCAGTAGACTCTGAAATATACTGTAGAACGGGAGTTTAATGCATTCCGAAGTCGGTTAGTCGGGCTTAGTCGGGCTTAGTCAGGCTTAGTTAGGCTTAGGGATTGCCGCGTCAATGCCGCGTCAGTCCGCGTCAAGCCGCGTCATTTTCTCCTGACCCGGTTGTATCGTGCATCGTTTCGATGTTTGAGCAGGGGCCATGGGGAGGAGTACAAGCGCGAGCACCTAAGGTCACAAGGGCGGTTACAACGTGGGCACTTTGGGAAGTCAGGCACAAGACTTATTTATATAAATTATTAATAATTTTAATTATACTTTGAATCATCATGTTCATCGGGCATCTATTTCGAGGGTGCTTCAGTAGAATGGAATTTCATTCCCCAAGACTCCTACCTCATTTTCTTTTATTATCCCGCCATTCGACGCACGCTTTGCTAACCAGCGGGCACTCCCCATATAATCCGTAACACAGACACGATGTGTGCTCGGCGGGGTTTGTCGAGCCCCTAGCCTCGGATGCAAAGTTATGTAATACAGTCTACGCTCCACCCATAAACACTCCGAGTCCGTTTACGAGTTAGATGTACGTTCTCGGCGGGCTTCAAATCCCCCGAGACTGGTCCTCCTCTAGGCCTTCTTTATTATACTACAATTCAACGCCCTGTCCCTTCTCGCCACTGAGAAGAGGTTTGTGCATTGTCGCTGTCGAAGGCGCGAGTCATCTCAGCACTCTCGACCACAAAGTCATCGGTGAGGCGGGGAGCTGGTCTTGTTTTGCATGTCGTTTGGACTCTGGAGTAAGTCGAACACTGTTGAACCCGACACGTGAGCCGACGAGCCGATGACATACGCCTTCGCTTCGCCCCGGTGTTGTGGATGGAGATGAGAACATTACTCGAGTAGAGCGTGGATATATTCATGAATAATATTGATCTCGCTAGGTAATTTATAGTCTAGAGTTCCACCGAAATACGAGAAGATGGTATGCAAAAGAATCCACGGACGAACCACATGCCCAACCATCCGAGATCGAAATCAGAAGAGCGCAGTCCGATTGCGGAATCCCCAGTAGAGTGGTTGCAGTCCGACGCTTGCGTTCCAGCTTGCGGACAGACCCGAGAGGCGCCGGGGGAGAGACGGTGAAGCCCAGAGCCGGAAGAGACTTGACCTGCGCTGCGCGACGAGACTTCCTGTTCACATTGCGACCGTCAATCCGGATAGAATTACATAGCTTTGCTCGGACGTCGCAGCCGCGGAGTTGGTTCGGAAGTAGCGGGAATTGCGGGCGCATTGTGGATGAAATTATCGGAATTCGGGCACAGACTGCGAGTGGCGGGCGCGGCACGCGGATCGCACCCGGCGCGCAAGGGGAGGGCGAGGAGGGGAAGGTGAAGAGGCCGTTGACGGGCGAGCGCGCTTTCTTCGTCTTGGGGGCTCATCTTGGTTTTTCAGTGCGTCTGCGTCTTGGGGGCGGGCTGCTGTTGATGCGGGTGGGCCTGGGGGGGGAGCTGTAGCCACGGCGGGGACTTCAGAATTCGAAATTCCGTGGAACGGGGTGGCTGCCCAGGGAGGGACGACGCACATTGTAGCGGCGGCGCACAGAGCGCATGCCGTGTCATTGCCGTCGAGGTCGCTCCATTCGAACTTGACTGAGCGGAACGAGTGGAAGAGCGAGAGCCGCTGTTTCTGCACGCGCTCGTCAATGGCATGAAGAAGATGGAGGTAAACGACGCACCTCAGTCATCTTGAGAGTCTCGGCGTCTTCGATGCGCTGCTCGTTCTCAGGTCCACCGGGCGGCGCGCGCGCATTGTTGTCGTCATCTTGAGCTTCTGCTCGTTTCTTCTTTTCAAGCGGGGGTGGCGGGGGGGTAGTCTGTATCTGTATCTGTCTTGTCTTACAAGAGACTGTGGTAGCGTTTGTTGTGTTGTGGGTGGGTGATTCAAAGCAAATCGGGTTTGGAAAGCAAAGCGAGCGGAGTAGTGGTGGCGGGGAGAAGACAGGAGAATAATGTCGCGGGCGGGATCATGACATTACGCGGGCCAGGAGAAATTCCTAAGGCCCTCCGGGCACGCCTGGTCCCTCCACCTAGCTCGACTACATATTTCATTAGACTGCAGCTTGGAGCACAATTGGAGGGTCCACTACACACAATTAAAAAAATTATGCATTGGAATATAAAGCAAAGACCACTATGTTCTGGGGAAACGCGCGCTCCACGCGCTCCATGTAGCGTGACGACACAGAACTGATTTGCTAGGGGTAAGAGCCAGGTGTTACCCCACTGTTGCAGGATTCATAAAATAGATCTTATCCATTACACCATTAGGGTGTTTCATAATTAGAATTTCGAGCCCAACTTGAGCCCCAACTCCGACCCCAACTTGGAGCCAAGTTGGGGCACAAGTTGGGGTCGGAGTTGGGGGTTCAAGTTGGATGTCAAGTCGAGCATCGGACCACAACTTGACATCCAACTTGACCCCAACTTGACCCCAACAGTAAATTACGCCCAACTTGATGCCCCAACTTCGGTTCTCGGCCACGGACCATCAAATTTGCCTCAACTTCGAAGTTGAGGCAGAATAATGTCTTCAGGTGTTTCACAATTAAGGCCCCAACTGGTGCTTCAACTTGGGCCAAGTTGAGGTCAAGTTGGGATCGAAGTTGGGGCTCAAGTTGAGCTCAAAATTCTAATTCTGAAACACCCTGTTGTAGCAAAATTATGTCCGTCTCAGGTCAAATATCAACGCAAGTACCCGAAGGCATTTTGAGGTAAGTCTTACATAGACCCGTGATCTCGGGACTTACCGCACGATCGAGAAAATCATTAGCGCTTTCTGAGCCGCCGGAAAAGGAAAGGGCCTAGACCGCGGTCTCGGGATTTACCGCACGATCGAGAAAAATATAATAGCGCTTTCTCAGACGCCGGAAAAGAAAAGGCCTAGAGTGCGGTTTCCAGGATAGGACCACATATCACGTGATATTGGACTTTGAGAATTTTTGGACGTAGACCTGGTCCCTAAATCGGTACCAGGAATTGCCGCGGCTGCCGCGCACTGCCGCCGACTAAGCAACATAAGAAATACTTCGCACGTGAGTTCTACTATGAAATTAGGCATCAGCCTTTTGACAGATTTCTGGTGACTTTTTGGGGCTTGTGGACTGGTGCACAAGCTCACAAGATCAAAAAGGTCAAAAGGTCCAAAAACGACCCACATGAGATGGTGAACTAACCCCAGGACACATTTTGAAAAAAAAAATCAGGCAAAAATTTTACTATGTGAAAATCACGATCTCTCTTGTGAACTTTTGACCTTTTTAGGCCTTGTTTGGCCTTGTACAAGGTCAAACAAGGCCCACCAGAGATCTGTCAAAACTCTGATGCGTCCTAGAGATTAGTACTGAACTGTTATACCGCTTGAATGTACTGTTCTCCGTGTATGTTTTCCTCAATTTGTGAGTGTGAAGTCCAGATTTTGTCATGGTGCACCCAACTTGAACCTTGAAATTGAATGGGACAAGATACATTGTGTTTTAAATGCTTTAGGACAAGTTGGACTTCGTTGTTATAATTGTAGACATAGATGCACGCCACGGCACGTCCGCGCGGCAGCGCCGCGTCAGTGCGCGGCAGTACCGCGTCAGTGCCGCGGCAACACAGCCACCGGGTAAAGTGCCGCGGCAGAGTGCCGCGCCCACTGTAGTTTTTACACCGATTCTCTGGCATACAGTGAGCTCTCAAAGGTGTTTATATCATCAATGGACCGGTTGGGCTCCGGAAGACTGCACTGGGAGTTTGGTCTGCGCTAAATGTAAATCATATTGAACCATTGTCCGTTCTCTTAATAGAGAGCTTGCGCAAAAGCCGCACCAGCCGCATGCGGCTTTTCGGCATTGCGCAAAATTATCGGGTTTTTCCTGGGTTTGCTGCATTATTTCGTGAGTTCATTACACTCTCAGGTCTCTGTGACACTGTATTGCGTTCATTCAATTACTATCTGGTCGATGCACGAGCTGGGGAAGCAGTTTGTCCAGCCATCACTCCGGCTCCACTCAGATTTCGCACACTTTTCACGTCCTGCACAGAGCAGTTGCGGCAGTAATGCAATTTTTTTACTCAACAGGACTTGCCTCTCAACCCAACTACCTCTCCACTGACTTGGTTTCTCAGTGATCTCAGGTCTGATTTCCGCATGCGGCTTTGCGCAATGCCAAAAAGCCGCATGCGGCTTGTGCGGCTTTTGCGCAAGCTCTCTAATGAAATCCTCGGCTTTCGTTTACATTTCTTTGGCCCAATCCCCTTGCGGATTATCCCCATCGCTTTCGCTCTCTTCTCGCCCTGCATCATGAGATTAAAATGACCTGCGCAGCATAAATTCAGCCGCGTGCTGCGAACACACAGCCTCAACACAGGCCAGAAATTAACCCCATCTCGAGTCAATGTTCACACTCTGTCCGCAATTTCCAAGTTAAATCTGGATCTGTCGAAGACTAACGGCTGTGTAATTCAAGACCAATTCGGACTGCTCAGGCGGCGAGGTGAATCCCGTGTCCTCACAGCCCCGATTCCACTTTTGAAGGTTCCTTACAGGTAAGCAACTTTCGCACTGTACCCGCGGGTTTCCATTTAATCCGGCCCGCCCCGGGACTGCGTGCTGTTCAATTTGGATGAATGTGGGCTATCGACGCGAACAGAAAAGTCCCATGTTCACCAGATGCGCCAAGCAGTCAAAATTTCCTGAAAGGCATGCATCTTTCCCACTGCACCCCAGAACAAGGAACTGCGGCCAGTCAGGTATAAAGCACCCCCATCATTTGGCGTTAAACCCCCTCTTCCCGACGAATCTTGGCTTTGCGTGGCTGGCCTTACCGTTCAACATTTCTGGGATCATCTATATTTCGCACTGAAGATATCAAGTCCCTGGGCTATTTCATCTACTAGCCGACATCGTGCCACTGTTGCTGTTCGTAATGTTCAACCCACGCTCCCTGTCTCTTCCCCTGCAGGCCCATTACAGGCAGCTATTTGTGTTCTGTCTATCTGGACCGTCAATGGGCTGCGGAGCAACCACCGGTTAATCTGTCTGGCGCAAGAAATACTCAACAGTTGGTCCAGGTTCCTTCCGTGGTCCATGCACATCTCATCGTCTACCTCAAATATTTAATCGGACGGTTGTAGCAAGAGCTAGGGGGTGCGGCAAGACTGCATCAATTCCTGGCAGTGTGCGGCACCCCTAACCAGCCGTGAACGGTGTGAATATTGTATGACAAATGTAACAAGGCATTGCGGAGTCGCGTGAGATGAATCAATGTTGCGCTTCAAGTTAACGTCGAGGCGGGCGCCACAGTGCACCGCTCCTTTTTCTTTTGCCCCGCCACCGAACATCCCGCACGCCCCGAATCCATCTCCCACGCCGCACCCCTCGTTCCTTGCAACAGCGCGCACGCCCACAGTCCACATCTCCGTGTTGCTCCGCGTAGAGGGCGATTTCCCACCCGGGGATTCGAATCCGCGCTGTGGATTGCTTAGGCCCACGATGCAAGTAAGGATCAACCTTGAAAAAGCTTGGACTTGATCTTGCAAGCACTGTATACATAGTGAGTGGTACCTATCTATTCTCCATTCATGACCTCTTGAGAGAGAGCTCAACATTATATGAACTAGCGGTAAATCATGACTACTACCGCTTGACTGCCAAGTCAACTTATGTATTTACTGTTACATAATAGGAGGTTCAGCATTCAACCACAAAACTTCAACAAGAGTCTGGTAATCATTCTAAACAATTGATTGAGTTGCGAGGAAAGGCAGTGCTGCCCAGCTCCATAAACTAGACCTGGGACCCGGTGCAGACCTAGTGTAACGGATCAGCACTCAGTATCTGCCGGGTCCGACTAAGCCTGGCTAGTGAAATTTGAATAATGGATTTTTTGTGTCTAAACAATGTATTGCAATGATTGCTCGATCACTAGTTGGAGCCGAGGAACCTCTGTGGATTGAGTTGAAGGCGTCGCGGCACCGCCGCGGCAATAATACAGCCACCGCTGCGTCAGTGCGCGGCACTTTTACCCAGCCCCGTAAATGGGCCTCCCTTGCCTCCGACATTGCAGGACCTCTTAGGTGCGCTGTGCTACTACAAAACAAGGGACCTAAGAGGTCCATTAGTCATAAAAACGGAGGTCCCTTAGGTGTCCATGGTCCAGGCATCGCTCGGCGTTTCTCCAAGCAATTTTTTTTTGCTTGAAGGAGAAAACTGGGCTTTTCCTGACACGCGAGGAGCTTGGCAGGCAATCACGCCATGTCGATCCTGAATCGGTAGCCCTGCACCGATCATCCTGCTCCGTAACGTCCAAAACTCACCCTTTTCTACTCAACTGGATTGATTTAGAGTGCACTATTCGTGGGTCGGCTCCACACGGTGCGTCTTCTGTCTATTTTAATCGTGTGTCCTCGCTCACCTATCGCACAGGGAACCCTGGCCCCGTGCGAGGCCTTTGCATGCGGCTCGCTCCTGGAGGACTATCTCTCAAGTTCCTCTCCCACCTTATCATTTGGCCATATGGTCCATATGACGCCGCACATCATAAAAGCCCCTTGCCTCCCGCAAACCTGGGATCCACCTACAGGGGTACCGCAATCAGCAACTCATGGTCGATCTTGACAAGTTCTTCATCTCGGTGGTGCTCGCTGTCGTGTGCGCAGCGGCTGGTGCCCTCGCCGCGCCTTGGCCTGCCCCGGCGTCCCTCAAGCACGCGACGAACCACCTGCGCGTTGTCGGGCGTGGGCTGCAGCTAGACACTTTCCATCCCGTTTCGACGTACGAGACGTTCGGCGTGGGGATCGACCACGGGATGAGCAAGCGGGCGGACGCGTCACTCGAGGAACGTGCCCTCGCGTTCGTGCAGGCACACCTCAGTGTCGCGGCAGACGCTGTGGCATTCCGCAGCGGCTTTGCGAGCGAGGTTTCCGACCATGCGTTCCTGCGGCAGATGATTGTGCGTGGCATATGCGTTTTTCTGTGGTTGTTTGGCTTCCCTGTACGTGTAGGATGGGATCCCTGTTGCCAATGCCGTCGCGAATATTGCGTTCAACAAGGACGACAAGGTAAGTTGTCTCTTTCATCCCGAGGTGCAGGTTTGATTTGTCCACGCACGCAGGTTGTCGCCATCGGCTCGTCCTTCGTCAAGCCGAGCAGCGTCGCGCCCTCCACCCCTACCATCTCGCTCGAGGACACCATCTCCGCCGCTAAGGTTGCCCTCGAAGGGACCTTCAACGGACACGCGGCGACGCTCGAGTTCCTCGCGCGCGAAGACGGCAGTCTCGTGCTGACGCGTGTGATGCAGATCCAGAACGAGGAGACGGGCGCGTGGGTCGAGGCGTTTGTGGACGCACATAGCGGGGAGCTTCTTAGCATAACGGACTTTGTGACGAAGGCGCAGGTGCGTGGGTCGCGATCCCGTGGGGAGTATGCTGATGATGAGCGCGCCTTAGTACCTCGTCCTCCCGATCCAAGAAGAGATCCTGACGCAAGGATTTGAGACTCTTGTCGGCCCGCAGGACCCGCTTGGTGCGTCGTGATATGCGAGCAACTAGCCTTTGCTAATGGTTTGGCAATTTCGCAGCAAGGTACGCTGTCCCTGCTGAAAACCCCTCGACTGAAGTAAATGCAGCCCCGACGGGTGGCACTCCGATGGGACCACTAACACCACCACCACGGCGTACGCTTGTGTTGCTTGTCCTCCGATGCGATGGCTGACTCTGATGTGCCGACAGCGGAAATAATGCGATCGCGTTCAAGGGTACGCAGGCCAACGTGACGAACGAGTCTGCGCCGGGCCTCGTGTTTGACTACCCACAGGACGCGACGGCCGCGCCGACTACGCCGGGCAACGTCGACGCCGCGCGCGTCAATGCGTTCTACATCGTCAACACGATTCATGATTTGAGCTATCGCTATGGGTTCACAGAGGTGCGCATCTGGTTGTTTGGTCTTCGCGTCGAAATTTGATGGGTGTTTATTGCAGGCAGCGTTCAATTTCCAGAACAACAACTTTGGCAAAGGCGGCGTGGGAAATGACCGCGTGACGATTTCTGTGCAGAGTACGGCAGGCATTGATAATGCGGACTTTTCGACGCCTCCGGAGTGTGTTTGCTTTTTGTTATTTTTATGCACCCGTCGCTGATGTCGTCGTGTAGTGGGCAATCGGGGGCTATGCGTACGTAGGCAATTTCTGGACAGAGAGGTGTCGGCTGACGAACTGAAAGGAATGTTCCTGTGGGATTTCACTAACGTGCGTCATACAGATTTTTCCTTGCGAAAACAACTACATGACATTCCAGCCCGAGCGGGACGGCGCACTGGAGAACGATATCGTCACTCACGAAGTACGTTTGGTTCAAACCGCTGGAGTGAGGCGTTTGCTTAATTTGTGAGTATCAGAACACACATGGAATCACCAACCGCATGACGGGCGGCGGGACGGGCAGGTGTCTGCAGACGACCGAGGCCGGCGGTATGGGCGAGGGTGAGTCTCGCCGCATTTCCGTGAGTCATGGATCGCTCAAATGTCCTTTTGCGCCCGGCAGGATGGTCTGACTCTATGGCCGAGTGCGCGACATGCCTACGTTGTTGAGCTTAGATATTAATGTGTTCCAGCTGGAATGAAAAGACGAGCACGGCGGTGCCAGATTTTGTACTTGGCCAGTACGTGATCAACGACACCGCAGGCATCCGCTCGCACCCATATTCGACGAACGCGTGAGTACCTACCTGCTTGGATCATCATATGCCCTGTATCTTATCTGCCTGCCTGCAGTACTACCAATCCGCTTCGGTACTCGTCCCTGGTGGGGCTTAATGAGGTACACGGTACGCTTTGTCCTCTGAAATCCAAATCGACGTCTATTTGGCTAACGTGTAAACAAAGACATCGGCGAAGTCTGGGCGAACATGCTGCACAACGTCTACGCGGCGCTCATTGGCGCGCACGGCTGGTCGGCGACCGCGCGGACGGACCCGAGCGGCACGGAGGGGAACATCGTTTTCTTGCATCTATTCATCGATGCTCTTGTGTTGCAGCCGTGCAACCCGACGTGTGCGTCACGGACATCCGCGCTCATGGCAGATAATGTTAATAGTATCCCTTTCATAGTCCTCGATGCCCGTGACGCGTGGATCCAGGCCGACATGAATCGTTACGGCGGTGCTAATGCATGCCTTTTATGGGACGCGTTTGCGAGTCGGGGGCTTGGGGAGAATGCGGCGAACCATGTTGATGGGACTGCTGTCCCTGCGGGTTGCTGAGTGCTTCTCGTGATCATATCGGCTGTACACATTTCCCCCACCTCACTTGTGACCCCTTGGTTCTTGATTTCTTCCGTGAACTACTACAGCGCAGCAACGCCTTTCTATTGAGTCGTGGTTCTGGCATTGGTCGGTATTTTGGCGTCCCAATCATCGTCAGTCCGCGGCAAGTGTCGGGTCAATTCAGCTGTTGTCCCGCAAAGCCATGAGTTCAGTTATTGCAAATATTGACCGCACTCTGCCGAAGAATTCACTGCAAATAATCATATATACAGACTTTATTCTGCAAGTCCAATTCAACGGCTCACGGGACACCTGGCTAATAAGGTCAACGTAAACTGCATACTGTAGTTAAACACAGCGGCGAGAACTTAGATAGTCCAAGGCCCTCGAGAAGAGTTGAAACACTCAGCCAAAAGAGAAGGCTCCAGATGACTCTACTTCTCCATACATACCAGAAATTAATGGTGGCGATCTCTGGTGTGCCATGATGAGGACGCGCAAAGTGCCGCTACAGAGCATGTCTTGAACGTAGAGGAAATTTAACAGAATCGCTCGAAAGATTCAAATGACGACGATTCAAACCCCGGCCAACAGAATTATCCCTGACCTGGTCGTTGGACTTAAGCATTTTGGAATTCAACCATTACCCGGACATCTCGGGTGTGCCGGTGCAGCCATGTTTGAAGTTTTGTCTCCTTTGGTTCTGAAACCTAACATTTCAGGAAAATCTGTTCAGTCTGTAGTGAAACAACAGTCACGGTCCCGCTGCTAGTCTGCCTGCGGCAACGTGCTCGCACCTGTAAATCCCACCACGGCCCTCATATATGAGGATACGTTGACCCCCAATGTATCCTCATATATGAGGGACATGGAACACCCATGGAAACGCAATTCTACTACTTCCACAGGATGGTTTCTGGGTGAAAATGGTATTTTTTCCACCATTTCCACCAGTTTTGCTGTATAGATTAAGGTATCCTAAAAGATCAGTAAAATTTGTGACCCGGAAAAATTCCACCACTTCCACCATCGGGGGTCAGTAAAATTTGTGACCCGACAAAATTCCACTGTGTCCACCAAGTAAAATGCCTTTGAACAGAAAAGCCACACTTCCACGCCTTCCACCACCACATATAGATGAATTGTCTTCCATTGAATCAAGTCTATTTGGGAGTAAACTACTCCTCCTTGTCGACAGCCAACACCATCATGGTCTCCATCTCCTCTGCAAGCAACTCCCCCTCAAACTCATCGCCACTATCATCTGTCTCCCACTCTTCATGCTCCGACTCTAGTGCATGGCCCCTCTGTAACTCTCTGCCTCAACTGCAGTTGCTAGTTCCCTCTCTTCCTCAGAGGCATCAACATCCGTAGGTTCGGGCTGCACCTCTGTCGCACGTCTGACCCCAGGCTCCAAGGTACCTGTGAACTGAGGCCCAGCCTCCTTCACAAACGCAGTGAGTTTCTTCAAGTGGGTTGTATCAAAGCACCCCCCCGCTGAAGACGATAACGTCTGACAAAGAATGCCAGGTCGGGGTCCATCTCCTAAACCTCAGCCTCTTTTACCAGCAGAAACACCTTCTTGTCCATGATGTAGGTGACAAATCGGTGAATTTCAATGTTCAACCGTTTAATCTCTTCCCGCACACACTTAATCTTGAAGTATGTATCCATCAGCTCCCTCGCACCCGGAGTGGCCCAAGGACGGATGGCTGCATTCCTCTCTGGGTCTCGAAGGATGTCAAAGTCAGACAGGAAGGTGAAGTCAATGACCTCTTGCCAGGTCAACTGATGACGAGGGGGAGAGAAGGACATGGCTGCCTCAATGTAGCGTTGGAGGGCAGCTCGAAATGGTCTTGGACCGTGCTTGAAGTGCTTTGACGATATGTTTTCGAAGCTTATATCCTTGATATAACTTTAGCCAATACCCCTTCAACTTTTTTTTTGCACAGATACCTGTCCCAGACATGTTCATTTTTGTTAGTTCAAACAGCCTCTTGACCACCAGCTGCTCCAGCCTGTTCATGGCCAAGCGGTAATGCCGGGACGCCACCAGGGCAGCTGCTTTATCCCACTCGTCATCCACTGCGCAATGAACAGTGATGTCCATCTTCACCTCCATCTCTTGGACTGCCTTGACAGCCCTGTCATGGTTCTCCCTGGTGTGCCGCCTCACTGTACCATTTCCAGCTGATCCATCCTCGAGTGTTTCCTTGAGTTTTTTGCTACTTTGGGATGGTGAAAGTGGTGGAAGAGGATTCGATTGTTGAAGGTGGAAGTGGTGCCGGTGGTGGAAGTGGTGGTAAGATCAGCGTCGGTAGTTTGAGTAGACCGGTGGTCTAGTCCCCATGTATGTAGCTTCGGGTAGCTCCCCACCAATGACCGGTAGCTCGTGGTAGCTTTGGCAGGGAAGCGTTACACCAGCACTGGCCAAGAAAGTTACGAGGCTGAAGTGGAAGAGATCCGCGAGCGTGAAATCCTACCGGCGGTGGTTCAGGCCTATCCAAACACTAGCGATTGCAATACAGCAACACTTACATTTCCTGCCAGGAATTTCTGTTTCCCAAGGATCTGCTCGTACACGTCGAGCTCAGTGGAGAGCTCGGAAACTCTCTCGGCGAGTAGGACCAGGTCGGTTTGCAGATCGAGGTGCCTGGGGCAAGAGCAGTGACAGCGATTATCGTCATGATCGGGAGTTCGGGCCGTTCAAGGGACCAAGCGCACGCTCGACAAAAATATTACCTGGTTCAGTTCACAATGCACCCGAAATGCTGCCATGGATGCACAGGTAATCCTGGCCAGAATTGGGAAGTTTTGGCCTGCGGTTTTAGGGCCTGCGATTTCAGCCTGCTTCAAGCAATAAAACGAGGTCCGCCTTACCAGTACGAATCAACATCTAAGCAGTATACTCAACCAGAACCTAACAAAGCAAATCTGCGGCCACAGAGACATGATTTTGGCTGGACAAACCGTGTTTATCTGACTGGATCCAATGCAGGTCTAATGTTGTTATCCGGGCGACACCTTTAAATTCAATCATCTGCAGGACACGGAGGAATTTATTCAGTTGACAGCACAATATCTGAAACTGGCTGACTCAGTTGGGTTATCGTAGATCAAGGGAAGACAAATCAGATTGAGAGTGTTTGAACAGAGGGTGGGAAGAAATGATGCTATAGTCTAGAACAACTCAACACCTTTCGCACTACCCCTCAAGCTCCATTCAGCAGAACAGTCACATTGAACCATCCCTCAAGTTCCATCTGGCAGAGGAGAGCCTGTTGTGATGATTATTGGTGTGCCTGCTCCTCCGCCCATCTGAGCTGGGCAACCTCCAAGTGAGCCGACACTTTCACCATTTTTCTCTCCATCTCCTCCATAGTGAAGTTAAGGCCTGCTTTGGTTCATGTCACAATCTGGGAGGAACATACAACTGAAGTTACTCACTGCCCTCCGAGCACCGTTTCTCCACCAACCTCTACGCTCTGAGCCAATAGTCCTCGCCGCCCCATGCACCCGCCTCCCAGTCCGCCAGAGGATCCGCGACCAGGAGAACGATGACTCGCGGATCAGTTATACACTCTAGTGGGTGCGGCATGAACACATCGAGCTGAGTTTGAGTCGAGAATATGATGATTAGCACGATAAGTGATGGGCATTCAACCAGGGCACTGTGGATGACTGATTTGGGGATGTTGTTGTTGTGGAATGAAAGATGGGTGAGGTGGGGCATTTGTGCGAGCCCTGACCAAGTCTCTCAACTCTGGGCACCAAAGTCGAGGATATCAAGGTGGGTGAGGTGAGAGAACATCCCGTGGGCAAAGTTATGATGTTTTGGGCCGAACATACTGTCCAGTCTCATAGGGAGTCGTTGCATTGAAGTGCAGTGCTTCAAGAGCATCGTGGAGGTTGTACAACGGAAACATGTCGAAGAAGGCGAGATTAACCGTCTTGTTGCACATAGACAAGATGGTTGCGATGCTTTTCTGGTCGGGATCGTTGTTGGGTCCATGACCGGAAAAGCCTATATGCCGGACATGGTTTCGCCAGCGTGAGAACGGTGAACGGAAGAGGTCCTTGGCCCATTGGTCGTGTGGATACAGAGCACTTGAAACAGCAGGGGCTCGAGCTTGTATAGGTTGTATCGGCGCTGGCGCCCGACATTCCGACAGAAAGAGGACGTATCAGACCCTCACACGTGTCGCAACTAGGAGGATTCGATAAGTACATGTACTCT
Organism: Mycena vulgaris; assembly: GCA_029204335.1. Taxonomy (NCBI): domain Eukaryota; kingdom Fungi; phylum Basidiomycota; class Agaricomycetes; order Agaricales; family Mycenaceae; genus Mycena; species Mycena vulgaris. Next base: position 133,007 of record JARGYA010000300.1, read on the forward strand.
TCCCGCGAGGGAGCATTCGAAAACGTGATTTGGAAAGACTAAACCGCAGGTTGTCTGCATAAATCACCTCAACGCCCAACACAGCTCTTGAAATTATGAAATAATTCCCAGCGTCTATTTGCTGCCCGTCGGCGTTCAAACATCGGGCCGTGCTGCATGGGTCTGAGCCGCGTTCACACTAAAATTCCAAACTCAAATTCCGCATCGACTCGGAATCGACGCGGATCCGGAGTCTGATTCTGAGCCCACAGTGACTCCCTCGCGCTCGGCGCTTATTCCCATTTCTAGATCTCGTATTCGGGGTAGAATCCAAATCAAGTTGGGAAGGGTCTGTCGGTGCACCCACCGTGCAGCATTTACCTCTTCTTCGCACAGGTATGTGCCCGGCGGGGGGCTCGAATCCCCCGAGACCACTAAATACGATGGCCCTTACTTTTTTTTTTATATCCCGTCTTTCTCCGCACGCTCACTGACGATCTAGCATATACATGCCCGAATGCAGGGTAGGAAGGTCTGCAGGTGCAGCGGACACCATCCACCAAATTTTCTCCTTGACGTTCTGTGCCCGGCGGGGGTTCGAATCGCCCAAGACCTCTAAGTCGATTGCCCTCTTGTTTTTATTTCCGTCTTTAACGGCAATTGGCTAACGCATTGAGGGTAGGATTGAGGGAAGTAAGGTCTGTAGGTGCACCGGGCACCCACCATATAAGTGTTGCCTCGAAAGGTTATGTGCTCGGCGAGGGTTCGAATCCCCAAGATCTCTGGATTCCGTCCTGCGTCCTTTTATTCCCACATTTAACACACCTAATTGCTAGCAATAACTCGCATCTAGGACATAATACAGAGTAAGAAGGTCTATCGGCGCAACGGGCACCCACCATTAATCAATGATGCGAGGTATCTGCCTGGCGGGGTTCGAGTCCCTCGAGGCCTGTCTCGTCGAAGAATCTTTTTTATTGCTCGCTGCCTCGTATCTAGGACAGAATAGAGGGAAGTACGGTCTGTCCGTGCAACGGGTACCATCCATTCGTTCTTTCGGGAACTCATATGTGCCCGGGGGGTTGGAATCCCTCAAGACCTGTGATAGCCCTTGCTTTTTTTAATCCCGTTTTTCTCCGCACGCTCGCTGACAATCTGATGCAGGGTATGCTGCAGAGTAGGAAGGTCTTCCGGCGCACCGGGCACCCTGATTATAGCGGAATATTTGTATGTGCCCGGCGGGGGTTCGAATCCCCCAAGACCTCTGTGTTTGTATACATCGCCTTTTCATTATCCAGTTAACACAGGCTTACTCACGATCTCACGTATTCAGGGAAGAATGTAGGGTAGGAAGGTCTGTTGGCACACCGGGCATCCACCATTGGAACTCGAGACGGAGGATGATATGTGCCCGGCGGGGTTCGACTCCCTCAAGACCTCTTTGTTGTTTCGAAGGTCCCTTTTCTCAATTCCCGCCCTTGACACACATTCACTGACGGGCTATCCTTAGTATTTAGGCTAGAATTGAGGGAAGTATGGTCTGTAGGCACACCGAGCACCCCCATTATTAGGCATATTTCGAAGAGGGAATGTGCTCGGCGGGGGTTCGAGTCCCTTAAGACCAATAGCTGGAGCCAGAGATCATTTTTCGCCTTTAAGCACCCTATTCAGGCCACAGCGAATACACTTCAAATACGACTGTGTGTGTACATCACAATCCATATCTACGCTGTTGAATCTCTCGTCAGACCTTGATTATCCATTCTTCAGTTCAACTTCTCGTGTTCAATTGGCACAAGTGTTCTTTTTGCGCGGAGATTGACCCAACCATTCCTTTTTGTGTGGGACTTGACTTTGTTTTACGCAGGGGCCAAGTGTCTACGAAAAACGGGGAGTTTATCGTGCGGAACTCGAAACTTTTGTCGCGGAATAAAACTGCATCCGGACCGTCATACTATCACGATAAGTTCCACTGAGGTATGCGCTCGGCGGAGGTTCATCCAGCCTCGGATACAGTGTGAATACAGTCTACGCACCACGGATGAATTTTCTGCTGACGAGCTCCATGTATGTCCTCGGTGGGCTTATCCTACCATTCGCGTTGGAGGTGTGTACGTTGTGGACCGTGTGCACTGAAAGTGGCCGTCGTCTCAAGACTCTTGGCTACGTGGTTTGGAGCGAGCTGAACGCTGTTGAACCGACGGGAGCCGATGAGCTGATGAATCCGACTTGAATGATCGGACCCATGCAGACGACTGATATGGAAAACAAAACACGCGGCGCTCAGGTTCACGGGCGGTTAGCGAGGTTCGTTTCGCTCCGCTGTTGAGAATGAGGATGAGAACATTAGACTGTTAATAGATGGAATAATATTGATCTCGCTAGCTAATTTGTACTGCAATACTGAGAAGATGCCACGGCGGTATGGAATATAATCCAGGGAGCCACATGCCCAACCATCCGAGATCGAAATCAGAAGAGCGCAGTCCGATTGCGGAATCACCAGTAGAGTGGTTGCGGTCCGAAGCTTGCGTTCCAACTTGCGGAGAATCCCGAGAGGCGCCGGGCGAAAGACAAAGAAAGCCCAGAGCCGGAGGAGATTTGACCTGCACTGCGCGACGAGACTCTCCTGTTCAGTTTGCGAGCCTGAATCTGGTCAGAATTATATAGCTTTCACTCGGACGTCGCAGCCGCGTGGTAGCGAACATTGTGGGCGCAGTACGTATGAAATTATCGGAATGAGAAGTATCAATTCGATCACAGACTGGCGGGGAAGGCGAAAAGGTCAGTGACGGGTGAGCGCGCTTTCTTCGTCTCGGGGTCCATCTTGGTTTCTGAGTGCGTCTGCGTCGGTGTCCTGGAGTTTGAATGCGCAGGCAGCGGGGAGAGCACTGGGGAGAAGAGCATGGAGGAGGAAGGAGAGTGCCGGACACGGAAGGACGCGAGGCGCGCGTTGGTGAAGACTGCGAGGGCGGAAGCTTGCGGTTGCTGCGGCGGAACCGACACCGACGTGGGCGCGGGCTGCTGAGGGCGTTGATGGGGGTGCGCCTGGGGTGGAGCTGCGCTTGCGTGTGGAACTGCGCCTGCAGGTAGAGCTGCAGCCGCGGCGGGGACTGCGCGGAAGCAAATAAAAAGCAAATCAGAATTTGGAAATAGGACGAAACGGGGTGCAGAAATGGGGGGATGAAGAATGGGAAGGGATGACGCAACGGAACTCACATTGTATCGGAGGCGGACGGGGCGCATGCCGTCGAGGTCACTCCACTCGAACTTGACCGAGCGGAAGGAGTGGAAGAGCGAGAGGCGCTCGTCAGTGGCATGAAGAAGATGGAGAGACACGACGCACCTCGGTCATCTTGAGAGCCTCGGCGTCCTCGATGCGCTGCTCGTTCTCGAGCTGGAGGAGGTGTTGCTTGCGCTGCGCTGCGTGCGAGGGGGGCGCGAGGTCCACGGGGCGGCGCATCGTTGTCGCCATCTTTCTTTGTGCTCGTTTCTTCTCGGTTCTTCTTTGCGGTTCTCCTTTTCTACTTTCAAGTGGGTGTGGGGTAGTCTTATCTTGTCTTGCAAGAGACTGTGATAGTTCTGTTGTGTTATGGCGGTGGGATTCAAAGCAGGAAAGCAAAGCGAGCAGAATAGTAGTGGTGGGGAGGAGAGAAGCCACGAGAATAATGCCTTGGCCCTGGGGATCGGTGTTGCTTTGTTGTTGTGTGGCATCAGCGTGATGCCACGCGTGACGCGGTGGAGATGATCAGTCGTCCCGGTGATCCCCGTCGCCCTGCTCCTCATTGCTCCCACTTGCTCCGCTCCGGGTGTCTTGAACGCAGCGGCGTGCGTCACAGTCTGTCTACCTGAACGCCAACGAAGCTCTTTTAATTGTCTGAACCAACCACCCCGTCCACTTCACGGCACCCTCCTCATTTCCTTTTGTTTTGTGCCCAATTTGTCCCCTCCTTTGTCCATTTGGGGCTCGTCCGATTCCTGGAGCATCAACGCCATACATATGTACTTACCGAACGCGGATGTCCTGGCAAGCGACAGATCCCATCGCCGTCGCCCACTCAGATTCCACGTATTGTCCAACAGATCAGTAAGGCATCAGATGGATCTCCAGCGTGCGTCGTGCGTGGCGCATCGTCTCGACGACCTCTGCTGGCTTCTGGTCTAGACTCTCGAGTGCCCAATGGCGTCCTCTCTGTCCCATGCAAGTCTCCAAAACGGTATTAGCATTCCATTCGCTGGCGGCGGAGCACATCAGCCCGCCCACGTACATCCATCCCCTCTATGAACTCCACCCGCGGCCGCAGCCCCAGCGTCTATACGCCGTCTGTCAAAGCCGTTCTGCATGGGGTTACGCTCTCCGCCGCATCCCGCATCCCACTTTCCCAATTTCCGACTCGGAGCTCACAGTGGCACCCGCAGGCACTCGAAGTGGCTCCCCCGCGCACGGCGCTTAATGCCTATCTCTAGATCCCGTATTCGGGTGGGGATGGAGGGAAGTAAGGGTCTCAAGGCGCACCGGGCACCATCCATCCATAGCTCCAAATTCTTGCTGTTATGTGCCCGGCGGGGGTTCGAATCCCCAAAGACCTCTTCTGCTCGGGTAATTTCGTTTTTATCTCTAACTTTCCGCAATTGCTGAGTATCTCTCGTATCCACCCTCGAATGAAGGGGAGGTAGGCGCACCGGGCACCATCCCAGAACTTAGGGCGCGGACGTTTTTTTTTCCGTTTTCGGCAATTTTCGGCAGAACAGCCGCCCCGGCTTCAAATCTTGTCGGATTGCCTCAGGACCTAGTATCCCATTCTACTCGCACTGAAAATCCGCAGTCACCAGGTTCTTTGACTTTATCTTTGGTCCCCGAATGAAAATTTCACCCGAAACATCTTGATTTCACGCAGGACAGCTGTAGCTTTGGCAATAGTGCTCCGATTGGCATCAGAACATTAAACACGGTCAGATGGAAGTAATACGCCTCAGCTGGAACATACCGAAAACGGCAACTTGGCCAGGGCTTCCCTGGTTCTCCTCGAAGCATGCAATTTGGGCAGCTGCGACAAGACTTTCGGTCATATAGAAACCGCCCCGGGACTCTGAAGACTGTTATGAGCCCAAATTATCTGTTCTCTTAACGAAATGACCGGCTTTCGTTTGTGTGTCTTTGGTTTCATCCCCATCCGTCTTATCTCCTTTCACTTCTCTCTCTGCTCTCTCTTCTTTATCAATGGCGCGAGAGTTCTGGTTGAGGGAACAGCCTCCATAGAAGCTGCAGACAATCCCCATTTGATGCTCTTATTCACATCATGTCCGAAATTTCTGTTGCCTCGACTGGAAGCTGTAGAGAAATCTTGAACAGCTTTCGTACACAGCTCAAATGTCCCTGAAACGAATCTTAACTTTTCACTGCAGTACACGCTTGGTAGACTGCGACCACGTAGTCTTTCCACCAGCCATAAAAGGCCACCAGTTATGCTCAATTGTTCTTGATCTCATTCAGTTTCTAACCTGTTCCGTTTCTCATCCCGCAAATTCTTCCTCGCCCAACGCACTCTCTGGCCTCCTCAACCTTGGTGTAAAACTCACTTGGTGGCTGCGAAGCTTTCGTTCAAGAACTCTGCCCTAATTCTTGGCTGGTCTTGGATCGATCTGGACGGGTATCTCAAAATACTCGCAAGCTTCATCTGCTGTCCGTGGACTGGCTCTCACCGTGATTTCCTTCCTGGGATTTCCGATGGCCAGAGCCTAGATCAAAGGTCTAGAACATGAGTTACGCGCAGCGCACATCGGACCGTACGACCGTGATCCGCCTGTTCCCTTCCACCACGATCTCGCCGGCAACCTCCACTCCAAGTTCGCATTCGCTGGTGGAGTGTAGGATCGTCAATGAACCTCCAGATTTTTCTGTCTACATTTCGAATCCCCTCTTTCCAGTCGACGCAACTGCTTGGAAGCACCTGCTTACCTCGCCAGAAAAGCTTGCGCTGATTCGCGTCGTCTATTTCCAAATCCTACGTCCATCGCTGTTTGACATCTGAGTACTGGCCATAAATATCAGGATTACAGGGCTGAGGGAACAAGGACCTCTACGCTCTATTAACCCATGGCGTCATCTCGCAGAAGGTCGGGATCTACTTCCCTCCGTTCGATGGCGCTTGGACACATTGCCATTTATACCTCAAGGCCCAAACAACGTCCAAGCGGAAAGCCCTCAACACGCAGAAGACCGCCTAAATTTACAACGCTTCGAGGCTTGAGTTGTCCCGTAAATGATCTGCATCCGACTAGATCCGACTTCACAACGTAACATTCATCGTGACCATTGTGTTCTAAGGGTGTCCGCGACAAGGTCCGCGAAGGCCAAATAAACTAACCCGCGAAGACCAGGTACAGAATCCCAGGCGTATCTTTCAAGCTAATCCGCACTTCCTCAAACAACTATCCACGCCCGCTGCCAGATTCACCGGAAGGTGCGCCCTCCACGCCTCGATATTCCCTCCCCCGATCGTCTCCGGGAATCCCAGCGCTGCGTCGACTACGTCGGGCGGGAGTGCCCAGAAGTTGATCGCGATATCGCTTCGGCCCGGATCCTCGCTATTCAAGAAGGCCACGAAAATCGCCGGCGAGCAGGTCGGATTCAGCTGGTAGTGAATGCTCCCCGTGGGGAACACCGTCCCCTGGTACTTCCCCAGCTTCGTCTCGATCAACGCGTTGAATCCGTTCTCCTGGACCAACCCCGCGTCCAAGATCCCGTCGATCACGGTGAGGAACTCGGTCCCGCGGGGATGCAGATGCGGAAGGTTGAGCCCGCACGGCTCAACGAACGAGATGCCGCCGCCGATCCCGAGCTCCGTGAGAATGGGGAAGTTGTCGACGGTGGCGAGGAGGATGGAGCCGCCCTTGGCGCCGGCGGCTGGTGCTTGATTGTTAAAGTCGAACACCGTGAGTTGGCGAAGGGCGTCGCCAGTGAGGAGGTTGCCGCCTTCGTCCGTCAAGAGTTTCTTGAGGCGGTCGTTGGAGGTGGGCTGTGTCTTGAGTCCGGCGGCGATCGCAGTTCCGTTGTTAAGAACAGGGACGCGAGGGGGTTGGGGTACGGTTGGTGCTGCTTTCACACAGAGAATGGAAGCAAACACGGCAACGACGACAGAGGATCTGAACAGCATGATGAACAAATGAATGCTAGCTGCGAGACGACGAATTAGAATGCAGAGAGAAATGCGCCGAACGAAAAATGACGAACCAGATACAATGCGGTGGGAGACGACGAGGAGCTCAGCCGAACAGACCCTGACAGAATTTGAGCAGCTTATATGCTCTCCAGTAATCGGCAGCGCACTCGCACCGGAATCATGGGAAACGTCAAGGTGCGCGCGCGGTACAGCCTTCCAATAACCGCGCGAGCATGAGTATTGCTGAATCGTCATAGGTACGCTTCCGTTCGATGTGCTCTGTCCTGTAGGTGCATTTGATACGCCAAGACCTGGAATGGTCCAACGCCAAGCCGTTGACAGATTCCACAGGTTGGAACATTTTCGCTGAGCGTGTTTCACGCAGCTAAATTAAAAGTGACCGCAGGCATGAAGTATGACGCCAGCATCTGTCACATGTGCGGCGTTGGTGAATTGGGGCTACGCACCTCAGCGAGAAATGAACTCCTTGGAATGCAAATACCCGTGAGTGAAGTACAGTGAAGGCGCAACTTGACGAGATAATGGCAACAGAAGGAAGTAAGGCGCAATATATGCACACGCGGGAATGTCCCACCCCTGACCCAAATGCAGCATGGAAGCGCCACACCGTATCCCATTTTCTACCCTCCGTTTCTCTCGAGATGTCTGGAACCACCGTGGCGTCGAATTGCGCCATTCCTGTGGAAGAACACTGCGAACACGACCGGATCATTCAAGTCATGACTTCGGCCACGCGGTTGACGCCTCGGCACGCAGGGCGTGTACCTTCGGGAGTTTGTGGCGTAGTATAAGACGAACCCCTCTATATTCCTGATCCCCGGTATTGGTTCTTGATCATCCTCTGTTTACGTCCCTCGTGCCGAATAGGCCTCAGTCTCTAATGTCTACCGGGCGACGTCCGTCGTCATCTCCAAACGCAACGCAAAATTACTTGGACGGTAAAGCTTTAATATTCTGCGAGATGCTTCGTCTGCCTATTCATTATGGGACCGCGTCTACCGCCAACATACAATATATTTTGGTCGACACAAACACGTGTCCACGTCCATATCCACCCACCGATCGTGACGTGCCATTACTGTGCTTTCTCGGAGAAATCGAATTCACCTGATCAGATCCTGACCGAACCTGACCGAATTATCACCCCCGATCAGATTGACCGGGAGGCATATCAGGCCAAGAGGTGCGCGATCTCTGGATCACGGAATAATTCCCACGACCCCCCCCCCCCCCTCGAAAAGGCAAGTCTGTGTCAGCGGCATGAGTGCGGCCATCAAGATGAGCAAACACTTCTAATTAACCGCCGTGTACCCGCCAGCGAAGCGCGCCCCGAAACCGCACCTTCCCGGATTCTGGGAGGAGCAGTAGCAAGAGGATATTGAGAGGATACTTCAGTTGCGTCGTTTTGAAGCCGGGAGTGATGCCGCTTGATGCCGACGTCCATCAGTGGCGGTGGACGCCACCTCGCGTGGCCACATCAAATTCCGCGATCCAGAGATTGCTCAACTCTTGTATCAGGCACTATCAGGTTTGGTCAGGTTGCGTCAGATACACCCATCCCAAGAGTAAGTAACCGTGTGCAAAAAATATGTTGAATGGGTCCGACGCTTGCGCTCCAACTTGCGGACAGACCCGAGGTGCCGGGAGAGAGACGGTGAAGCCCAGAGCCGGAAGAGATTTGACCTGCGCGTCAGCCACGAGACTTCTCTGTGCACCTTGCGAGCTTGAATCCGGATAGAATTAAAGAGCTTTCAGTCGGACGTTCGAAGCCGCGTGGTTAGGATTCAAGTTCGGAAGTAGCGGGAATTGCGCGCGCATTGTGGATGAAATTATCGGAATGGGAAGTGTCGGTTCGAGCGCAGACTGCGAGGGGCGGGCGGGGAGGGCGGATCGCACCTGGCGCGCAAGGAGAGGGCGGGGAGGGGAAGGCAAAGACCGTTGACGGCCGAGCGCGCTTCTTTCACCTTGCGGCTCATCTTGGTTTATGAGTGCGCCTGCGTCTGCGTCTCGGGGGCGGGCTGCTGTTGATGCGGGTGCACCTGGGGGTGGAGCTGTAGCCACGGCGGGGACATGCATGGCGGAAGCAAAAACCAAACAAATCAGAATTCGAAATTCCGTGGAACGGGGTGGCCGCCCAGGGAGGGATGACGCACATTGTAGCGGCGGCGCACGGAGCGCATGCCGTGTCATTGCCGTCGAGGTCGCTCCACTTGAACTTGACGGAGCTGAAGGAGTGGAAGAGCGAGCGGCGCTGTTCTTACACGCGCTCGTCAGTGGCATGAAGAGGATGGAGACACACGACGCACCTCGGTCATCTTGTGCGCCCCGGTGTCCTCGATGCGCTGCTCATTCTCGAGCTCGACGAGGCGCTGCTTGCGCGGCGCGGCGCGCGAGGGCGGCGTGAGGTCCACAGGGTGGCACATCGTTGTCGCCATCTTTCTTTGTGCTCGTTTCTTCTCGTTTCGCGGTTCTTCTTCTCTACTTTTCAAGCGGGATAGCTTTTTTGGCGGCGTGGAATAGTCTGTATCCTTGTATCTGTCTTGTCTTGCAACAGACTGTGGTAGCATTTGTTGTTTGTGTTGTGAGTGGATTCAAAGCAGGAAAGCAAAGCGAGCAGTAGTAGTGGCGAGAAGACTTAGACAGGACGCGGGCGGGATCAGGTGTTGCTGGGCCAGGAGAAATTGCCGCGCACTGCCGCGGCACTGCCGCGGCACTGACGCGGCAATACCTAATCCTGACTAAGCCCGACTAAGCCACATGGGAAATACCTTAATCATGAATTGTACTGCAGAATCAAGTCCTAGAGATGTGCTGGACTGCTATAAGGCTTGGATGAAGTATTATAAGTGTCCTTCTGGGTCAACTGGGGGTGGGAAGTCTGGATTCTCTCGTGGCAAACCCAAGTTGAACCTCAAAATTGAATGAGACAGGAATACAGTAGCTGACCGGGAAGCGAAACACTCAAGCGAACTTGCAATTCCCAGGCCGAGATTGGATAAATTTGTTGGGGATCTCTTCATAGATCGATAGAGATGTGTCAGGGCTACCTGGCAATATATAGTTTTATAGGGAAATGTTGTGTTTTGATTGAGAATGAGGCCATTCTTCTACAAACATTCGATTTTGCAGAATCACGTGGAAGCGAAACACTGCAAAATAACCTGTGGGCCGCCGATCGTTGCAATCCAGCCCCAGGGGTGTTTATATTCGTGTTCTACGACCTTGAAAACCCCCAGTTCATGCGTGTGCAGGAGGAATTGCGCGCCCGAAATACCGTGCCTCCGACGGATTATATCCAACAAAATAGGTCAAAAAATAGCGAACACAAAGTGATCTGCCACAGGTTCCACAGAACCTTTTTGGGCAATTACTTTTGCTATGAGCCATTTCTCATGGCTAACTATCCTCTCAAAAAAACTGGGGCCCGTCGGATGCCTGGGATCCGGGAAAAAGCCGGTGTTTCGCTTCTACGTAGCGTTTCGCTTCCCGGTCAACGACTGTACAACATGTTTTAAATGATTTCAAGACATGTTGGACTTAGTTGTTGTAATTTGGGACTTGCATGTACGCCGCGGCACATCCACGTCAGTGCGCGGCAGTACCGTGTCAGTGCCGTGTCAGTGCGCGGCAGTGCCGCGGCAACACAGCCACCGGGTAAAGTGCCGCGGCAGAGTGCCGCGCGCACCCTAGCTCTTTCTCTGGCAAATCCTAGAGCTCTCAAAGGATTTAGAATGTTCAGTCTACTGCTTAGACTGAAAAGCATACCACCTGAAGTTCTGTGACTCCAGTATGAGCCACAAAGGTAGGCCATGATGATTTAAACCATACAGGTAAATCAGTGTGGTTCATTGAACACCTGCCACCGTGATTAGTGGGACAGGAATCATGCTCGTGAATGTTTATTGTGTTCAATGCGTCCCGTTTGCTGAAAATATCAGACTGTGAGGCACCATAATCGTTGACCAAGATGCTCAAAACTAGATGGGATCACGTACATATCACCCTTCAGAATGAAGAACGAGCGATGGAGTCTGTCCAGAGAGACTGATATCACCTATGATTCTGGAGCCCGAAAATATGTTGAACAGACTACAATCAATGGCCTGTATGCTGAATTTAGCCCGCAGCCCAGACTGAAGTATTTTTAATCATTAACACCCAGTGTTGCTGATACACAGGATAAACCCTCGATCAAGCGGGGGACACAACACATCTCTTGGATGTATGAACCCAGTATGTTCTGCAACAGTGTGTTGGGCATCCTCCAAGTTAGTTTGAGTATTTGTTTCTTCAAGGCTTTACAGTTCCCAGACTTGTATCCCCGCATCCGTAAATGTGCAGTGCATATCCTTGCCTCTGCTTGAATCCTCGAGTATCGAGCTTCAAATAACTCAACTGGTAATTAATAGGGTCAGTGGGCTATGTTCCCATGACCGATCCTTTTGATGTTTGATTCCTAGACCTCTTCCCCTCAATATACAACAGTAAACCGTCACTGGCCAGCAATGTCATTAGGAAAAATTAAAGTGGTCTTCTCGCGCCACTTTGTCAACATGTGCCGTGCACAATATGTGAATGAATATGAGGGAATCTGTGTCCACGGAATCCACCACGAAATAAGTGCTGAGAATGCTTAACTTAACCTGGTTGTTTGTCCCGACGGGATTCAACTGTGGGAACCGGTATAATTCATCGCAACATTTCCACGCCGCCGTGGTTTCCGCCATTCTTCTCCTGAGACATGCTGTGGGAATGTGGGCCTTGGTTCCTGTGTCTGCACAAGATTCCAATTAGAGTTGTATAATTTAGACACACCGCGCAGGAGAGAATCAAGTTGTGCCTTGAATTAATCACCGCTTAGACTTATTCTCCCCTCCCCCCCTCTCATCTGACTGGTTTCTAGGATGAACACATTAGGAGATATATCTTTCGACTGGGTATTCACTCGGCATGCACGTAAATACAATTGATTACCACGATGAACGCCGTAAAAAATCAAGTTGGACTTATATACCATGAACGGACGGTGTTAAGAATCGAGGCAGCAGTCATGGTCTCAAACCTGGAATATCATGGGTTAGTCAGAAGTATCCTGCGTGGTTGAAGCCGAGTTGATGAAGTGCTTTTTGAATCCAAACAATGTATTACACTTGACAGACCTCCCCCTAAGTTGGGGCAGGTGCAAATATACCGTGTCAATCAAGATCACCCGGAAATTCACGTTACGGTGACCACATTTTAGACCTGGATTTCTTAAGTGCATGATGGAAGTAAGCGAACTTGATTCGGGGGCTTGCAACTGCTGTGGGATGCCTATATACTTTTTTTCTTTCAGTATTCTTCAGATTACCTCTTGATCAAGAGTTCAATTTTATATGAGCTAGAGGTAGATCACGAATACCGCTTAACTGGCGCGGCAACAGATATCATTGAATTGCAAAGAGTGGCAGTGCTTCCCAGCTTCACCAAATTGGACCTGGTAAACGTTGCAGACCAAGTGTAATAGATGAGAATTCTACATGAGCGGCGCCGTCTAATTCCAACTAAGCCCGACTAGCAAAATTTGAGTGTTCCATTTTTTGTGTCTAAACAATGTATTGCAACGACTGAATCTTGCGTGAGCAGCAGTTGGGGCCAGAGAAGCGTCGTGGACTGAGTTAAAAGCTGCACGGCAATAACACAGCCACCGCCGCGTCAATGCGCGGCACTTTTACCCAGCCCAGAGTACCAGAATCTGTTACTCATTGGTAAACAACGCCCCAAGATATAATTACTGATGTGTGTACTGTAAATTTAACACTGAATGAGTCTAGATTGGAAGATTTGCCTTCCTGTGGTCCGTCTCTGCGAGAAATACGTGGAACAAGGCATTGGTTAGGTCCGACTTGGCTCCGACTAAGCCCGACCAGGAAATTTTCAACCGTGGATTTTTGTGTTCAAACGATGTATTTCAGTAACTAAACCTTCCGCAAGCACTAGTCGGGGCCAGGGAAGCTGTGTGGACTGAGTTAAACGCTGCGCGGCACCGCCGCGGCAATAACACAGCCACCGCCGCGTCAATGCGCAGCAGTGCCGCGTCAGTGCGCGGCAGTGCCGCGGCAATGCCGCGGCAGGCGCGGCACTTTTACCCAGCCCGGTGTTGCTTTGTTGTGGTATTGGTATCAGTGTGACATCACGCGTGACGTCGTGGAGACGATCATTCGTCCTTGCTCCGCTCGACGTCGCCACCGGGGCGGCGTCTTGAACGCAGTGGCGTGCGCCACCGTCTGTCTACCAAACGCCCAACAAAGCTCTTACAATAATGAAATGATCCTATCCAGCCTGAGAACCAACCACGTCCACTTTACGGCCCCTCCTCGCTTTCTTTTGTTGTGTGCCTAATTTGTCCCCTCCTTTGTCCATCCGGGGCTCGTCCGATTTACTGGAGCTGCCATATGTACTTCCCGAACGCGGATGCCCTGGCCACAATCCGTCGCCCACTCAGATTCCACGCATTGTCGAACAGATCAATAATGCATCAGATGGATCTGCGTCGTGCGTCGTGCGTGTCGCATCGTCTCGACGACCTCTGCTGGCTTCTGGTTTCGACTCTGGAGTGCCGCCCAATGGTGTCGTCTCTGTCCCGTGCAAGACCAAAACGGTATCAGCATTCCTTTCGTGCAACTATAACTACATCGTGCACCACCCATTCGCTGGCGGCTGAGCACATCCTGATCTCTATGAACTCACCCACCCGCGGCCGCGGCCCCAGCGCCTATTTGCCGTCCGTCGGCGTTCAAACATCGGGCCGCGCTGCATGGGTCTAAGCCTAAAATTGCAAACTCAAATTCCGCATCGACTCGGAATCGACTCGGATCCGGGGTCGGATTCGGTGCCTATAGTGGCTCCCCGCGTACGGCGCTTACCCCCATTTCTAGATCTCGTATTCCAGTTAGAAACTTAGAATGCAAATTAAGTTGGGAAGGTCTGCAGGCTCACCGGGCACCATCCATCCATGGCTCCAAATCCTTGCTGTTACGTGCCCGGCGGGGGTTCGAATCCCCAAAGACCTCTTCAGCTCTGGCAATTTCATTTTTCTCTCCAACTTTCCGCAATTGCTGAGTATCTCTCATATCTAGCCTCGAATGAAGGGTAGGAAGGTCTGCAGACGCACCGGGCAACCACTATATCCCGTAACTTTCTCGATGGTATGTGTCCCGGCGGGGGTTCGAATCCCTCAAGACCTGTAATGGGCCTTGCTTTTTTTTTTATCCTGTCTTTCACCGCCCACTTGCCAACGTATTCAGGGCAGGAATCGAGGAAATTACGGTCTGGAAGTGCACCGGGCACCCACTACAATATGGTTCATTATTCCATCAAGACCACTGATGTGTTTCCTTCTGTCTTTATTCCCGGCATTTCATCGAGCAGTCGCTAAAATATTCAGGCTAGAATTCAGGGGAGGAAGGTCTGTCGGTGCACCAAGCACCAACATGAAATTGATTACGTGAAGGTATGTGTTCGACGGGGGTTCGAATCCCCCATGACCTCTTTACCGAATCCCAGGTTTTTTATCCCGCCTTTGATGAAAGTTCGCTGACGAAGCTTTCTATCCAGGGCAGGAGGGAGGTCAACAAGGTCTGCCGACACACCGAGCACTCATCATCTTCGTCGTCGCCCGATATATGTGCCTGGTGGGGGTTCGAATCCCCGGAGACCACTGCAACACTCCTTCCATCTATTTTTCTTCCCACCTCTAACGCGAATCGCCGAATATCTGTCGTATCCAGCGCTGAATGCAGGCTAGGATGGTCTGCGGGCGCACCAGGCACTCAGCATATGAAACCGAGAACGGAGGATGATGTGTGCTCGGCGGGGGTTCGAATGCTACAAGACCTCTGCATTCGGTCTCCCCGGCTTTTTTATCCCACCCTCAAAAATACTCTTACTCACTGTCTCTCGCATCTAAGGAATAATACAGGGCAGGAAGGTCTACAGGCGCACCGGGCACTCCCCATAGAAACTTCCCCGTGGCCGGTGATATGTGCTGGGTGGGTGTTCGAATCCCTCAAGACCTCTTGAGTCGATTTCTGGAGAATTTTGTCCCGTTTTTCTCCCCACACTTGCTAACGTATCCAGGCTCGAATTGAGGGTAGGGAGGTCTGTTGGCGCACCGGGCACCTTTCATGCTGACTTCCGCGAGAGGTTATGTGCCCGGCGGGTGTTCGATTCTTCCAAGACCTCTGCGCCGATTGCTCTCTTGTTTTTGTTTTTATTTCCGTCGTTCACTGCCCACTTGCTCACGTATTCAAGCTAGAATATAAAGGAAGTAAAGTCAGTTGGTGCACCGAGAACCATCCATAAAATGGATTCCTTCAAAGTCACCTGCTCGGCGGGGGTTCAATTCCTTCAATATCTCTGACTGGCTTCGCGCACATTTTTATCCCGTTTTTCCCGCACGCTTACTAGGAGATCTCTGGTAGCTAGGTTAAAATTGTGGCTAGGAAGCTGTGTCGGCGCACCAAGCATCCTGCGCTATCATTATAAATTCTACTGAGGTATGCACTCCGAGCCGGTGGGGGTCCATCCAGCCTCGGATATACAGTTACAGCTGTTAATTACGGGATGCAGCACCCTCCGAAATGAAAACACAAATAGAATGCTCTTTCTTCCAAGGGAATCGGAGGAGAATTGAGCCCGTCACAGCGGTTCTCGCGAAAACATCAAAATTTGATGAAAAATCGGCCGCGCCGGCAGCTGTAACACAGTCTACGCGCCACCCATAAATATTCTGTTTTCGAGTTAGATGTACGTCCTCGGCGGAGGTCAAATCCCCAAAGACTGGTCCTCCCCTTCTTTATTATACTGCCGTTCAACGCGCTGTCTATTCCCGGCATTGAGAAGAGGTGTGTGCGTTGTCACTGTCGCACGCGCGAGTCGTCTCAGAACTCTTGACTACATACATAGTCATCGGTGGGGTGCGAGAGCTGGTTTCACGGGTATTATGTGGTTTGGAGAAGTTGAACACCGACGGGAGCCGATGAATTCTAGTTAAAGATCAGATCCACGAAGAGAGACAAGATACACTTTCGCTACGCTCCGGTGTTGGGGATGGAGATGAGAACATTAGAGCGTGGATAGATTCATGGAATAAGATTGATCGGCCTAGGCACTTAATTTGTGTACACACTGAAATACGAGAAGATGCCACGGCGCTTGAAAATCCACGGACGAACCACATTACCAACCATCCGAGATCGAAATCAGAAGAGCGCAGTGCGGTTGCGGAATCACCAGTAGTGCGGTTGCGGTCCGACGCTTGCGTTCCAACTTGCGGATAGACCCGAGAGGCGCCGGGAGAGAGACGGTGAAGCCTAGAGCCCGAAGAGATTTGACCTGCGCGTCAGCCACGAGACCTCCCTGTTCACCTTGCGAGCCTGAATCTGGATAGAATTACACAGCTTTCTGTCGGACGTTCGCAGCCGCCGAGTTGGGATTCAAGTTCGGAAGTAGCGGAAATTGCAGGCGCACTGCGGGAAGTATCGATTCGATCACAGACTGCGAACGGCGTCTGCGGCACGCGGATCGCACCCGGCGCGCAAGAGGAGGGCGGGGAGGGGAAGGCGAAGAGGCCCTTGACGGGCGAGCGCGCTTTCTTCGGCTTCTTCGGCTGCGTGTGCGTTTTCACGGCGGTGGGGGAGTAAGAGTACGGCGTGGGCGTAGGCAGCGGCGAGAGCGTCGCGAACGGTGACGAGGTAGAAGAGAGAACGGGAGAGAGCGTGAAAGAGGACATAGAGCGCCCGCAGATGGGGTCGTCCGCGCTGAAGGACGCGAGGCGCGCGTTGGTGAGGACCGCGAAGGCGGAGGCTTGCGGTTGCGGCGGCGGGACAGACACCGATATGGGCGCGGGCTGCTGAGGGCGTTGATGCGGGTGCGCCTGGAGGTGGAGCTGGGCGTGCGGGTGGAGCTGCCGCGGCGGGGAATACGCGGAAGCAATAAAAAAGCAAATCAGAATTTGGAATTGGGGTGAAACGGGGTGCGGAAATGGGGGGATGAAGGGAGGGAAGGGATGACGCAACGGAACTCACATTGTAGTGGCGGCGCACGGAGCGCATGCCGTCGAGGTCGCTCCACTCGAACTTGACGAAGCGGAAGGAGTGGAAGAGCGAGAGGCGCTGTTCCGACACGCGCCCTCGTCAGTGGCATGCACGGGTGTGAAGAGACAGACGCACCTCAGTCATCTTGAGAGCCTCGGCGTCCTCGATGCGCTGCTCGTTCTCGAGCTCAAGGAGGCGCGGCGCGGCGCGCGAGGGCGGCGCGAGGTCCACGGGGCGGCAGCATCGTTGTCGCCATCTTTCTTTCTTCTATTTCTTCTCGTTTCTTCGCGGTTCTCGGTTCTTCTCCTTGTTTACTTTCGAGCGCTGTTGGCGTGGTAGTCTGTATGCTGATATCTGTCTTATCTTGCAAGAGACTGTGGTGGTGGTGGTTGTGTTGTGGGTGGGTGATTCAAAGCAGAGCGGGTTTGGAAAGCAAAGCAGAGTAGTGGTGGTGGGGAGAAGACAGGAGAATAATATCGCGGGATGCGGTGTTGTTTTGTTGTTGCTGATGTTGGCATCAGCGTGACATCACGCGTGGCGGAGACTAGGGTTCTTGCTCCGCTCGACGTCGCCATAGATATGGTACCAAGCCCGGGCTTCAGCCCTGCCTCAGGCCTGAAAATTCTCAAGCCCGCCGCCAAGCCCCACGTCGGGTTCGGCCTGGCTCGGGCTTACCAGGGCCCGGCTTGGTGGGCCTAGGGTTTGAAGCGGAGCCCTACCTGCCTCTCAAATCTCTCACACCCAGGACAGAATGCAGGGAAGTACGGTCTGTCGGCGCACCGGGCACCCCCCATTTTCATTTTTTTTCATCTAGATCTTATGTCCCTGGCGGGGGTTCCTTACTAACAATGCCTCTCATACAGGGTCGAATACAGGTTAAGAAGGTCTGGAGGCGCACCGGGAACTCACCATAAAACTGCAAGAAGGTATGTGCCCGGTGGGCATTCGATTCCCACAAGACCGTTGCGCCACTGATACTGTATTTTTAATCCCGGCTTCAACTCGCTTATACTGACTATATCTTGTGTAAAGGGTAATATTGAGGGAAGTCAGGTCTATGGGCGCACCAAGCACCATCCATCCTGGGCAGAAGACCAGATACTGTAATTTTCTCAGCGCCGCTCATCAGCCATCGAGACAATACAACGGAAGACCACTGATTGAAACTACCGCTCTGTCCTTCTAATGGTTTTAGCCGGATCCAACATTCTCTCGTCTGCTACCCTGCTAGAATCTCTGTAGTGCCTTCCCGCTACGCAAAAGCTGTATGACCAGATCAATTGATAGATAGTGGGGAGCTCTCGTCGATCTGACCCGCAGTATCCACAACACACCGCGGACAAGTGTTATTTTGGTGTAATTGACTCAAGTTCAGTGCGAGCTCTATTATGTTCCGCATAATTCACAACCACATATTGACCGAGGTTATAAGTGGTGCACTAGGCGACACGTAAAATAGGATCCGAGTCAAATGGTGAAGAGCACCGTAGACGACCATGAAAATCGACCCGAGACGCCCAGGGCCGCTGCGGCAGTGCCGGAGGCTGTATTCAAGCTGTTTAAGACAAGACTTGGAAGTGCCGAGCATCGCGGTGGAGAAGCTGTTGCACTGGTGCCAACCGCGGCACCATTACCGTGGGCCATGCGTGATAGATTACTCTGACCGGCTCTCGCCGAAAGGACTGAAGGCCTTCATTTCACCGGCAGCGGCCCGGGCGGGCGAACAGCGGCGGGGCGGGAAACGGCAGGCACGGGAGGCGGGAAAAGGCGGGAAGTGGTCGATTGATATGGGGCGTGCCCACGCGCTGGACCCACGAGCGGAAGGGACGAGAGGGCGCCGCCTCTGAGGGGAGGGAGCTGGAACGTGTGGACGGGCACGGCTGAGCGTCCCGCAGCAAACGACGGCCCGAGACGCCACTGTAGCGAACAGGTATGTCCCCCTGATAAACCTGCTCCCTTCCCTGCATTTGAATCCATACTAACGGCCCAAAATTGTTTTTTCTCTCTCTCTGTCTTCCCACAGCGTCCGGGATTAACAGGTGTATTTTGAGGCAGGCGGGGAGCACCGTCATGCGCCCCGCACGTGCACACCACTACGCGAGCAGCGCCGCCGCAGCATATAATGGGTTATATAAATAGCAACCTAGGCGTTATCTAACCTCTCATCCGGAGGTGTATTATATATAATCACCGTACCAATGGGTCAGAAAGTGCACAATGGGTCAGAAAGTCGAGTTTCTCCATTTCCCCTGTTCCTCTATGCCCTCGGGTCTGCTTCCTGAGCCACATACAAGTTCCTAATAATTCTCCGTGACCCCCCTTCAATATTCTCCCATGCTCTCACGATGCATCAAGGGTTCACGCAGGATTCACAGGGATTCAATGGTCCGATTTGGCGGACGTGACGGAGCGCCGGGTGACTAATCGTGAACGATCGTGAATCGCTAAAAAAAAAATCCTTCATCCCCATTTACTCATTACTTTACCACGGCATCCCAGTTTCCGAGTTTCGTCTTCCCAATGTCACGCGGGATTCACAGGGATTCAAAGGTCCGATTTGGCAGGCGTGACGGAGCGCCGGGTGACTAATCGTGAACGATCGTGAATCGCAATCGCTAAAAGAAAATCCTTCATCCCATTTACTCATTACTTTACCACGGCGTCCCAGTTTCCGAGTTTCATCTCGTGTGGTGCCTGGACCCACCATCCTTCATCTTGATCGATCCGCCGCTTCCCAAGAAGGGATCTCCTGTGGCCAGGCCAATATTCATTTTCTTCCGAAATTACGCCCGGTTTCATCCAGACATAACCGCACCCCGCCACATATAAAGGAGCGACCCGCCGCTCATCATCCTCATCATCCTCAACTGTATCTTGCGCTCCTTTCTTCCCTCTACCTGTATCCAACATCTCTCGGCGTCGTGTCCACAGCCGTCAATTATGCACCCTTCTCCTGCCAACCACCCGTGTCCCGTCTGTGGCCGGGCCACTTCACAGTGGTGTGCGTGTTGTCAGAATGCCTGGTACTGTTCGCCTGAACACTTGCGTAGCGTGCGTAGACCTCGCATCTCGTCGCCATCTAGCTGCTGAACCACTCACAGGAACCCCCCGAGTATCTGGGGCATCGTAATAATTATTCGTCACCGATGAAGGTACGTCGACTGGTTTTGCTCAACACACGCGCAAATTCATTTATTCCCGTCCCGTTAGATCTGGAGTTCGTGAATTTCCTGAGTGCTTAATACACAGCTCTAACTCGATGTACCACTCCATCTTCAGCCCGCGAAATGTGTGACAGTCTATACACCCCACTCCAATCTGGAGTCTTATTGTGGGTACTGTCGCTCATACCACTCAATATCTTCCGTTACATCGGTCTTGGGGTTGCCGCGGTATCAGGCGTGATCTATATCGTCTACTACCGTCACCCCTCAATGCGCATGGGCCGACTCGACAATATCCTCTCGGCCACAACAGACATCCTAGCCCGCGCGAAATCCCACTGTCTTCGGGACCACTTGGATCTGGCCGATGACGAGCGTCGTCTTCTCAGGTATGCTGAGTCCTGACCAGGCGTGATTTCAATTGTTAAGAAATATCCACAGAGCGAAATTATCGGCGTCCAGAATTCAATCACGCTTGTTGGAGGCACGCGACGCGCCCTGGAAGCTCTATTTCCAAACTATCCGAGCAATCTGGCTGACCCTCAACAAATGCGAACGCCAAGTGCGGGAGATCCGGACGTCGACATTGGTGAGCAATATGCTTTGCCGACGCAGGTCATGATCTAACGAGCCTATCTTACTGTTAGCTCACCATCGAGGCCGAACACCAACGCAAATTGGCCGAGCATATCAACGAGATCGCGGTGGTCCATTCGCCAAGTGAGTACATTTGAGTATGAGCTTAAGTATCCCGTATATAGTTGCGTGGACAGGGCATAATACATGATCCGATCAATCTGCGAGGGCCTTTGAACTCAATCAGGAGCCCTACAAGTGAGAGCCGCCTATATTTTCCAACAATATACTCGGTCTCATCAAAAGTTTCCGCCGATCAAAAAAACAACTATCACAAGTGGAACAAATCTTCACGGAATGAGACAAGAAGTGAGTGTTGATATGCTATACATATGAGCTTTCCACGTTGTCGAAGAATGGGTTGTTCCGCTTGCGGAACTGAGGTTGGCCTAGGTCGTGCTCGATTCAGCTGCACACGTGGGGCGCCTGATCCTTCTTTCGAAGGAGATCTTCGCTGCGGCTGTGAAGGTGTCAATAGGAACAGGAGAACTACGTACGTAGCTCTCGTTCTCAATCAGGTTTGATTCTGCTCGTTGTTGTGCTCGTTGTTGCTCGCTCTCGCTCGGGCTCGTGTGTGGTAAGAGGTAGAAAGTGGAATGCGATAGAATGATCTGGAATATTACATAAGGGGACGGCTGCTCCCGTTCTCGTGGGACACCGGAGCCCGCGTGCGATACGGAACGTTCCGGAAGGTAAGTAGAGAGTCCGTGGTAAACCTCGCAGCTAAATCACCTCCTAGACGTACATCAACACCGGGAGATGGGCAAAGACGGTATAGGGAGACGCGCTGTCCCCCAACAGCGTCGACAAGGTTGCCCAAGCCAGGCCGAATGTCAATCCCCGGTCCATTCCGAGTGCGACGACGCGTTTGAAGATGACGTTCGCGTTGAGATTGCTACAGATAGATAGAAAAATCGTTCAGTAGGAGTAGTATTTGTTGAGTGTTTGTGTAAGAGAGAAATATCAAACCCGAACCCATTTTGAACCCAAAAGACGCGAAGATGAATTACAGAGCGGTTGTACGACTTGGCAGTGCATTATGGGAATTCAAGCCCTCGCAGCTGCATTGTAGATATCTAGATGAAAAGAAATTCGACCGTGTTGAACGGCTGAGGAAGTGGCGAAACATCTGTTGTGGTGGCAAGAGGAAAGACGCGACTCGTGGCTTGTCCAACTTGGCTGTCACGTGCAACTGCCTCCAAGCCCGAAGGCGACGAGCGAGGCAAGTCACGCTTCCACAACGTGTGCACTTAGAATCTGGTATGTCCACCCCTCGCATCAATCACAGCCTGAACAACTCTCAGCATCCGACCAACATATTTATCAACTTCCTCAACCAAAATCAACTCCCAAACCTTGGTCATGGCATTGATGGTCCTTGGTAGCATTGTCCGCTACCAAAAGTTGGCTGCTGCATGGGTGAGCATGCGTGGATCCAGTTTGTTTGAACTTTGTAACGAGATTGTGTGCAGTGCGATCTGGCATGCCAACCATGGCAGCAGCTTGGGCAGCAGATTTCCTGACCTGTACAACACCAATGACCCGGTTTTTTGTGGGAGAGTCCCAATTGGATTGTTGACGATGCTGGCATGCCATTTGGAAGGTAGTGGCTGAGAAGATGACATAAGGCATCGGGAATCATGATCGGCGGAAACTTTTGATGAGACCGAGTATATATTAGTGTCGTTCAAAGTTGCTCTACTCGGTCTCCTACTTGGTTTCCTATTCGTTTTCCTACTCCGAGTAGGAAGACAAATAGGAAGTGCAAATAGGAGAGTTTTTGCGAGTAGGAGCGCGGAAGGCTGTTTTTGCTAAATTCCTCCTACTTAAGTTTCCTTCTCAATGAATATTGCTCTTTACCCCAATATTTTTTCACAAAGTTGTAGCATTTCTCTACATACACTGACCTATAGAACCAACTCCTTGGCCTTCTAAACCTTAGAAAACATTTGCAACATTTTTGTTCTCCTACTAATCTCCTACTCGCAAATTGGGGGGGGGGTGGTTTCAAAGTTGCCCATTTTGAGCTCCTACTAATCATCACATGTAAACTCCCTACTCCTTGCCATGCAATAATGGCTTGGAATATATGGTTCAAATTTGACTGGGGGGTGCAGAATAAAATTTCAGATGGACTAGATTTTACCCAAAAGAAAAGGTTGCATTTTTGACCGAGAAATAACAAGTAGGAGCTGAAGTAGGAAGATGAGTAGGAGCTCAAGTAGGAGCAACTTTGAACAACACTATTGAAACCTTCGAACAGCGTGTAGGGTTTCAGACATTGGCTATTCGGCCAACATCCTATCACTTTCTATGCTATTGCATACTCTGCTTTCCCGTAGTATGGAACCTCGCTTTCCCTTTCTCTTTAAATTTGTTCGTACTGTTTAAAGTTTTCCCAATGTTTTCCCCCTTGTCGTGTATTCTGCCTTCTGCTGTGTAAATCTGTTCTTAATATCTTACCTGTGTCGCATGGCTGCTTCCTATAAGATACCATCCACACATGCAAGTCAACTCATTATTTTCTTCTATTTGGCCCGTATTCTTTGAGACGTGTCGGTCACGTGCGGTTATGTTCTATTCTCGCTCATCACGTGCCGATATTTGACCTTTCACTTCTTGCAATTCTCACAGCGGAAGATCACTTAGAGGCATCATTAGCCGCTCCAATAGATATCATCCTGGGCTGGCAGGTATAGTGCATGGACCCACAAACCCCTGCGGCTTTACCATATCCAGTGGGCCCCTTTCCGTGGTTAACATGCGGCGTGGCGTCCACATCTTGTTCTCCTCGCCGAACAGCCCGAATTTAGAGATGGTTAGATCTGTTCTGTGGAATTTCCACTCCATCAGTAGGGCTGCACGCCGTGCCCGTCGCGCCGGTTCTACGGGGTCCGGCGACGGGCGTGTCGTCCCGTTCCGTGGGCTCTTTGGCTGCATTTTGACGGCCGTTCCCGTCGAAAACGGCCGTCAACGGGTCGACGGGTCCTGAAAACGCGCCATAAACGGATAAATATGCCGTGTAGGCTTTTTGTGAGGCATGTTCTGTGCAAAAGTAAGCCCAATACACAATTTAGGGCACATCTTATGAACTTACTTGTGAGTTTAAACTGGCGAAATGACGGCCGTCGCGTGACAGACCATTCCCGTTCAGGTCCCGTCGAAACGACGGCCGTGCCCGTCAACGGGACGGCGCACAGCCCTATCCATCAGCAGCAGAAGCGGGGGACTGCGACGGATATAAACCGGGGCGGATGAGTTCCCTAGCAACCCCACTCTTGACCTCATAAGTAGAGGAGAACTTCGACCAGTATAGTTTGAAAGTTCTGCGACATGTCCACGTTTCCCACTCGTCAACTCGGTCGTGGTAGCGCCACGGTCAGCGCAATGAGCCTCTGGGCAATGGGTGCGGGCTCAGTCTCGAAAACGACTTCACTCATTTTGAATTTCTCCTCGTATCGGATTGGGCGGCGCATTTTACGGCGGCGCAGAGGGCGGTGTGCTTGAAATATCAACTCGCCCCGCTGACAGTGGTGTAAAATTCTGGGATACTGCAGATGTGTATGGAGCGAGCCTTTGCACCAAAAATATTGAGGCAGATGAGGTCTGCAGGTGCACCGAGCACCAGCCATGTCATGAACTCTTCTAGCAGTAATATGTGCCCGGCGGGGGCTCGAATCCCCCAAGACCTCTCCACTCTTGCCACTGGTTTTTTATCTCCGCGCTTACTTCATGCTCGCTAATCACCCCTCGTATCCAGGGCAAAATAGAGGAGAGTGAGATCGGCAGGTGCAGCGAGCTTCGAGTCCCCCAAGATCTCTACCCATTCTTCATTTTTCAATGCCCGCATCTAACGCGGCTCGCTCACTAATTATATCTCTTATCCAGGTAAGCGCGGAAGGTAAGAAGTCTGGAGGCGCACCGAGTATGAGAAAACCATGCTGAATGCAATGTGCTAGGCACGGACTAGTTTGGTCTGCATAGAGTGCTTTTAATATTCGGCCTTCGACGCACGCTCGCTGACCACCTCTCGTATCCAGGGAAAGAGAGAGGAGAGTCAGGTCGGCAGGTGTAGCGAGCCCTCACCATATCAATGAACGCAAGATGGAGATCTGTGCTCGGCGGAGGTTCGAGTCCCTCATGATCAAGACCGATAGTTGGAGCTCGAGGTCATTTTTATTCCCGCCTTTAACGCACCCTATTCATGCCACGGCGAACACACTTCAAATGCAACGTACCTTCTTGTCTTTGCCATCCCGACTGTGTGTGTACATCACAATCCATATCTACACTGTTGAATCCCTCGTCAACAAATCATACCTTGATTCTCCATTCTTCAGTTCAACTTCTCATGTTCAATTGGCACCAATGTTCTTGCGCGGAGATTGACCCAAGCATTCCTTTTCGTGTGGGACTTGACTCTGTTTTGTGTGGGGGCCAAGTGTCTACGAAAAAAGGCGAGTTTATCGCGCGGAACTTGAAACGACCGCCATATTATCACGATAAGTTCCACTCAAATATGTGCCCGCAGGGGTTCATCCAGCCTCAGATACAGAGTGAACACGGTCTACGCACCACCAATGAATTTGCTGCTTACGAGCTCCATGTACGTCCTGGGCGGACTTATCCTACCATTCACGACATTGGAGGTGTGTGCGTTGTGGGCCGTGTGCACTGTCAAGGCGTGAGTCGTTTCAAGACTCTTGGCTACGTGGTTTGGAGCGAGTTGAACACTGTTGAAACCGACGGGGGCCGGTGAGCTGATGAATTCTAGTTAAACGATCAGATCCGCGCAGACACCTGATATGGAAGACGAGATACGCGGCGCTCAGGTTCACGCACATTCAGCTTCGCTCTGGTGAGAGACGAAGAAAGCCCAGAGCCGGAGGAGATTTGACCTGCCCATCAGTGACAATAGAGAGTTTGCGCTGCAGCCATCAGCGCCACTCAGTGGCTGATTTGCAGTGCGCAGGCGAGTGGCTCCACCCGTCAAAATAGCTCCCAGTGGCTCCAAAAGCCATCTGTGGGAATTTTTCGCGGGTGGAGCCATATGTCAGTGCACTACAAATCAGCCACCAGATGGCGCTGATGGCTGCAGCGCAAACGGGCTAATACTCCCTGTTCACCTTGCGAGCCTGAATCGGGATAGGATTACACAGTTTTCAGTTGGACGTCACTGTTGCGCATTCTGGTCCAGATCTATCAGATCACAGGCGGGGGGCTTCTCTTCGGGAACATCAGGACCCACATCCAGGATGACACGGCGGCGCTCTGCGGGGGCACACCAGCAGACTGGACTGCATACTTTGTGTCAGTACTGGACAAGGTCCGGCCAAGAGGTGTGCACATTTCGTATTCGTGCCGCTTACTGCTCATGCTGGCGCCGTGCACAGCCTATAATCCCGAAGCGGCGGATGCCCTCTGCGCCATGAGGGGGGAGCACCTACAGCGCGGGGGGCAGACAGCGGAGGATGTGTGCGGGTTAGTCATGTTGTTGCGGCACATGCTTTTTATAAATCCGATGGAGTGTCCGCCCGCATCAGAACTCTTGCAGGATCCATACTTGGTCAGCAGGGACCTGACAATGAGGCCCAGTGACCATGCCCCCCTTCTGGTTGAGCATCCCTCGGCACTGGAATGTGCTGTCATCGTGGTAGCCATTCCAAGCACACTGTATCAAACTAAATTATCTTGCGTGAAAGCTTTTCAAGTCTTGGCTAGTTTTGAGGAACTGGCAGGGTGCAGGGTTCCACATGCACGCGATCATAGTGATGAGCTGCCTTTGCATAGGAACTTCGTCGCAGCCGCATGTGTGCTTAAACTCCATCCAACGAGGCACAAGAGCCACTACTGAATGCTGATTAGGCCACAAGCAATTCTCAAACATCAAAGACCCATGAGCTCACACCTTTGAATCATCTTCTTTCCCTCGAGGCAATCCTTATAGAAGGTCGGATTTTCCTCTCACATCTCTTTCTCTTTATTGGAACAAGAAATCGAGGACTTCAAAGCGCCGACGTTTGGACCCGCACCTCGCCGTACTTAGCCTGACGAGCGGAGTGGATGTGATCCCCATGCATCTCACTCTGTCTCACCAGGTTAGTACAAGGACTGACATTCAGCTCACTCTGTTTTGCCTGTCCTTGTTATTGCTCATAACGATGCAAAGAACAGATCAGGGGGTATGCAACATGAATAGATGTGTGTTTCCAGGCTAGCTTCAGACATCAAACGTGCAGAGAACAACATGTGTTAAAACGGGTTGGGGAACCGCCCTCCCGCAGCTTCTTCCCGTAAACGCTCGATGTACACAAATGTGACCTTTCAAGCAAGTCAGGATGCAAATTACAATCCGATGGACAACTTCGGGACCTACGCACCACTATCTCATCCACCATGTCCTCGAAAGGTGGGAACACCTCAAGTGATGCCTTTTGTGGTTTGGAGAGAAGCCCAAGCTTCTTGGGATGATAGTGCGCAACTGGCGTATCGGTGTCGCCATTCATTGCCAGCTGCCACAGAATGAATGGTCAGTCTTTGAGTCGGGGCTGTTAGCAGTGGACACTCGCTTTGGTCGTGTGCGCGCCAATGGACCACTTGTATTCTCTCCCATCGACTCCTGTGAAAACACGGTGTCTACATTCATAACTCATAAGTCTATTTCATGTAGAAAAACGCGTGGAGCACCCACGAGCCAAGTCCAAACCACCCCAAACCCTCCTTGCGAAAGAAGTCCTGTGCTGACAGCTCGTGTCCACGAAAGCGTATCACGCTGGACTCGACCAGGTGCCAGTCGATATGAGCGAGGCTCGCAAACCGCTCCCCGTCTTCTTCTCTATCTTCATGGATGTGTGCAGACCCCGAGTGTCGGGGAATGCCGTCGACGACGCGGCTGATGGAGGTCGTACGCGGGGGCAGTTTGAACGGGGTGTGGACCTTGTATTGAGGAGTTCCAGACTCATTGGTGTAGACGGCGTTCGTCGGGGTGGCGGTCGTGAGGAAAAGATGCATGATATGCGCAGCTGGTGCGCAGCAGTGCACTGTTACGATACAACCTGGAACCGTCGGAAGAACCCGGATCCCGGACCAACCGGGTTAACCAATCATCGTGACCAGAAGTGAGTGCGTGACACCTGTCTTAACTCTTCTTCGACGCCACTCGAAGTCTGTCTAACGCACGTCTAACGCGTCCAGTCGCGCCGCGTCAAACGCGCGGAAATTGTCCTGTGGACACTCGCCGCATCGCCTCTCCAGTAAGAGACGGTCGTCAAAGGCTCTGACCCTAATGTCGCGCATTTACAGACCTCCAAATGGCCGATCATTCTCTCCCGGACGAGATCATTTCTGAGATTCTCTCACCCGCATTGAAGGTCCCCGAGGAAGTCTTTGCTGACACGTCCGACGTATCTCCGTTCGCGGCATATTCAGAATCCAGCTCGGCCTATCTACTCGTTTGCAAGTCATGGCTTCGAGTCGCCACTCCTCTTCTATACCACGTCGTCATCCTCCGTTCAAAAGCCCAGGCCAAAGCCCTCGGTCAGGCCCTCACTGCAAACAATGACCTGGGCCAGCTCATCAAGAAACTGAGGGTCGAAGGCGGTTACGGGGCGCCGATGGGCCGTATTATGCAGTTCTCACCAAATATCTCCGACCTCCTCATCTCGTTTGAAATCTGGGCTTCAGATAACACCGGGGGTCTATGCAAAGGCCTTCCTCTGATCAATCCAACGCGTGTTATAATTATAGATGCACAGTATAGGCGGATGAAAAACAAGATGACGTCCAATCTCGAGGACGCTCTAACGAAAGCAATTTCCAAGTGGGACCATTTAGTACGTCTGTGCCGCCACTGTCTCGCATCTGAGTTGAAAACTCGCTATCATCAGTCCACATTCGACATGCCTTACTGGAGCCGGACGAAGAGGGCCCTGGATATTGTCCAGGCTTTGGCGAAAGCTCGACGTCTACAAACAATTATTGTCCCGGTGTACGGGGTAGAGTGGGTGTATACTGCTCTCAAAGAGTGCCCGTTGCAGTCAGTTGAGATAAAAGACGCCGTCGCTGCGGACGATTTGGAAGACTTGGATCTAGACGATGACCCAAAGCTCAAATCCCTTCTGAGGTTTACAGAAGACTTGTCGGTTTTCGATTCTTTTGTCCTCTATGTCATCTAATGTGTGTACATAGGCCTGCCGCCAGAGCTCTGTCTGAATTGGTCGGTGTCTCTGAAAACATGCATATCGCCCCGTCCCTCGATCCATCCTTCATCCCTATGAACGCGGCATCGGAGGACGTCCAAGCCATAATCTGGAAGCACATCTTACATTTCGCCATGTCCGTTCCGGTGCTGGCGGAGAATCCCGAGCAGAGAAATATCCCGCGAAGATTGCCGCTGTTGTTGGTGTCGAAGTTCTTTTACGCAAGTACCTTGCATTACATTTCCATGAGCATGTAAATTGATTCCTTCCCAGAGAGTCGCACTTCCTCACCTTTATGTGCACGTCCAGCTTAATAACTCCGCCGCAACTTCGAACTTTTCAAGTGCTCTGCTAAACAACCCGGCTCTCGGCGCACTGGTGCGCACTATTTACGGAATTATGGATACCAGCGCCTTCTATTCATCGGACTCGGACTCGGATTCAGACGATGATTCAGCTACTGCCAAGAGTGCTCTTGGAGCTGACTGTGCCCTGACCATCCTTTCACAAACGACTGGGCTCGTCCGCTTCTGTGATTCGTCTTTGACAAACGAATTTAGTTTCCTCCACTTCGAATCCCCCATTTCCTGGGCTGCTTTTGAAGCTCTCATTAGATCTTCAGGGTCTACTCTCCAAGAATTTTCGAAGCGAGTCGCTGCAACCCAGGGAGTGTCGGCAGCCATATTCAATGACATGCCTCAACTCCGAACTTTGGATTGGAAGTGCGAGACCAGCTTTGATTGTACTGTTGACAAACCCACCACCGACGGATTGTCAAACTTGGCAGACCTCCGGATTTGGGTTCTAGACTCATCTTTTCTAACTGCTTTGTGCCTCATGAAGTACGCCTGCCTCGGATCTCTCTTCTTCTTTCTAATTTCCCTCAGGTTACCGTCCCTCCGGTATCTTACGATCCCCAGGGACGTCTCCAATCTCGTCACAAATGTCGAGGCCTTTTTGGAGACGCACGGAAGCAAATTGACACAACTACATATAAGATACCGCGTGCTGGAAGATTTGAATGTCAACATATTCGAACTTTGTCCGAGCCTCAGTTCTGTGTCGTTCACCATCGATCCGATGTCACTAGTACGTCCAAGCCGTCCGTGATTTCGACGATATCTAACATCCTTCCGCAGGACAGACCTCCGCATGCGGACAAGTTTTCTCAAAATGTCCAGTGTTCGCTGGAAAAAATCAAGTTTAATCTGCGGATTTGGGACAGGTGGGTATATTCAGTAACACCTCACCAGTGATCCTGGCTTATTTCATTTCATTCTTCAAGCAACAAGGACAGCGTGGCGAGTTGGGAATCATTCTTTTCCGACTTTGAGTCCAAATATCTCCCCAACTTGCGCGAAATTGAATTCCCATGTTTCGAGTGGCCAACGAATGAGTGAGCGTTCTGAGGGATGCATATTTCTCTGGGTTTACTGATGGATGGATGCGGTTATCAGGCGCAACATAGCCAAGAGCTACTGGGTTCGGTGGGCAGAGAGCCTGTTGAGGCAAAACATCAATTTGACGGACACGAACGGGAAGAAATGGCGGCCGAGGCTGAAAATGAGGTGATTACAGGGGTATATACGTTAGTCCCCCAGGTGACCTGAACATGCCCTCGCTTCGTTTACGACTATATGACCGGAGTGAATGTACACTGCTAGACAACGATTAACCTAGGTCGCAGTTTCAGCCATCTGCTAACAACGGAAGCAAATCAGAATACTTCGAACGGGTTCCACCCAAATTGGAACTCGACCGACGTTCAAATACGACGTAGCCCTACACCGTCCGAGCTCTCTGTGTCAAAGCACGAATAGCAAGCTGCGTACCGGTCAACTTCCCGCACCCTCGTGCTGGGAAGTCTGGCCGCATTCTGGCCGCATCCAAAAATACTTGAAATATTTGCGGAATTTCCCGCTCGGCGGAGCAGATTACACAGGAGCTCGGTTAGATACGGTTTCAGGTGTTTACAAGTGCGTTGTGGAACAACCGAGGCAGACGACCAGCGAAATGCGAAAGGCCGTGGAAATCCCAGTTGTAGTGTTAGTCGCATACGAGTGGCATTAAATGGGGGATGCGGCAGCCCGAGTGTCCTCATAGGAGTGGATTACCCCACAATTTGAGCCAAAATGCGATTATTTTCACGAGTTAAA
Organism: Mycena vulgaris; assembly: GCA_029204335.1. Classification (NCBI taxonomy): domain Eukaryota; kingdom Fungi; phylum Basidiomycota; class Agaricomycetes; order Agaricales; family Mycenaceae; genus Mycena; species Mycena vulgaris. The sequence continues at coordinate 164,400 of JARGYA010000300.1, forward strand.
GAGGGGAGACAGAGTGGCAACCGCGGCTTTGGCTCCGATTCAATCCCGATCAATACGGATCAATCTCTTCAGCCTTCCGGCTGCGCGGCAGAGCGCGGCTGTGAATGATCTCTCACCTCGTTGGTCTCGACGCTCTCGTCCAGGATCTCTTCACAGGAATCCCCAAACCGAAGATCGCCCTCTGGCGCTTGGAGTTGAGATCCAAATCGGCTCCTAACATGACACTACGACCAGGTCGCGCGCCGCTCTTCGTTCGCAAGCATCACATCTTGGGTTAAGATTTGATTTCTGCTGACTTCTATAGTGCACCTGGCCATCCACAATGTGTCTGCCGAGACCCCAATATTTAGAGGGTCCTTTGTGGCACCCTCATGTGCCCCCTTGACTCTACATCCTCATGGCCCCACCCACAATCTCAGAGCGATGTGCGCTGCTCTCCTTTCTCTTGCGAAACCAGCTAACGCTCATTGTGTCTCTCAGTCTGCGCATGCGATTCGGATATCACGATCTCGTCTTCCGACGGCGTCTTGTTCAAAGTGCACCGCAAGAACCTCGAGGTGCATTCCGACATCTTCGCGGACGCGGGCATCGCGACGCATCCCGACGATGAGGATGCCGTGGTCGATCTCACCGAGAGCGCCGCCATCCTTGATCTTCTCTTCCAGTACATGCACCGCCAGCTGCCTCCCGATCTGCAGGACGTCGAGTTCAAGACCTGCGCGGGCCTGGCGGAAGCGGCCGAGAAATATTGGGTGTATTCTGCGCTGAATATGTGCCGCATGAAGATGAAGTACGTTTGGATGTCCTCAGCATCGTGCCGCACTGACGCCTTTATGAATGACCAGGGAGTCCGTGAAGGAGCATCCGCTGGAGGTGCTCGAATACGCCGTGCGGCACGGACACGACGATTTGGCCGCCGAAGCCGCGCGTCAAAGCATGGGGCTGGAGATCGGGGCTGCCCTGGAATCGCTGTCCCCTGATACGTTCAAAGCATGGGTCAGTCCTCACTCCGGTCTTCGTAATCTCACCTCATCTCATTATATTCCAGATCGCTTTCCACCAAAAGTGGCACAAGAGCACGCGCGCGCTCTTGGCTGCCTGCGTCAAGGGGTGCAGATACCGCACGAATAATGATTCCATCTTGGCGTCGCTGGCGGAGTGCATCCAAGATCCCAACCCGTGCTACAACATGCGCGCGCAGCTCGAGGACATCATGACCCACGCTGATTTCACCCAGCGTGGAGCATTCAAGAAGTTGGTGGAGAGCAGGTTCGGGGATAGTTAGGTCAATGTCGATTCTCAAGCATTGCATAGAATATTCACTGACCGGCGGCGGTGACGATAGAGGTCGGAAACCTTCAAATACTGTTGCCCATAGACGTAAATTTTCTTTTCCCCTGAACTCTGAGTCTCAACACTGTGGTTCGTCAAAACATGTAGTTCCGTCGTCGTGTGTCCATTCAATGCAGACCGTTACATGCCTGCATGCCTTCCTAGCTTTTCTCTGTCCTGAGGTTTTCCATCCAATAATGATTAAACGGAAAGACGATCATCCAAATATTATAAGTATAAGATCTACGCCAGCACGTCCACTCCACCGGGAAGCGCCGCCTTCACCTCCCATACGAACTTCGCCTTCTCATCCGCGTCCGCCTTGACCATCAAGAACCCAAAGTCGACCTGCTGCAGCCGCGGCAGCAGCGCGAGCCACGGCAGGAGCGCGCGCGCCGTGTCCTGCCGCAGGCAGTTCACATGCACCGCGCGCACGCACGCGAGCGATGCGGCGAGCGTGCGCTCCTCGTCGTCTAACGGGTGATGCTCGGCGTGCGGGAGGACGAGCTGCACCTGGGCGTCCGCGGTGCGCGCTGCGAGGCGCCGGAGGAGCGCGGTGAGCGCGGCGGTGGTTTCCGGCGAGGAGCGGTCCCAGCAGAAGCTGAGGTTGGAGAGTCTCGGCGAGGCGTCGAGGGCGTCGAGGAGGCGGAGGATGTTGCGCGGGTCCGAGGCATTGATGCGGTTGAGCGCAGGGAGCGCGACTGGGGGGCTCGCGAGAGGTGGAATGTGCGCTGCGGTGCGCGCCACGGTGTACTCGAGGGATAGGAGCGACTCGTGGCGCGCGAGGAATTCCGAAAGGACGGCGGAGTCGATGGTGTCGGTGTTGAGCGTGATCGAGTAGAGCGCGGGGAGGGTGATGCAGGGGAGGATGACGCTGAGCTCGGCGCCCCCGATGGAATGCCGGTAGCTGTTCTTGGCGTACCCGAGGACCAGCGTTGTGATGTGTTCGTGGTTGAGGACGATTAGTGTGGAGGACGCGCCGGGGCGCCGCGTGATGGAGGGGATCTCGTAGATGTGGGCGGAGATTATGGAGCGGATGGGGAAAACGTCCGCGGAGGAGCCGTCGTGGAGCCGGATGGTGGTGCGGCTGGGATGGGGCTTTTGGAAGACGCTGCGGAGGTGATTCCCGAGGCCACCGCAGAAGTGGAACTCGTGGATTTGCCAGCGCCGGATGTCGCGAGGGCGGCAGGTGAAGATGTCCTGCCAGCCCACGACGACTGCTGGGCCGTCGAAGCGTTCCGCCATCGCGTAAGCGACGTCGCGGAACAAATTCATGACGGCTTTTCGGGGGAACGGAGCGAGCGAGTGCGTCTTGGACAAGTCCTCGTAGAATATTAGCTCCAGCTTCCGGACGGCCTTGGATCGGCGGATGAGGTTCCGCAGAGACGCCATGTGCTCGTGGACCCTGAAGACCCAGAACTGGCAGGACAGGCACTCGATTGGCGGGGTGTAAAAGGCCAGCTGTAGGGCTCTAATAAGGTGGGAGGGGATAGCTAGATCCCCTGTCTTGAGGGAGTGGGCGGGTATTCCTTTTCGAACGAGGTATATTGGCATGCAGAGGTCGTTGAAGGCTCTGCATGTCGCGGAAATCCTCAGGAGCGGATCATCGGGCAGCTCGTGGAGGATGCAGTCCCATATTTCTATGGGAAGGAGGGCGTCGGGCGGGACCCCAGTTCTGCGGCGAGGGAGAGCTGAGGACAGGCGCTGGCCGACTGCACGAGTGAGAGCCTGTGAGTGGGTAAGAGGCATACGTCGACATCAGAGGGGATCCAGGGCAATCATTAAATGATCGCATCCGAATTCTCGGTCCGATTGCCGACTTGAACTTGAACTTAACCTCAGTTCATGTTTGAACAACGGGTGGAAGAAACGTGAGGGCTATAAATGGCCATTTCCTGGTCGCAATTGATGTTGTACTCGGGTGGGATAAATCTCCCCCTTTATTCTTGAGCCCGCTATCTGAGAAAGTTGCCGGGCGATCAGTGACGCGGGCTCTGATGAATTGATCGGCGGAGATTCTCCGGAATTACGGTTGGCAAGGAAGTGCACCACAGGCATCTGGCCAAGAACTTTAAATTGGAGCACGTAGCGCTAGACCTATACCGTGTTTTGTACCATTCCGTCCTTGAGAAGATAATGAATAGCTTGCGCACCAGCTATTTGTGTCATCTGATGGCTATTGCGCAGTGCGCAGGTGAATGGCTGATGGCTGTTGAATGGCCGACGAGCTGAACTCAACTACAATGCTTTTACTGCTAAAACGAGAGCTAATCAAGTGTCCATGCATTCATGGTTAGATAAATAACCCCCTCACAGGACACCAATTCCGACAAAAGAAAGTTTGCAAGGCTGTAGTCAGCCCCTTGGAAGTGCGGAATGGACTGCATGACCATACACAGTCTGTAATTCTCGAAAAAGACCCAATTGTATCAAAAATAAGCTCAGGTATCCCCGCTACCCGGAACATACACCATCTATCTGTACAGTGCAAAAATGCCACCAGATGGCTCGAATGGCTGGTGTGCAACATCTCTAATGGACACCAAAGTGTTAGGTGGAAAATGTGAATCGTGAAGTCCGGAGCACAATGTACGCCTGGAAGAGCAGCGCGGGGAGAAAATTATACCAATGGAATCCTCTCGCAATTTGTAGTCCGGCCCCAGCCAATATGACTCCAGTTGTGCCATAAACCCAGATGAAGGAGAGAATGCGCATGTTTCTGTACTTGTTATTGGCGCTCGAGGAATTCTTGATGGTCGCATCTCCGGAGGGGACCCAGACTGCGAGCGTCCCGAAAAGATTGTCCTTCAGCGCCATCAAATGGGCGTACCTTCGAGGAAAGATTAAAACAAATTGGTGAATCTGCCTAAAGGCACATACTGTTGGAGGGCCCGTATGAACGGCACGTTGATGTTATAACGCTACGCAGAATAAGATCAGATATGCTGCGAAATCAATTAAACGAACGTTTCAACCTGGCGCGACCAGAGGGGAAGCACGATCGCGAAGTGAAGCACCGACGGCAGCATGAAGGCCCAGAGGTAATATCGGAGTATCTCAGGCGGCTTCCAGATCAAGACTCCCCCGGGGATGGGGCTCATGAATATCGTCATGGCATCGGCGTTGTAGTATAAAAGCCCGGTGAGGAAGCACATTTTCTGCATGATCCGCAGGTCCGATTTCCAGAATTCCCGCGTGTATACGAGGGTGGTCGAGCTTGAGCACCACCGCATCTAATTAAGTTGTAAATTCGGTAAGCAAGTGGTTTTTAACCATACTAAATGAGCGCCGTCGTACCTGTTGCGCGAAGTACGCCTTGGCTGTATCAGGGCAGGTTCCGCAGGCGAGAGCCAGAGGGACGTATTTGATGCGCCACCCCCTCTTCAACATTTGGAATCCAGTGTGTAGATCCTCCGAGTGGCTGATCTCAGCCGCGCCGCCAATTTCTTTGAGCGCCTCTCGTCGATACAGAGCGTTGCTTCCAACGCACGCGGCTGCATGCCGTGAATATGGATGCCGTCTATGAAGGAGAATCACAAACGCACCTGCACCCCACCGATCACGATTAACTTGGACCACACGGAAGAATATCTCCTCCGTCGCACCCCCGCCCTGCTCCACCCACGTCTGCTCCTCGTATGACCGAAAAAACTGAGGCGTCTGGATTATTGCCACCTCGCGCTCCTTACGCATGAGCGGCACGAGCTCCTCAATGAAATCCGCGCGCGGACAGAAATCCGCGTCAAAGACAACGAAGAACTCTCCTGAAGTGATTCGAAATGCGTGCCGCAGGTTCCCGGCCTTGCGTAAATGGGGTTTGTCGGATCGGCGAACGTAGTTGAAACCGAAGCGCTCTGCGAGATGTTTGACGGTGTCGAGTCCGCCGTCATCCAGAACCCAGACTTTATAGTTTGGATAGGCGAGTTGTGCGACATACTTGTATGTGTTTTCGAGGATCTCCAGCGGTTCCCGGCAACACGGTAGAAATATATCTCTGGCTTAGAATTAGCTGCGGCTGGTGCGATGAGGAGGGAGGAAATCTCACACAGAGGGCTCATGTCCTGGAAGCGAGGTAAATTTCTCGACCACCTTTTTGTGGTTGTCCAACTCGTAATCCCGTCCGAGATATCTATATCTCGTCAGAACCAGCTTTCATGAAGTCGGTTGCGCCTACTCTATGCTGTACGACAGGATGGAATACAGCTGCATGAACGTGGCAAATACTCCGAACCTGGAACGCTCCTTAGAATCACGCAATCTAGATTCAGAGTCAACGACGTACCAGTAGAGCTCGGGCATTATCACGACAAAATACCACGTCCCCGCGGCGCTGGAGAGGAACGCAAATAGTGCAAAAAGATACAGGGGCGCGCGCCGGGTCTGCACGTATATGTATTTCTCCTCCGCTGTCGGTGGCGAGGGCAGCACGAGTGCGGGGGCGTCTGCAGCAACGGCTATAACATCGGGGCGCCGAAGTCCAACGATTTTTCGGCGACCGAAGCGAGAGTACCACGGTCGGAGGAAAATCCCTGCCGGTTCTGTCCATGGTTTTACCGCAGGCAGGCCAGGATCGCAGGGAATTGCGCCAGACGGATTCCCGACATCGGTGAAAGGGCCGGGAGGGGCACTCATGGGATGTTGGGACCTTCGATGTTGGTCGTCATTGTTATCAGCAAATGGCTAGAGGGTGGTAGCGAGGAGGGCAGCGAGGATGGTAGCGAGGAGAAGACTCGGATGGAAGCGCCGGCATCTGATGGACAGCTTCAGTCGGACATCTTCGGACATCCTCTGGCGGGCGTCGGCACATCAAATGCTGAGCTTTGAACGGTAACGGTGCACGAGGTCCTGGAGCCCTGCTCTCGACGGCGAAAATGATGAGCTATCGGTGAGCTCATCACCGCGCCAATGTCAGAATCGGATCCGGGATCCGACTTATCTTTCCAATCAAGCAAATAACAACGCCGCGCCGTCCTTTCCGCTACTGGTACCAGCTACCACAATCTCGTCCGAGTTCAACGCGCATCTACGATTCACTGCTTACATCGCCGCTGCCTCATCTGGTGCTTGTAGCTCAAGCTCTCCCATGTGGCTGTTCTCGTGCACACCGCGCACCCCTGCTGCCTCCGACACGCTGAATTCAAGTCTTTTCAGATACTCAGAGGTGAAAATATATCCATCTAGATCTACGAGCTGGATTTCTGATATTTTCAGTTGTCGAAGTCTTGTGGAATGACCTGCATAATTTTCTGGTAGCGATATAATTTTCATCCTCTGTTCAGCCCTCTTACAACCCTCAATGAATGGTTTTTGCTCACCTCTCGTCGGCGTTCATCACAGCTTTACCTTTATGTTCTCTTCACTGTGCATCGTATGCTGATTTGCTCGTATTGTATGTCTCTCATCCTCTCCTCACGTTATGCATAACGCGTAGGTGTTGAATTTGACCCAGCTGAAGATGACTGTGTTTGTAAACTGCTCGGATTCGCACATGCACCGGTGGGACCTTTCAATACACGGGTGGTGATCTACGTCATGGTTGATGCCGGATTTAATCATTAAATCGTAGTCTAACATCTTGGAATGACCCCCAAGTTCGAGTAAAGATACTTTTTACCCCAGGCTTGAAGTACGTGAGGCATACTTTATCTGCCGACATCTCACACTCTCTTTTAGTTTCCACCGCCAGGATAGCTTGTGATAGACGTTCGAAGGACTCTTATACAACCGTTCCCGCCGAATATATGTGAAGAGGGCATCTTGGGGAGCCGCGGCACTTGGCAATCTCCGAGTTCATATCCGGGGTCATGGCATGAGATCGTCATGAGTGAGCAGTCGACGGAAATCAAGCCAGATCAGATCCTTCGTCGTGGGAGATTGCGACAAGGAGGAAATGCTCATTTCTGAATCCAGCGACAAGAAGCAACCCCAGGCCGAGCCAGGGATCGTTCATAAGCCAGCCCTG
>JARGYA010000301.1:0-170642 GCA_029204335.1 Mycena vulgaris
CCTCGATCTCGATCGTGCCGCCCGCGTCGACGCAGTCGTCGTCGTCTCCGTACGCAGCGGGTGCAGACGCGCTCTTGCCCCATAAGCGGCATCCTGCGCACCCGCTCGCAGTGGAACGTGTGCAGCTCCGCCGCAAAGTACACGCGCGCAAAGTGCGCCTCCTCTGCGGGTGTGAGCGCGCCACCCGGCGGCCACGTCGAGCTCGTGAGCGTCTGTGCGTTGTGCGCGTCGTGGCGCCGTCGTCCGCGGGCCCCCACAGCAGCTCGTCCTCCGTTATGGGCGTTCGTGGGGATACCCATACTTGGGGCTCAGCGATCCCGCACGCCGACGAGCCTGGGTCTTAGCGACCCTCCGCGCGCATAGCCGTACTCGAGGCTGGTCGACCCCCCCGAGTGTACGTCTCACGCCCGGGCGCGACGTGCGTCTGAACTTGGAATTGGGCGGCGTGGGCGGGTGGGTGCTGACGTGGAGCGTTAGGATGCGGGCTGGGCACAAACGGGCGGTACCGCGGGGCGCGAGTGGTGTGGGTCGAGGTAGAAAAGGCCCCCGCCCTGCGCGCCGACGAAATAGTAGGACGACGAGGGGCGCGCGCCCGCGATACCGACCGACTGTAGAGTGGCTGTGGAGCGGCGTTAGTACGGTGCGCGATGGCGAGAAGGAAAAATCAAGGAAATGGAGGGTTGGCGAACGCGGGCGGCGCAGCGCAGGAGGGATGAAGAGGATGGAATAGTGGATGTAGGGCGAGGATGGATGAATGGCAGCACTGGAGGAACGTGGAAGAGCGACGACGAAGGGACACGAAGATGACAATGTGGAGGGCACAGTACAAAACGAATTAAAAAGACGAATGAGACGCACCTTGATAGTCCCATGATACACCGGATTCACCCCATCCAGCCCCAGCCGGATGTCCAGCATCAGCAGCACCGGTCTGTCGCCCCACCCCTTTCCGTCCTTCCCCTGCCTATCGCACTTCTTCCCGCTCCTCCCGCCCGAAGTGCCCCGAGGACGTCTGCGAGAGGCCCGAGGAGCTCGGGCGTGAGCTGGAGTGGCCGAGGGCGTTGGACGGCGCGGCGGCCGAGCGTGAAGCGGCGTATACTTCTGTTTGGTAGGGCGTGCCGTCAGTGGCAACGCTGACGCCGAGTCCGCAGACGGGGTACACGTCAACGAGTGTTCTAAGGATGGGGTGAGATGAAGGAATAGAATATAGGGAAGTAGAGAAGAAAAATACCTTGACGCTCCAGCCGCTGCGCTGGGCCCAAACTACGTCCTCACATCCTTCCCCGCTGCCTTGCCCACGAGCACCATGCAATGGATGCCGAACGGTGCGGCGGGGGCGTCGAGGAAGCATGGCATGAGGTACACGTCTCTGACATGCGCGGTTGGCGAGGTGGGTGGGAAGAGCGGCGCGGAAGTCGGTGTGAGGGGCAGTTCTGGGACGAGATTAGTATGGTGGGCGACGAGTAACAAAAGGAGGAAGAGACGGGAAGGAACGACGCGATAGCGAAGGGAGGAAGAGGGATGCAGAGGGAATTCGTAACGTTTCGCCGAAGCACGGCATCCAAAGGACGTGCAGGGGAAAAGTCAAGAAAAAAACGCCCCGACTCGCGAGGTTCTCCACCACAGAATATGGCCCCAGCGGTGCCAATAATCGCGGGCCGCAACGCCCAGGACTTCCATACATATCCCCTGAAAGGAGTAGTGCGCTGGTCTCGCGAATGGCGAACACGACCAAAGTCGTATCACCGCCTCATCAAACCCACATCCACCCCACCACCACACCTATTCCGCGCCCAACGCACCCAAAAAAGGCGGGCCCCGACGCGCGCGATATGCAAACCCACGACGGCAGCTCAGTTATAGGACGTGCGTGTAGCGAGGGTGGAGAACGAGGAAAGTCGGCGGAGGTGGGTGACGTGACCGCGTGAGGTCACAACGTCGGCGGCGAGGAAGGGGAGCCGGGGGAGTGGAATAGAATAGAATGTAATACAAGACAGGGGAAAAAATGGAAGCTGGCCCAAAGAAGAGAATGAAAAAAAGGGCCGAGAAAAATACGCAGCGCGCAATTTGAGTAAAGAATCGAAAGAACGAGGGGTGGAATGAATGTCAACACACAAAAGCGCAAGACGCGTGACTCGTTCGGAACCCAAACTCGAATCTTGAAACGAAAAAAAAAGCAAAACGTGCCGCGTGCGCGGCGCGCGAGACGTGCGTGGCGCAAAACACGGACGAAGAAGAATACGTGGCAATCCAAGCTCGAGGAAAGAGAAACGGAAAGAAAAAGAAGACGAAGGTGAAAATAAAGACGAAAACTCACTCCAACCCTCTGCGGCGCCGGCGCCAACAGGCTCTGCCCCATGCGCAGCATGCACGCCCACCCCGTGTCGCTCATCCACCCCTTGGTGCCGCCCGACGGCCACCACTTCTTTTGTTCGTCCCCGAGGCGGAGGACGCAGAGGTGGAGTTGTAGGATGCGTAGGACGCGTTCCTATGAGAAGAGTGGTGTCAGTAGGACGTCAATAGGAGAATGTATGAGAGGAGAGAAACGAGGCAGGGACGGATGAGGAACGAAGGAAGGAATAGGGAGTGGGTAAATGGGTAGATGAAAAAAGGACGAAGAGGAAGAAACGCACGAGTTGTTGCTCCCACTCGTACTATACGAGTACCGCGTCCCGCTCTCGCTGCCATGGCTACTCGTGCTCTCCACCGAGCTACACGACGAGTCGCTTTGAGACGGCGAATGGCGCATCCCCGCGCGTGGTGCGGATGCGCGTGCGGCACGGCCGTGTGCGACGAGGACATCAGATTCGGCGTCGTAGACTGGGATTCGAGTGGAATCCCAGATGCGGAAGAGGATGGAGGGGGCGCGGAGAAGGACAAGGACGGTGGTGGTGTAGCGAGGCTGGGGAGATCGTAGATCGCATTGTGTGAAGTCGAGGTCGAGTGGGAGGTGGAATGGGAATGGTAGGATGTGGAATGTGAATGCGCGGTCGACACAGCCGCGGCGACGCGTTCCTCGTCCTCCCGCCCCCAGCCCGGCAGCCGCACGCCCATGGGCCAGATCTCCTCCGTGCTGCGGTCGGGCGCGGCATCCCGTCCAAAGAATATCGTACCGCCTTATTCAATGGCTCGTCTTGCTCGCCCCGCCCCCGCTTCCACCCCTCCCACCGCTGCTCGAAGCGTCTTTGTTCCCTCGCCACGTTGGCGAGCGCCGTCGCGGTGGTGACGCTGTGGCTTAATGTCCCCGAGATGGTGGGCGCAAGGGATAGATTTAACGTGTTGCTTGCAAGGTGCACGAGCCATCCGCTCAATCTTGCCGCGAGTGGCGGTTCCGAGCGTAGGGGAGTTCGGAGCAGTGGCTATCGTCGGGGGTACTCAGACTGCGGACGTGGAGATTGTAGCGAGGGCGGGCGTGGCGTGGAGGAGGCGTAACCAGCGGCGTTGTGGCGTTGGGTGCGCTTGGGCTGGGAGGCGGGCATCCCTAATCCTCTCTAATCCACGGCCCTATCGTATCGATCGTCAGCGATGCCACCTCAATCATGCGGGGGAGCTTCGACGCCAGGAACGGGCAGAAACGAGGGGAAGAATGAGTAGGGGAAGGGGACGTACGGATTGAAAGAACGACGAAAGGATTAGCCCACCGCGACGAGGACTAGGAGATCGAGGTGATGGGTGAGGAGAAAAGTGTGCTTGTGTTTGGCAGCAGTCTGCAGCAATGAATCGGGTGATGTCGGACCGATTCCGAGTTCCGTTCTCGTCAAGTCCTTGCTTGCCTAGCACTTCAACAAAACCACAGTTCCGGCCTCTAAGTGTCCCAGCGCTTCTTTGTCTCCTACGCTGCCAAACTTGCGCTCCGAAATGAAATCACAGCCCACTGGTCGATCGCCTGGCCTGAAACGTGGCCTGCTTTGCCATCGATTCTTTCCGCTGGGATTAGAGCTTGCCATTCTGTAACCCTGGCTTCCTATCTTCGCCCCTCCTATGCCACACCGAATTCATAGTGATTGCCTTTTCTACCTCGTCTCTGTCCTCGAAACAACGATTACCTTGTGGACAAACTTTGTTCCTGCTCTCAAAATAACCGCTCCTCGTTCGAAACGCTGACATACGCACGCCCTATTTCTGGCTCCGGAACATATGTATTTCGACTCCGAGCTGCGTAACCTGCCCACGCTTTGAACGCCAATACGGTGCTCGGAATCCTGCCTTCCGTCTGAAACACCCAAGATGAAAATATTTACGGTTCGTTGCGGCCCCACCGACTCTCGAACCTTCGGCCTTTATCTATCCACGGCTCTCGAATTCCCTCTCTATGCGCTTTAGGTACCGAAGCGGGCTATTCTTGGCATCCAGCTCCATTGCCGCACGGTGATTTATCCTAGTACTAATTCGTCGCTTTGTCCAAGATTTAATTCCCAGCCCCGCTCCAAGACCATCTATCATCTTCTCTTCTCACAGACCGCAGCGCTCACCTCATCCCCACATCCCTGGACATGGCCGCGCCTCGTCGCACCGATATTAAGTTTAGTCTGCTGCGCGGACGCACCTCGTGTCTCCCCCGTGTTCACCCCGCCTCTCCGGTTCCGCATTCCGTCGACCTCCTCATCATTCAGTTCGCAAGTCCTTCTGGAACGGCGGCAAGAACCCCAATCAATTTGAAATGTGCTCCCTGTATCCTCTCTGGTCCTCGCACAGCAAGCTTTACACCTTTCCGAAGCCCCCTGATCCCGCCCCGCTTGTCCCCGTTCAGCGTTCGTCATTCCGTGCCCCATTCAACTCATCATCGTGACGCACTTGGCGCACAAATCAATCTAGCCATAGTCGTCTGGGAAGATTGGGCTGATTGCGTCGAAAGCTCGTGTTTGTCATCTAGGTAAGTGTTTGTGTCGCTTGAGCGCGCCGGCTGGCTAATGTTCCCTCGCACTGGCAGAGTACACCGCTGCTGCGTCACGCTGGCCGCCGATGACACTCTCGGTGTGTTTCATACTGTCTTCGGCGAACTCTCCAGGTCTCGATACTGCCACCCGGAGTCCGCCACCGCATGCGACATTCCGCTCTGTCAGGGTGACGTGATGTGAGCCGAGTGCGCGCGGCTCTTCGTCGCGGTGCGAAGCACCGAGGACGAAAGATGAGCTCGTGGGCTGCTGCGGAGCAAAGCTCGCGAGCCGCGACTGCCCACACCCCACGCAGATGACGCGGAGGCAGTACAATGAGCGGTGGTCTTTTTTATGGGCGTCGGCTTCCCCACCGTCTATGTATCGTAGCTGCTGCGTCGAATTCATTCATTTCACCCCGTATTTTATGATATGTGAGCTGGAACAGTCCGAAACTACCAGGTTTTGGCACGACTCTGGGTCAACACGGTCACGCGTCACGCCCGGCGTCGATTTGAACGAAATACTACAGCTGCAGTGGGTTAAATTAACATTTTATGAGACCTCTTAGCTACACCTGGTCCGTGTGCTCGCTTTCCAGATCATTCTGATTCGAAGGAGTGGGGGTAACCTTAATGGTTTTGATACACTGGAGCTGTGAGTTGTCTCCGCTTTCCTCGCTGACCAAATGCATCGGGAATTCCACTGCAACCACTCCGTCTGTCGGCATATGCCTGGTGGTCACCGATTCTCCATACCAAAACATGGTGCTAAAAGGGGGAGTTTCACTGGTCCAAGATTGGTCTTCGTCACCGACAATATCTACCATGGTCGTCACGACCACCGGAATGTTTGCGACAATCAAACTGAGGCCATCCTGAATACATCCGACAGTTAGAACAATGGAGATTCCCGGACTACGGGCTCGCACCTCAACTAGCGCAGCAATGAGGGCCTGTGGGTTTCCGACAAGGATGAGGACCGAATGGATGAGCGAAACCTGGTGTGCTGTTAGCTTTGCTAAAAACGGACCTGCGAACATACGACGGTGGTCACAACGCAGGTTGAGAAAATGAGTGTCAATCTACGGCGGACAGCCTTGTTGATGAGATTCCGGAATAACGGCAATGGGGCGAACAACAGGATCGAGTCGGCTATGATATCCGCTGTTACGAATGCTAATGTGGGTAGAATATCCGTCGAAAAATCACGAGCACTTACTTATTAGCTGACAGATAACAATTTGTATCGGCGAGTGACAACCTAGGTTCGGCGTGTTCTTCCCCGAGTCAAAGGAATTGGCCGAGTCGCAGACCCAAAAGTTTTGTGCAATTAAGACCAGTGAAACGACGACGAACGTCACAGCAACCCAAAACAGTCGTCTGCGTCTCTCGGAAGATGGATCAATTCGAATGATGCTGAACAGGATGCTGAGTCGGGACCCCCATACGATGGCATAAAACGCTATGCCATCCAAATAGAATCCTACGAATTGATCAGCCGTATATGACGGTGACGTTCAGAGCAACTTGCCCGCTATTCCTCCCATCTTGGGAAGATCATACAGAGATATAGCAACTACCTGGACAATCAAGGCCACGAATGCAAAAACGGCCCAAGAGTCATCCGCCCCAAACCTGCCTCGGCGCTGGTACAGTCTGGAAATGAGGATCAGAAGTATTCGGAAGAATAGGTGCAGATGGCACACCTGTATAAGGTACTCCCCAGAGCGAAAAAACTGCATGTTGCAGAGGTCACTGTGGATTAGCCTCAGATCTGCGGTCAAACCGAAAGCTGGGAGAGCTTTGCTGACTCTTTAACTGCACGACAGGGTCGTGGAGATTGATCATGGTACGCTATGTGCACACTAGGTGAGGGGACATGGAGGTGGGAAGACGGGGCCGAATCATGAGAGGATAGCACCATATATCGACTAGGTTATAAATTGCTTGATTACGCGTCGGCCACCTATCGTCCCCGACGGTGATCCCCGAAAACTAGTGCAAGCGAGCAAGCTTGGCGACCCTACCTGGTTTCACCACACAGCGGTGTATATACCTGCAGGGGCGACGACTGTTCTCGGAGGCTTTATCATGTTCTTGGTATTTAGACCAAGACCGAAGTAGCTTCAAGGGTACCTTCTAGCATTCGCCTTTAGTTGCTTAAGAGCGCGACAGGCTCGTCCTTCTCATTGCGCCTGAATTCTGCGTTGATGCCCTGAAGGCGAGAAGTAAAGTTGCAAACGACTCTGGAGGATGCCTTGGGCCCGTGGATCTGGGGCATGGATTGCGGAGATCGGAAGGGCTTCAGCAGTAGGTCCAGACCGACAGACAACGTAATTACGTACGTACAAAATGTGTATTGAGACGAGCAGAGCGACAGGGCCACTGCCCCGCTAGAACGGGTGACATTTTCCAATCCGAGTCCGTAGTCGATTGTAGGGCTGCACACCGTGCCCGTTGCGCCGGTTCTACAGGGTCCGGCAACGGGCAGGCCGTCCCGTTCCGTGGGCTCTTTGGCTGCATTTTTGACGGCCGTTCCCGTCGAAAACGGCCGTCAACGGGTCGACTGGTCATGAAAACGCGCCATAAATGGTTAAATATGCCGTGTACGCCTTTTGTGAGACATGTTCTGTGCAAAGGCAAGCCAAATACACAATTTAGGGCACATCTTATGGACTTACTTGGGACTTACTTGTGAATTTAAACAGGTGAAATGACGACCGTCGCGTGACGGACCGTTCCCGTTCAGGTCCCGTCAAAACGACGGCCGTGCCCGTCACGGGCACTGCGAACAGCCCTAGTCGATTGATACATCGCCGATCATCTCGGAATAGTAAGGTAGCGGACAGACAAGTACGGTTACCCCACGTGATCAAGTGTGACATGACCATATTGGGAACGGATCCACCGAAAAGCTCGGAAAACGCGAATAATTGAGACACAAGGGGTAGAGTCAAAAATCGGGCACAACAGTTCTCTGGAGATCGGTCCAATACTGCCTTATGAGGTTTAATATCGGCAAAATCTTAAGAATTGAGGGACTAGTTCCCAAAATTGTAAGTCGGCTTACCTCGATGTGCCGTTGGCGCACGCGCATTGCAAAGTTTCTTTGGCACTGTGCCCTGGAAATTTTTCGATGCCAGTCCCTAAATATTTTTCCTTCATGCCCCCACCCAAGAAGACCCTCCGGGACCGTGTAGCCCGTCTCAATGGTAGCTTTTCCTCACCAAAGAAAGCCATCAAACGCGTCGTGATGCATGTCGCCACGGACTCGATGGTGCACAGGCTGCTTGGGCAGCACAGAAGTACAAGGGAAATCGTGTCCTTCCTCTGGGATGGTTGGCGGAAATGCGGGCGGCTGGAATTGTGCGGGGCGGGAACCCGAATGCTGGTTTGTAACATGTGGACAGTATAATTGGAACTCGTCCTTCAATCTTGCCCCAAAATAACCGAGAAAATTCGTGAATACACTTAAACTATATTTGCACAAAACTGTTGTGGCCGATTTTTTATAACTCGCCGAAAAGTGGTGTAAAGGAGGGTCGAAGCGTATTCCATCCCAAAAAGGTTATGTGACCGTCACATCACGTGGGGTAACCGTACTTGTCTGTCCGGGACCGCTACCTTAAATGGCAGGGTGCCGCCTTCTGCCGACCACAGCCACAGCCTCATCCGGATGTTTGCCGCCGGGCGGTCTGCTAAATATATGTTCAAAAACAGCTCAAAATTTGTTCCTACGCTGCAAGTCAGACGGAAATCGTAAACTCCTTGGTCCGGATTCATCCAGCATCCGGAGGCCACAAAAAATGGTGTACGTTAGGTGTACAAAAGTATGTCACCGAGGTTCAATTTGGGGCGCCTTTTAGTCTCTCCGAGTCCTAGACAGACACTCATTAACACTTCATTTTTCGCCGCCGGTAAAGCGATTTTCTACTATAAGTACAGTATGGAGGTTTCTTCATTCATTCTCTCAGTATTGAAAGCAGTTCACTGGGCTTGTGACTTTTCACCACATGAGTTCTGAGATACTTACTTCTGTAGTCACCCGATCTCATAAGCAAATGAACCGGCCCAGGGAGTTAACCTCGACGATTTATTTCAAGCAATGTTTCACTCTGCTTTTATTTCTCTCTCCTTCCGTATTCTGAAAGCATCAGGAACAAAGCCTTTTTTTCATGGTGGGAACTTGTCTAGTTCACCTGAGGTGGGTCAATCGTGGGCCAATACGCGCTGAGGAGGTCTGGGAGGAGAGAGCCGAACAGCGGAAATGAAATCCATATGCGGAAAGATTTGACGGGAGATGTACCAATCGACTCAACACTGTTCCAATCCGCTGGCCAAGCAGTTTTCACCCGGCGGTACATTCAACCTGTTAGTAACCAGCTAGTAATCCAGTCCTCTAAACCATTTGCCATGCAATATTCACCCGAATAAATTCGCCAACGGGTGACACCTCACGACAAAACTGCTACGTTCGAATGGCACACATTTTTGCCTAACTCCAAAGGAGATTTTTTTTTTTCCTGAAGCAAAAAGGTGACGTGACGCTTTTGACATCTGTCATGATCCATTCACACGTTCTTTCGCTTCCTCTTGATGCCCGCGGCTTGCCCCTTGCTGCCCGCCCGTGGCTAGACCAGAGACTGTTCTGTCTATGGAGGTGAACCTGTCGATAGAACAGTTTACTTTCGATACGACAGGCTGGATTCGAGCCTACAGCCACTCGTGCATCCGCACCATGCTTGTGCCGGCTTCCCTTTGCCGCCGATTACCCACTACTTCTACCTTTCACCTAGTTGGACTCGCTCTCCCGTACCCCGCTTCCCGTTATCCTTGGTCCCCCTCGCCATTTCCTCGGGACATACTATTTTAGCTCCCCCTGCGTCTACGACTTTGCTCGCGAGAGATACCTTTGGTATTTCTGGCCATATTCCTCTCGGCATCTGGATTTAAGCACATTAATGTCGTCTCCACACCCTGAAATATTTTGAGATTTTTGAGCTTGAGCTGTAGAAGATATGAATCTGCGATGCTCGAACCAGAAGTGGAATCGGTTTTGGCCTGTGGAAAAAGCACATCAAAACCTTCCATTTCTTTTCTTTTGTATGCTGTAGTGCTCAAATTCGTCCCAAGATTTCATCCAGCGATTTCCATGGCATGAAACACATCTCTGAATTTTCGCCGAGGGAACGCGCTCGAAATGCGGGCGGGATAATGAATAATTCCACATCACGGTGCGTGGACGCATCAGGGGCTAAAATAGTATCGACAAATCCAGGGCAAACGCGCTTTTCCCCCATTAGGCGCCGGAGCACCTATTCCACTTCAACAAATTATTGCAGCACAGAATCTTTTTGGGGCAAACCATTGTATTACAACTCGTCTTTGGGTGTTTCTGATTCCTTCCAGACCGAAATATCATCAAGCCGACGTGTTCTCGCGGCGCATGCTTGAAAATTCCGCTGCTGCCTGTATCCATGTGATTTGGCCAACAACCTCTCAATTCTGACTCTTAATTCTGTGTATCGTCTTAATGGGATATGAACGAGTCATTTACATCACCCAAGCGTACTGTTGAACGTCGCTGCGCGTTGTCACCCAAGATTATGGAGTTTTAGCTGTAACTTAGTACTTAGCACCGAAGAATTAGATAGACGCCATCAGGTGCAAGATCAGATGTTGTCGAAGAAAAGGGTTGTCCTCTCGGGGACCGAGGTCGTGTCAAGGTCGTGCCGGCAGAGCGTCGAGTCGTGCAGTAGAATGGAAGTGTTGATGAGGAAACAATGGCTGTAAGTGTAGAATGCTCAGTAAGATAGATATAAATGGAAGCTTAGCTCAAAATGGATCAAACGAGGGTGGATTCGCGCGAAGTGGCTCAAAGTCTCGGGATGTGGACGTGGTAAGAGGTAAAGGAAGGGTGATCCGTGATGTACAAACAAATAAATATCAAAATGATGTATGTAAGAGAGTCCGTGGGTGGAAAGCCGCAGCTAAAGTCAACCCAACCCCAGCAATCCGGGAACTACGCAAAGACGAGATAGGGAGACTTGCTGCCCCGCAACAGCATCAAGGATGGGTGCCCAATCCACCTCGAGGTCAATCCCCGGCGTAGTCCGAGATGCCCGAAGAGGTTGAACTTGTCGCTTTGGTGGTACGTAGAATGTAAGTAAAATTTCTGTAGTAAATATGATAAGATGTGTAAGTGTAAGAATAGGTCAACGAGTGTAAGAGCTCAATATAAAGTATTTCCAGTGTGATCAAAAAAAGTGTCTTCAATGTCTTGTGCGAGTCGACTCGGCGGTAGAATACGTGCTGTTGCACTCGCGTGGCCGTGTAACAAATGTTTGAGTAAAACGGATACGAATGAAGCTATATGGGTAAAATAATCAATAAAAGAGCATGCAAGAGGTAAAATAAAATGAATGGGTATCTCATCAACAAGTGAAGACTTCGCTTGAAATGCATGTGAAGGGGACTGGCGACGAGCGAGCCAGGTCACCCTTCCACAATGTGTTCTTAATAATCGCTATGGAGCTTTTAACCAACACCAGGGGCAAAGATCAAGGCACCTGAAAGCCTATGTATCTTCTTTGAGCCACAGGGTCCTGAAGCCGGCTTCTTTAGCGGGATTTCGGCTCTAAAGAAATTCTGCACGACCCCGATTCGGCGGCTTCAGGCTTTTGATTGGATTCAGGGTCCGCGCCATCAATTTCTTTAGCTCGATTTCAGCGGCCGCAGGGTTTTGATCGGCTTCAGGGTCTGCCGCATCTGTTTCTTTAACCTGTGCTCAGACATGTCGGAATTGGGGATTAAACAAATCCGAGTATTTGTCTGGTCAAAACTGATGGTTCCGATGGATGTTATACTTCTTCGTGTGTGTACCGCGAGCTGCGCAGCCTGCTTGCTGTCTGTACGCCGGCGCCGCCGATCGGCTTTCCGGACAATGCCAAGTATCTTGCTCAACTACGAAGTCGAATCCGACAGGATGTCTGAAATGGCTATTATACGCAGGATGTGTTGTACATGTTACACAGACTGTATGATTATGGTACTTAGCAAAGTTCGTTCAACACATGTTTAAAAAAAGTACGTAAGTGCGAGTTCTGCCGGGCAACGCCACGGCCCTCCTCCACCAAGTAAAATCAATGAACAAGAAGGAACTGATGAATCAGGTATCAGTCTGAATGCTGTACGCGGAATCGGGCCGCAATGAAATGGGTCTTCCGAGCCGTATAACCTCAGTCTGAGAAGAAAGCTAGTAAGTAAACCAAAGGGCGCAATAAATAAAGTAGCATGCCTTGTACCGCAGATCAGACTTGAGGTTCAAGTCAACAGTGTTGATCTGGATGAGAATATGTTCGATAAGATTGGTATTCGAGCTTTCAAACGAGAATGGTATGCCCCTACAGTCGAACTCAAGGCAGCAAATAAATGAACAATATGATGGCTCGACGACGCACCGAGTAATGTTGTGTTGAAGGTATAGATGCGCTGGGCAAGTCAGTAGATAAACATGATGTTATCATTGTAACATAGTTCAACTCTGAGAACGATAGGTCCGGGTTTGAGCTTCGAGTGGTGGAGCCATGGTCCTGGATGTGAAACAGGGACACGGACCCAATATATGAAGTAACAGACAAAGGTGAGACTTGACCTTATACTGTTGATGTTCAAGTGTGTTGGAGGGATGTACGAGCTGGACAGCCAATGCTAGTGAGTGAAAGAGGTAAATAGGGCACCGGCGGTTGACTGAATGAGTTGGATGAAGGCGGAGTAAGAGGATCAGAAAAATGCTCCCACCAAAGGCGTGGACGAGGGCTATGATTGTAACAGATAACAGAGAACTTTAGTGCTACGAGCCGGGAGCGACTTTTGGGATTTTGAGCCAACAGTAAGATCACCACATCGTATGAGCATGAGTGTTGGAATAGCGGAGATGGCGTGGAACTTGCGGATTGTGCCTCTCCTTCACCGTTTGACGACAGCGCTGCGAGATACACGCTCTGAATGAACTTGGAAAGTTATCTCATGTTTGGTGGTCAATCTTTGTACACGGCCCGCATCGAAGCGTGACACTGACTCAGATCTTTCGTGCGTGAACAAAGTTGTCTCCTGCTCGCGCTTGGATGGACACATACCGGGAGGGCGGCATGACGGAAATGACAATGGAAAAATGGTCTATTAGATTCCAAATAGTCTACAGCAAGGAACATGTGAATCACAAAAGTATTCGCACCGCATTCTATCGGTTTTCCATTGACGGAGCCGTGGCCCCCATCAACTAAGCGCGTACGGCGTCAACACCGCGTTGGTGCATAGATGTCCTGCAGTTAGGAGATTCGCAGGAGAGGAGCGAGGGCAGGAAAAAGATAACCGAGGTACCGGAGCCGGCACACACGTATATAACTTATCGATACCCGCCGAACTGCCGGTGGTATCATCATCTACTGCACCATTGAGGAGTACTGTAACTTTTCGGTGGGACGAAACGAACCAAAATTGAATCTTCTCAGCACCGGTACCAGTGACTTGTGCCCCAACCGTCGCAGGAATCAACAATTACTGGTGCGGAGCGCCTCGCCGCAGGTCCTTGCAACAACGATGGTGAGGTACAGTGAGCGATGCATTTGAGGTGCTCCCGGTGGCGCCACATTCCGGGATTAGATAGATAGGCCCTCATCGACGAAAGACTGGGTCCTGCGTATCAGACACCCTATCGTAGCCACGAAAAACTCCCCCGGGGCCGGCCACGGGCGACATGCAAGGAAATCATGGTAGGGAACTTGAAGCCAGATTCCACGTCCTCACCGACTTTATCGAATACTGTCTGTTCGGCGAACTACCATGCAAGGCGACCGAAACCACGCAAATATCGGTGACTTTGTACCAGCTAAGGCCATTGACCCAACGCATCAAATCAGATTCGCACTTGCCGGGGGAAAATTGTACAGGCCATTACCCTCGGGACTCGCTTCGATGAGCGCAGCCTGGTGGTAGATGACATTGTCGACCTCGATGCGTACGCCCCTCGCGACCGCCGGGTTTTTTTTGCGTTAGGGTTAGGATGCAGTATATGCCGCTCCCGACGGCGGCAAATTTCCTTGGCTGGATATTGCGGACGCTCGTGGGATTCTGAAGGCCACGTTTACACCCTACTTGGACAAAAGATCAACTTTCGTTCGTTGATTATAGCAGCGTTATCAAACGTCTCTGGACAATGATTGTCCAACTCGACGTTTTGCATGCAGAGCAACGGGAAGCACCATCAGGTATGTACCTCCTGTAATTCTCGAGGAGGTTGCTGACATGATGCTAGATAATATTTGCGTTCACGATGGTGAATAAAGGCACAATTCACTTGTTTGAAGAACATACACTGGGATGCTGCTGAGTAGTTTGGAGCAAGACATGAATCTTAACACTCAAGGTCCTGAAGAAGCAGCCCTCGTCAGATTCTGAGATCACCTACTTTAATATTGAAATTATGCTATCCGCGGAGCACACCATCTCCAAAATGATCCAGCACGCTCTCCGCCGTTCAATCCTTATTATCCCGTGCCGAAGACGGACAATCCATCACACGACGGCCACTATGCTTTCTATCCCGAAGTTCAATAGAATAAGAGACCTGAGACATACCCAGCGGAGGCGTGTATTGTCATCTACCGTTGTCGTTCTACAGTTACTTGAACGGCGATTGTACTGTCATTTTCGCATTCCCTTTGTTCCTTTGTGCTAAAAAATAGGTAGATAGCAGAAGGATTAAGCACTCTCACCACCAAGACGAATCAAGCAAGACTGAACGGTGGTAGGAGAACATCATTCCGCGGTCAGACACAGATACTACTAGAACAAGTACAAACAATGATGCTGTGGGGTTTTCTGACATCGTTCACCACCCCAAGACCGCGAAATCTGAACCTTTCTTTGGAACGACGACGACAACCCCGTCTGAGACGAACGCGCGCTTTATCCATGCCCACACGCCATTTACCTTGGACCGTCTTTCCTTGGAATTCCTTGGTGTCGACAACGCAAACTCAGGGCAGGGGATAGTCACCAGCAAACCACTATCGCCCTCGCGCGCGAACCCGTTCGCCACGAAATTCCCCAGCGGCGCAAATGCGAGCTGTCCATCCGGAAATACCACCGGCAGCGCGTCTCCAGCCGGCGTCAAATCACAGTGCACGCACGCCCCAACCTGTCCCGCACTTCTCCTTCGGCTTTCCGATGGGCTCTGCACGCAACACAGTTCCCGTGGTAGCATCCAACACGATCACGCCTGTGCCCTGTTCTACCCCCATCGATCCGTAAGCCACCACAGCACCCGTAGCCGCACTGTATCGCAGCCACTTCGTCTGTTGGTCGATCAATGTGCACCAGTCGAGTGCGAGCGTCTGCGGGTCTATCGAGCGCAGCACAGTTTTAGGATGGTCCTCGGTGAACCCAAACACCTGCTCCACGTGTGCCATCACGAACGAAGGGGAGGAGGAAGAGGAAATGGGTACTACATCGACGAGCATCGAGTGCACGGGGATGTCGTCCGGCGGTGCACGCGTGAGGCCGAAGCTTGCTCGACGAGGCGGAGCGTTCGACACGCGAGTTAGGTGGATGGTGGGATCAGGGTAGCGTACTTGCGAATGTATGGAGGCTTCTGCGGTGAGATAGACGCATTCGAGGATATCAGATCCGGGGAGGGAGTCGGGCGCCTCCTCCACAAGACTGCTCAGATTGCAGAGCACGGTCAACTTGCCGTTCTCTGCAAGACCGTATACCTGCGACTTTGCGCGCTCCTCATCCCACTTGACTATCAAGCCCTTCCTGGAGATATACACCGCGCCCGATCCGAGCGCATGTGCGTCCAGAAGCTGCCCATCTGGCAGGGAGTGCGCCAGGATGGTGCTTGCGAGTCCATCTACGCTCTGCGTGACGATGCGATCTGGCGCAATGACGTATGATCGCACGTTGCTCGACGCCTCTCCTTCGAGGGTTGCGTGCAGCTGGGGTTCCCCGGTGCACGTCTACACGCTCAAAGCCTTGCTAGACGCGTTGTGGCAGACGATGTATGGGTGCGCGTAGTTGATTGGGGTTGCGCAGGAGGAGATTGTGGTCATGGTGGTAGAGTTTGTGGGCGATTGTATATTTGCCATCAACGGCAAGCCAAATATGGCGGAGATCAAGCGGAGATTGATCCCAAACGGGGAAAGATTTGATGGATGTGGAAAACCCGCGACAGATAAAACTCAAACCCAACTCGAGCCGCCTTTGTGTAAGGCAGTATTGGGGCAGTAGATGTACAGTCGAACCCCTCGTAACCCATACACCTGTAAACCCATAACCCCTTCAGACCCATGATTTTTTGGTGAAACCATGCCGGTGGGCGGGCAAAACCCATAGATTCGTAGAAACCCATGATCCATACCAATTTTCGGCACTGGAGACCCATACTATTACTAAAAAAGGAAATTCCGTAACGATCGGACAGAATAAATTTTTGATTTTTGTGAGAAAGCAACACAGAAAATTGTCTCTCCATGGCGGGAGGTATAGAGCTCCTCAAAGTAGGCTTCGCTGCCCTTGAAAAACATGTCACCAAACGCAAGGCCACCATACGGGAGCGCCTCAAGAGGGAGGAGCGCGTGGATGACGCCGATTCCTCCTGGCTCGATGGCCCCGCAAACTGGGTCGACGAGCGGCGGGCACTGGACCTCCTCAAAAATGCCTCCGGACAGTGCAGAGCTTCATCAGTACACTAGGTGACGAGTACGCGCACAAGCTAGACGTGCTTCTTGCTACTTTCGGGCGGCAAACTCAGCTTGAGGCAACACATGCCATGGTAGAGACCTCAATTACTGACTTCTTTGCTAAAACACAGTAGATACTCTTCGTTATATGTAGCTACATGTCTGCGGCAAAAAAAAAAATATCTTTTTTTTTTCGGATTTTCTCTATACCCATACACCCCCAAAACCCATACTCTGGGGCTTCCACCGAAAGGTACGGGTTACGAGGGGTTCGACTGTAGTGACAGAAAAATGGCCTTGAGGCCACGCACAGGTATGGAATGACAGTAAAAAACTTAACTTTGGACGAAACAGCCCATCAGACTGCAACCGCAATTTTGTGTACGTCCCCGTCTTTTTTGCCGTCCCGCACCGTCCCGCACCATCCTACATTCCCAAAGGCCAATTAGACGGCTATTTTATTAACGGGCCGCAACTATCTCGAGGTTTAGGATTGACGGCCGTTGCCGTTTGCGGGACGGTGTGCATCTCTAACGAAGACACTCAACTACAGGCAACTACGGGGAACTACGGGGAACTATGCGGAACTAAGGTTTCTACCTCAACTACGGTCAAAATCAGCTTATACAATTGCCACTCTCTTTAAAAGGTCAATCCAAACCGAGTGTTTCTTCGTCGCGCCGGTCGCTCACCTTTTCTCTTCTTTCTCCTCTTTCCTTTTTGCGAATTTTATTCTTTTCACGCGCTTTCTCATTCACATCATGAAGCTAACTTCCATCTTCTGCCTTCTTTTTGTCTCCTTGTCCGTGTCAGGATTGCCAGCATCGGTCTGTAACGGTATCACTGCATATCTTGCTTGCAGTAAGTTTCTCAAAACATTCACTTAGAACTTCGTCTCAATAACTTCTTTCGTTTTTAGCGAAGAATTCGGCCTGTGCTTTCAACTCTAATACACTCACGTGTGGCGAGAGGGTATCGACTGCTGAAGCATTTGTTACCAACGCGAAGCTCTGCCCACCTCGCCCAGATTACGCCGACGGCTGCTGAGGCGCAGAAAGCCAAGGCAATGTTCGCTGCCATGCAAAAGCACGTCCTCATCGGCGAAAAGGACCCTAAGTCGGGCAGACACACGTTCAGTGCGTGGACGAGCGCGAACAAGGATGCCGGTCGCTGTGATTCTGAGAGCAAGCTCTGCACTTTCCGAGTACGTTGAATATTGAACATTTACTGTTCATTCTTGACCTCTCTGCCAGCTCAACCAAGGCGTCCCCAAAACCGTCTTTGACGACCGCGCAGGAGGCTTTACGGCGTCCGACGTGCAGCGAATGTGCACCACTGCGATCACGCTCAACATCCAATCGAGCGCCGGTAAGCTCCAGACCGCGGCGTTTGTCGTCCAGACCAAGTTCGGTCACCCCATCTGCGTGCAGCACCTAGTCGCAGAGCAGGGATCGTGCTTCCCGTTGGGCATCCATGCCACCAGCGATAAGTTGAGCACCGAGTGCTCGCCGGGTTCTGGAAATAAGTTTATCGCGGGAAAGACCACGGAGATCCCCGCGAGGTAGATGTTGAAGTGTAACGTGCAAGTTGCTAAGCTATTATAATCTAATTGACTGTCAAATACATTTGTGCTCACACACACATGCGCACTGGCAAGCATACGATCAAGCTCAGAAACATCTTCTGTATCCTTGGAGCGCCGTCTACGGTACTGTCGCCGACACCACCATCATCGACCTCGTTTCGCTTTTCTCAGCCTACACCACCAACCAGCCGTTATGTAGATTTGACTGAAACACGGATTGCTTATTATCAGCGACTGTTTAGTGGGCCGCACTAGTTAGTGGGCCGTTTGCGTAATAAAAGGCCCTGTGATATAGAAGCCCGGGATTTGATGCTTGCAGGACGGAATATGACCTGTCGCGACACTTTATGTCAAAATTTGAGCCAGAGTGATGCGGGGATCAAAAGTTGTTGGCGGTTCTTGATCAAGATGCCGGTGTCTGATCATCATTTCTTATCTCCGAACGGCTCGAGCGATCGTCTTTGGCTTGTTTCTTGACCAATTCTTCGCCAATTCGCAAGTTTTTGGGCTCGCTCGAATCCCTTGATTTTAATCAATGACTGAAAGCCATAACGATTGGGAAAGAAAATTTTTCTCGCCTCTTGGACCCTTCAAGATCATCTCCACCTGATCTCGAGCGGCACACTCCAGCCACCTCTATAGCGATCCACCCGTCTTCGCTGATGACTTGGAACTGGATCACTGCATTTGACACCACCAATATGACATCCTCTAACGTCACTTTGGATCTTCACTGGCCAACTTTCCGTTCACGCTGGGCTACCACTTTAAACCACCGAATTTCGGTTGCACATAAAGATGGATTTTTTGGGGCGGGTTAAGGGTATTTAGAGGTCGTACTTTGCACTCAAGTATGTCCAATACTTCCCTTGAAGTGGTTTGTGTCTTAATTTTGGGCTCCCTTGCACTCTATTCCTCAGAAGACAGGCTATTCTTTCCGGATAGCAATTTCACCCATCATAGATAACTGGAAAGGCAAACAGCTATGGCCCCAATACATGTCGGATTCGTAGGTTGAGTGCACCCAATCCTGTAGATCTATCTACTGAATGATTCGGAAGGCACTGGAGTCAATTGTATCGATGCGCACGAACGATTTGGTCGGGTGGCCCACTAAGCCGTTTATTCCCCTTTTGGCATACGGCGGGAAATAAAATTCGGCGGGCCATGAAATACAAACGTAAATTCCTGAAGACTATCTCAGTCCATACATAGGATGTATACCTTCGTTTCTGAGTCCATAGAACAGTACGAATTCATCGCTCTGTACGGCCTCGAGGATAAAAATGGCAAGGTGGCCCACTAGCGGGTTGCCGATTACACAAACAAGTGGCGCGTGAAAACCCGCATCGTAAATCCACGTCGGAAGAGGGTCCCAAGATCATCCAGCTGTGAGGGCCAGATCCCGGCGATTTGAGGGCTCGAGAATCTTGACGCAAAAGAACCTAAGAATCTCAGCCATGTCGATGAAAGCTCAGAGGCCATATTCCCTGCCTCGAGCCTCCGAAGTGTTCCGGCCACAAAAGGAACTCCAGGAGTTAACTTTAGGCTAGTCAGAGGCAGAGCTCCAGTACCACGCAAGGTGCGATTGAAGAGATGATTAAAGGAGGAAGACGACGCGCGGAAGGCGGAAGATGAAGGAAGAAGGAAGGAGATTGCACCACCACTGATTGACTTATGGGCTTCGGCTCCGAGCTTCATCATTAGCCCAACGGGAAGATCCGAGGTTGGTTGAATTGTGAAGGCCCTGAAGTTGACGAGCGAACGTGAAGTTGTTGAAGGGGATGGGTAAGGGAGGCATGAAATAATTGAACAAAGCCTAGTGTATTTTTGAACTCACCACATCCACATCATCAACAGTGTGAACATCAAGTGACACTGTGAACTACTCTCGGTGAAGAGCGTGATCCGCGACTCGTGCTGCTTTAGAAATTCAACCACCAATTATATGACTCGTTGCGTCTATGATTTAAAATAGTTGCGCGGAGGCGTGTAAGCGCACTAGTAACCCTATTAGGTTTGCTTAAACAACGCGCTTCTCAACGCCAATCGCTGTTAAAATTTTGTTTTGTTTGAACCTGAGTTGAACACCGAGATAAACAAGGTTCATTTCAAAAAGACCAGTAAGAGTGGGACTCGAAACCAGGGCCTACTTCGGTGCTCCATCACCATTATTTCGGGGAAAGGAGTGGCTACCGTTAAGCTAAAGAGGCATACTGCTGGGCCACCCTCAGCGTCAGAGATCATTGGCTAACATCCGTAATTTCCAGAATATCACAAGTCCACTCCCTGTTAACCCGGAACATCACCGTGGGTTGCACGAGCCCGGAATGACTCCCAGAGTAAAATTAAATGACTAAAATACATTCCGGGTCCCCTTCACAATGCTAGGGCGCAATGTGCACTTCAAAAAAAAAATGATCACCTGAAGTCCTGAATTTGAAGGAGGGCTTATTAAAATATTTGGCAGCACCTCCGTATGGTGTGTTCTAGCGCCAAGACTGTCAAGTCAGTTGTGGAGGGACACCTTATCCATACCAGGACACAGCGGACACAGTGTGATGATAAGTGTTCAAATCTGGGGTAATGGCAGATGAGCAGAAAACATATGCTTATGGACGTGTTGACCAGGTTTGCATTGGCTTCATGGCACAGTGGTTGTCTTTCTGGCTCCTATGTTTGACTTGTAGCCGTTTTCAGCAGACCCTCCTTGAACACCGCTTGAGCACTGTTTAATCAATGTTTGAACTGCGCTTGAACACTGCTTAATCAATGTTTATCAGTATACCTGGGCCTACGCTACGCCAGCCTGTACCATATAGTAGGTTGAACAGCCAGAACAGAGTAATGTTTTAACAGCGATTGACGTTGAGACGCGCGTTGTTTAAACAAACCTGATAGAGATTTATAGCGCACGGCCAGTAGCATTTCTCCGAGTCCTTGCGACCTCCTTCATTACTATGCGTCTGAAACTCTCCGGCGGATTTCCACGGTTATGTTCTACTATGCCCACATTTGTCCTCGGGTGATTAATTCCTGTCCGTAAAGCGGAGGTGTGCCCCGGAGTTCCCCATCCAGCTCCTCTGAGCCCTCTGTGCCGCTGCGTTCAGCTATCTCCCACGGGGAGATCCGAGATCATCGGACTGGTTTTACTGCTCATTATCCTCGTACCGGGTCTGTCGTTCACATTCACCTGTCCTGTACTTCCAGCGAATCCTATCTGAATTGGGTGAGTATGTCTTTGGCTTCGCGGAGCTCGATTCCTCATTCGCCCGAGAGATTCTTACTCTGTATGATCGTCTGGAATGTGTCTGGTCCCAAATATCCTGGCCTGCCTCGCATCGGCCCACAATCACTCGTATGTCTTAGGCGTTGAGATTTTGACGGCATATTTCCATCGGGCCGAGCCGAAGCTATATCCTGGAAGCTTCACTGAATCTCTCTTGATCTGGACAGAGAACGGTCGTACTCACACTGGCAGTCCCAATAGTCTCCTCGCGAATTTAGGCTAATTTTCAAATTTCAGTTAGTCTCAAACGGCCATTATCTCTGACTACGACGTCGACGATGCGACGTCGACGATGAAGCGGTTGTTAGCTGTACTATGGATCTTCTGCTTCAACTTTAATCCTCTCTGCAAGGTCTTACTCTTTCTGGCGTCAAAACTCGAGACTCAGGTCCCCAGACAAGCTCTCCCCGAATCCAGCTGCCATTCAACGGTCATCTGCTCTTGGAATTCCTCTTGCGGCCGTCCTCCCTATTTCAGTACCTCATCTTCTCGCGATCGTCATAGCAACGCAGCGGTGCACAGGGGAGCCCAAACTACCTACGTCTGACTCGGTGCCAGCCCAGATCGCGTTTCTAATCTTGCGATGATCTTCTCTTGATTCGCTGGGGCAGGTCCTGTTCGTCTACTATATGTATGCTGCATACCGAATCGAATCGACTCGAGTTCCACTCCGCCAATGGGAAGCCAGCTCGTGAACCTACTGAACCTACTTCTCGTCCACCGCGTCCACAACTCACCCTGCCAATAAGCCCACCATCCCCGACTGTGGATGTCTTGTTACCCTGGGGCTTGTCTCGCCACATTCAATAAAATAATAAAGGCGTAATGCAAGGACGTATGACCAGGCCCCGAGTCGAACAGGCGTTCCACTTTAGCTAATTATGTCTGTAGGCATCATGGACGCGGTGGGGCTACCTGGTCTCTTTCAGTGCCTTGCGTCAGCTGTTATCCCAGAGACTTTCTGCTACTTTCCACTTAACCCTAAATCCTCGAGTCTACTTTGACTCTCTAGACAGGGAGGAGTCTCACTCCCCTCGTAATTTCGTTCAACCAGTTGCTAGGAGTTCTTCCCTTCTCAAAATCAAGTACACATGTTGAGGAATTGGAGGAGGGAAGGAAGGCAGGGAGGCGCAGGGTACGCACGGGGACTCCATCTATCTACTGTACAGTATACTCCGGACGCCGCGTTCGACTCGCGGCCCTGCCATGATGTACCGGACCAGGGTTTTTTTTTGAAGAAAGGTGGATCCAGAGGCCGCGTTCAACTCGCGGGTTTGCCATAAGTAGTTTTCAACTCCGCTTTTATTCTTTCGAAAGCGGGGGTGAGAGCCAGCAAAAGAATTGAACCTGTGTCCAGGGATTGAACGAGGGAAGAGGGGCGAGGAGATGCATGGCGCGCCGGGGTGTATTGAGAGTGTAGGAAAAACAGGTTTACCCGGAGGCCTTTAAGTTCGCCAAGGAGCTGGGTTTCTGTGGATCTCTCCCTGGAAAAGGGTATGAATTTACTTCACCCTCCCAGTAAGGTCCGTGCGCTAGAACTTGAAGTGCAATTCTGTGACCTCTCCGTTCGAGGAAAAATACTGCAGAAGATCGCCACGGCCCAGGCCCGAGTTGAACGGACGCCTCCTGCTGCATAACTCAGGTCGAGAAGATCCAAAGTGGAACAGGTGCGCACCGTGCGACACCGGGCGTCATAACCCTAGCCCACGGCCGGTTACTTACCCTATGACGCATCGCACCTCGGTTCGCAAACTTGCAACTCCCCTAAACCTGTCCCGCCCGTGGTTATAGCCTTGCGAGTGTGCATGTCCCAGGCGTCGATGAGTCTATGATATCAAGTGAGCGATGGGAGAGCCGGAAGTGTAGCCAATAAAAACCTTCGAATCTGCGTCTTGGGAAAGCTTCGGTATATCTGTCAACCCACTATCGCTGTGCCGCTCGTGCTCCAGCGGGGATGCCCTGAGATTCATTGATGCGATGTGCCTAATCGACAGGCCATCGACAGGGCAAATGAAACGGTGGGCGCTGTGCGAATCAATAGCCGATGTCACTGCTTATTAGAGCGATGTGCCTATTAGATGGCGATGTCCCATCTATTACACGGGCGTGTTGCCAAGAAGGGCTGATAATCATCTTGATAAGGATCTGATTTCGAGTCTCGCCCCTGGCGGGCGCGGGAACTGTCCAGTCAAACTCCACCTGACCGACTCCACCGTCCTCCGTGTTTCTACGGCGCTTTCCTCGGGGCAAGGTCTTTTTCGTGACCCGTTTTCTGTGTCTCTCTCGGAGGTGGGTGGCTATAGTATGAAGGACGCAGCGCTGCGCCCAGCAAAGTCCATGCCGATCTCGGAAACAATGGATATTTTGGCAGTTCCAATCAGTTGATCGGGCCGACGGTGACAGGCTTACATACGCACCCTTTTTTTCATACGCGGCGTCGTCGAGTGTCGAAAAAAATTAAAGCCGCCCCTAACGAGTGGCAGCGACATCTACATATCGCAGACGCCGCGCAGCTCAGGCGGGTACTCCCCGAGTCGTCTTGCTGGTGGACATTGTGTCGAGAGCCCGGCGTTGGGTGGAATGGTGCTGGCTGCTTATCAGGATCACTGGCACGGTACTTATCAAGGCGCCCGAAGTTTCTTCGGAATGATCCCAAAGGCGTTATAAGTGTGCGCAGAGCAGATCTTCTTGTCTGACTCTGCCCTCCCTCCCCTTGGCCTCCCCCTCCCCCACCTGCGAATCGGAATGTCGGCCGCGCCAAAATCAGGTCCGCTCGCGGGCTCCGTTATCTACACCCTGGAGGGGGAGATGATAACCACCGCGGTTCAATTTTGGCTGCACGGTACACCTCCATCTGCATCTGCGTTCCATCAGCCCGTATTAATATATCTTGCAATTTCTCCAGGCCTGTACACGACGCTCGTGTGCATTGCCGTGTACAACCTCATGTCGCACAAAGCGGGGCTGCCCGCGCGGAAAGGCCTGCTGGCGGCGACGTTCCTCATGTTCATGTGCGGGAACCTGCAGGTCATCGAGCAACTCGTTTTCAACGTCCTGCAACTGCACGCCCTCGGCGCTAACCCCCCGAACAACGCGCGCAAGCTCCTCAATATCCGGCTGTCGGAGAATGTTTTTGGGCGGGTTAACGTGCGGCGTTCTCCGCGTTCTCCTCCGTACTGTGCAACCTAACACGTTAACTGAGGGCAGTACCTGATGAGCGACGCGATCGTCGTGTGGCGTGCGTGGGTGCTCTACCACGACAACCTCAAAGTGCGGCTACTCCTCTCCCTGTGCCTTCTCGGATCTCTCGTGGGCGCAACAACGGACATGACCTTCGGCACCCTCTGGCTCTTTGGGAACCTCAAGTTCACGCCCACGGGCCCGCGCGCGCTCATCTTGGTCCTCCCCCTCCTCGTCACCAACATGGTCGCGACCTCGCTGATGGGATTTAAAGTTTGGTGCGTCTGCGTCCTATTACTCCCTCTTTCCCTCCCCGCGTCGTATTCACATTTATATTTATATTTGACAGGCAATACCGTCGCCAGATCAAATCCGCGCTCAACCTCCCCAAGAACAAGAAGACTAAGATCGAGCGCATCCTCGTCATCCTCGTCGAGTCGGGCACGATTTATTGTCTTATTTGGGTGCGTAAGCTTTCTGTTCCTAATCTTGTCTGGCTTGTCTTTGGCGCTTTCGCTTCGGCTTGCGCGCCTGGCGACAGCGGTGGCGACCGCGTCCGCTTCCACTCCCCTTTCCCCTGTCGCTGTTCCCCGAGATCGCGCCCGCCGACGGTGATAACACCGACGCTGACCTCACTGCCGGCCTCGCCCCGCCCCCGCCCCGCCTACCCCGTGCATTCATTGCATAATTTACTCTTATCCCCCGCTTGTCCATTCTTTTCATCCGCATTGTCCCTCCGTCCATCCGCCCATTCCTCACTTGCGTTATTTGGCTCATATGCTAATCGCTACGTCATAGATCCCCTTCCTCTACTCGATCCTCACAAAACAAGGCACCGACACGACCGCCTACAAGGTCATCGCGAACATCATCCCGCAGCTCTCGGTATGTTCCTTCCTCCCTTCCTCCCTCCTTTTCTGCGTCCTCGCTCCCTTCCTCGCTCCCATCTCCCTCCGTCGCAACTCACTCACCACGCCGCAGGCGATCTACCCCGTCATCATCGTCCTCCTCGTCTCCCTCGAGCGCACGCACCTCGAGCTCACGCTAGGCACTATGAGCGCCGTCACCGGCCCCATCCACTTCATCGGCGGGTCGGACACGCGCGGGGGGACGCACACGCACTTTGTCGACAGCGTGGGCGGGGCGCGCATGACGGAGCTCAGGCTCGAGGAGGATACGGAGGACACGCAGAGCGCGAGCGATGGGGTGAGGAGCAAGGAGAAGGGGGGCGCGTGAGGATGTGTTGGGCTACTACTGTAAATTGAATTATGGGTATGGATACGGCGTAGGATGGGACGGGATTTACCCCGCGGATGTAATATGTATGGCTTGTTAGCGACTCTGGATTATCGGCATTCTGGAGTATTAGGGAGGGACTGTGGGTATTAGTTGGATCAGTGTATGTACTTGCTAGATAAAAGACACGCCAGTGAATTAATTGGATTATACCCGCTCTGCGACTCCCTGATCTTGCGGAATGGTTTCGCGGAATGGTCTGTGAGCCAACTTCGACGGGTTTTGAGGTCGACGCTGGGTGGCGGGCGTATCCATCGCTGTCGCTGGGTGCAAATTGGAGACCGCTGACACGCCGCTGTCTCAGCGACGTTACGCGCCGGGCGTTCGATATCGACCCAGGGCCGTCAGGATGCCTGAGACTGGCATGTGGAGTTGGACGGCAGCCTGTCCAACGGAATCCGGAATCATAGAAGCGAAGTCCCGAGTTTAAAAATAACATAAAAGGAAAACCGAATTAAATTTAGGGGAAGGAATGGCAGCCATCCCGGAATCTCAGTAGGATGGAGGATTCTACTTCAGCGAGAGGACTGGAGCTGAGAAAGAACTTGGAGCGCGAGGGGCAACAGAATTGATGATACCGCGTTTGCGTTGTGATCTGCGACTCCTCCGGCGGGTCAAGACTTGGACGTGCGTGGGGTAGGATGGATCGTGGGCCGAATGCTCTGTGAAACCCGAGGATAGAGGAAGCCTGGGTCGGGGGCGTCAGTCTGAGGTCAACACGATACGATGGGCATCCAAATCTACCTAGCTAGGAGACGTGCTGAGTGTGGGAGGTGTGGGAGTCCGATATCCGACCCACGGCTGTCCGTAGATGGTTGGATGACTGACAATGGACCGGCATGTGGAGTGGGACGACAACAGAACGGCAGACATCACACAGCCTGTCCACAACATTCTGGAAGATTTCGAAGACGCAACTCGGATCAGTCTAGAGCACCAATAAGAAAATATCCAAACAGAAAGTTGATGCCTCAGATGTGGCATATCAAGTTCGGAAGGAGCAGCAGTAGTTCTGAAGGGAAAGAGTCTCTAGGAGAGAATGCAGGGTGGAGGCGAAGGAAGCCTGGAGCGGAAGGATGGATACCTCCCCGAGTTCGAGTTCTCGAGTTCCCGGCGGTCATCCGCCGAAGTGACAAAGCCAGTTTGAAGCACTCAGCGCGGAAGATTCTGCGCAGGAGATGACCGCGAAGGGAGCAAGCTCTGGGAAGGACGGCATGGAACGCGAGGAGCACTGCACCGGGAAATGTCTACATTCTGCCGCATCACAGCGCGGGGATCGAACAGCCCGCGAGCGACGGCGATGGTTTCCACCCGCTGATGTGGCACTTCCCTGATAGATGCAAGTCATCTCAGCTCATCGGGGTGTAGAACGAAGTGTGAATAACAGATGTCAGCGAAAATGGAGTTCATTCATCATATCAGACAACCATTGAGCGTAATATCCGGCTGTTGGAAAAAATTGGGATCGCCGCGAAAGAAGGATCTTGCACGCGCGAGCAATATTTCTTGGAGAATGCATGCTTGAATTCGACTCGCGGGCAGCCCGTATTGGTTTGAAATTCCCGCAAGTCTCGGATTGAAGATTGATTTCTGCCGTATCCGAGGCACTGTATGGATCGATTGCGCTGCGCTTCGAGTTCCATAGGCCTCCATAGTGGAGGAGAGAAATCGTAGTATCTGGCCAGGAAATAGCTCCGAATCACTTCAATATTAATCCCGCAGCACCCAGACGACCCATCAAGTCCGGGGACTCGAGCCGTCCATCTATCAACAGCGTCGCACTTCCAGCAAATTATGGCCACATCGAAACAGAGTACCCAGTACATATCACTTGATTCCCGGGCCCCAGAAGCGGTTCGGCCCCGTCGATTCCCGCGTCCGAGACCAGAGGAGCAGTGTGATCGGATGTTGATTCCAAAAGCTCAGAGGCCTGTTCCATGCCTCGAGCCTCCATACCCCGAGACGAAGATTCCAGTAGGGAAATCGCAGCGTTAAGTTCCCCGGACATGCACTTGGAGCCATCAGAGAAACCCGTCGTAGAACTTGAAGAAGGGTGATGGCGGGATGAGCAGGGGATGGGAGACGATTGAAGGAAGTTCTGCACCGCCACTGATGGGCTTCTTTATAACCGCTGTTACTGGACAAAACCCCAGTGGGCATTGATGAACATCAGTGAACATCGATGACACTGAATGGCCATCAATGCTCATGGATGCCGAGTCAGTGGCCACGAATGTTCCTGAATTAAAGGATGAGCCTCCAAGAGTGCTCGAACTGGCCAATTCTAATGTACCATTGATGCTGACTGCTTTTATCAGACTCTACCACCCAACATTGATGCCCCATCCATTCTCAACATCAATGTGACACCAGTCCCCAATGGATTTTCCACACCCAACATCAATGCCCAATGCCTCGCAATTACCCCGACATTTGTCAAATTTATTTTCATGCCTAACCTACCTCTGTATAGCGGATTGATCACGACTGGTGGTCTACTCTTTTCAAATCATTTGTTACCTTGCTCTCTCTCCTGGCCCTGATCATATGGCAAATGAAATACCTCCAGGATTCGACAAGGCAGGAAAATTTTGAGAGTGGCTGGAGCTCTGCTACGTGTTTCAAAAATGTAACAAGGGCCTATCCATCTGACTCCCTCCAGGAAGACCTTCCGGAAAGATCAAGAATTTTGGTAAAAATTTGAATAAATTCATGCAAGAGGTACTGAATTGGGTGGACGCGACATAAAGACAGCGGCGGTGTGCCATTAATGTTGAACACCTACGGAGGCAGCCGAAATACTGACACTGTTGAAAAATTATGCAGTCCCCAGCACAGGTGTCCATAGATGGCCACTAGATGAAATGAATGTGCACACGGTGGACATGCATGGCCATCGATGCTCATCGACGAAATCAATGGCCATCAATGGACATTGATGGTCATCGGGGTTTTGTCCAATAACGCCCGTCATACTTCTTTGACATGGCGGAGCCGAGGTTCGGGTTCGACGATGTCTGAAATCATTTCTGGGTAAGTAAGGTATATAAGGATTCAAAGCTGATTCAATGGTGTGTTCAAGTCAAGCACTTTTATCGTAGAACTCCAGGCCAGGTTCCAAGGTTCCGGGCCAAGGTTTGCAAACTTTCGAAGTTGACCCAATGAAATTGAATGAATGATATCGATCAGTCCAGGGCACCACCAAACGGGGAACGGAAGTATTCGACTGCATGGCGAGACAAGAAGATGATGGACGGCGTTCGCAGATGTGTTGACATATAATTACGCAACTAGTACTTCTGAGGTTCGAACGGGGCCGAGACATGGACCCACCGGCGACTCGGTTCCGATCTATTCCCGCGTCGATGGACACACCCTCACCCACACCCCGAACCCTCCATCTTCGCCAAAACCAGCCCCAATGGATGTGAAGTAATCCCTTCTAGTCGGGGCGCATCCACTGTGCAGCCAGGAGCAATAGCTGTAGGACGCGTGGGATGGCCACCGACCCGTATTCTATCCGGACGGTACCGATGAGGTGTGTGCATGCCACTATGACAATTGCCGACGTCCGACATTCC
Source organism: Mycena vulgaris (assembly GCA_029204335.1). Lineage (NCBI taxonomy): Eukaryota > Fungi > Basidiomycota > Agaricomycetes > Agaricales > Mycenaceae > Mycena > Mycena vulgaris. Next base: position 29,552 of record JARGYA010000301.1, read on the forward strand.
TGAACATCAAGATCATGTCTAGTAGCGTCATTATGATTGTGGCCGGGACCGATTGGAAGCTCGTACCATCTGCAAATGCCAGAACTGTTGCGCCCGACAAGAGTGCCTCGGGCAGCGCACTACCAGCCCTATTACGTGGCTCCCCGCCCACGACGCTCTTCTCTAGCACCCTGGAACTCACCATCAACAGACGGCGGCCCTTGCTCTACGGGCGGCCCGCCACCTACCGCGTCAGCGACACGGTGCTCCTCGAGAGCGGCGCAAGATCGATTTCACCATCCAGAGCAGGGAGTTCCACCCCTTCGGCTGCCGCTATTGGCTGAGGCGGGCGTTCAGGGAGTCCCCGTATCCGCGGATGGAGAGCTGGAGACCGGGGAAGTGGTGTATGGTGGTGGCGCTGAAGTAGTGCGAAATGACCCAGTTCTACCCACGGAAATTGCCTCTGGAAAGGGAGGGCGATCATGGTTTCCACGCCACGCTCGTCGCCGTGTTCTCTATGCCATCCCTTCGATGCGTTGCGCTGGTTCGGCGCCGTGGGGTGCCGGCGTCCATCATCCGGATTCCGCCATGTGCTCTGTTCTTCCACCCAGGTGGCTCTGATACATGTTTAAGTCCACCCGGAAGATGGAGTCTTTCCCTGTGCCGATGACCCCGCACGCATGGCGTCCACGCCCAGTGCGGCCCTCGAGGATCTCGCCTTGGAATACCCCTCCGACAAGTCTCCCACTTTACATGCGCTGCTTCTCGGAGACGGGCTCGCTACTTCTTTGGCGAATCTCCGGCGTCTGGAGTTAACGCTCCTCGTTGGGGAGTCATTCGAGGGTCTCGAGACGATAGCGCTCAAGTACGCGGACTCCCTCGAACATCTCGTCATCAAATTTGGCAGTAGGTCCCACATCTATGTAGCTCTCAAGCTGACTATAACTATATTATCTCACCATAGAGCGCCACGACGACCCAATCCCACCTCCCCCATCTGCGCGTCCTAACTCTGACGGCATCCGTACGCAAGCTCCGTATGCTATGGTCCCTCCTTACGATCCTCGCGAGCCTCCTCACCTGCATGCCCACCCTCGAGGAATTAGAAAAATTTGTGGATGTCGAGTTCGCGAGCTACCCCGACCGCTCCCCCCGCGTGGAGGTCGACGCCACATTGAAACGCCTCCCGCGGTTCCGCGCGGCGAATTTCAAAGTGCACTGTTTCCATGTGGTCAACTTTGAGCCGAATATGCGGAAGAAGCTGTCGCTCGCGAACGAGCGCGAGCTTCTCATATTTTGGATCACATCGAATTGGCGCGAGATGATGTATCACCCCATGCGATACTTCTCTCGTCATCTCCGTGCAGAGAACTGCAGCTAGGGACGATATCATCTCTACTACCTTGTCTACTGTGCTACATATATTTCTGCAGTGTCTGAATCGCGAGCTCGTCCGCACCATACCCGAGACGAAGAGAGCATGTCAAGTTCCAACACGACAATCTCACGGGACTACCCAAGGGAGTAATTAATTTGTATGTAGCCTAGGGGGTGGTGAACCGAATCGTCTGTAACGATGGAGGATAGAGAAAGTCGGCCTCGAGGGCAACTCGAGGGTGTTAGTCTGAGGTCGACGCGCAAATAACCAAACGAGATACTCACGCCACTCTCGCCGTCCGTCACCTCGGGGATGTTTCCAGTGTGAGTATGACAAGATGCGAGCGTAGTCTGAGAACATGCCGAACTTGGATGAGATCCCTGTGATCCCCGTTGCCTTGTATGTCGGAAATCACCGCGGACAAGGTTTACGTGGGGGTTCAATCAATCGGCGCAGCGCCAGTGCAGCGCCACACCTCGTGTCCCACACTTTTTCTTCTGCCTTCGTCCCAGCTTTCTTCCACTGCGGCTCACGATGGAGCCCGGCACCCTTGTCGAGAAGCTTGCTTATCTCTCTAAATGCCTTCAAGAGTACAGGGATCGAATCAGCTCGCAGCTGCTCGCTTGAGGGAGAGCTCGAGAGATTGGTACGTCCATGTGCCTCTTTGTCTGCGATTCGGGAATCTGAATAGCTTGCTCCAGCGCAGCGACACATCCACCAAGGACGAACTGGGTGTCTTGACTGAGAGTATTCGCCGCCTTAAGGCGGAGAAGGCAGCCTTGCAGCAGGAGTTGGTAGCGCTGAAGGAGGCTTCGAAATTCAAGGAGGAAACTCCCAAGATCAAGGAGGAGATCCCGCATGTGGTGGGCAATCGTTCGTCTCCTGCGTTTCTCGTACCCTAATACCCGTCTGAAGAAGGTCGAACCCGGCGTGAATCCTACCTGCCCGCCTGCATTGTCGGCGCCGAACACAGTCCTCGCAGACGCACGCCAAACATTCAAGCAAGAACGCGATCGAAATGAGGCCTTGCAAGCGGTATGCTATTTCCTGGGACACGGCGACGCTCAATTTCCGTAGAAGTGCACGAACTTAGAGACCAAAGTCAAGGAGAGTGCGGATCTCGCGGCAAAGGCGTTTATCGAGGCATTTATTTCTCAGACCTCACTCCACAGCAGATTTCTGACCGTATTATCATAGAGGGCGGAAGGGAAGAAGGTGAGGAACAGCTCTCGGTCCGAACTAGTCTGACACAATCCCGGGTAGGCGCTGGATAAAATGCGGGTCGAGGCTACGAAGATGAAGAAAAAGATAGAGGATTTGGAGAAGGTAAGTTCCATAACATCTGCACCATTGTATTCTGGGAGTAGACATGCGACGAGCTGAACGCAGCAAATGCTGCCAGAGCGGTCCTCATTGAAGCCAACGAAGCGGTAAGTTATCAGTCCGCCTCAACACCGTGATTTTCACATGTGTTTATCTGTCGATGGGAAAACTCCGTGTCGAGTACGACATTGTCAAGGCCGAGAAGAAGGAGACGCGCACGGTTTGTTATACTCTGTTCGCTTTGTGGTCCTATCATAATTAGACGTTGCAGGCCTCCGAGAGTCTCGAGGCCGAGATCGCCGCTGTCAATGAGAAATTCTCCGCCGTAAAAGCAAAGTATAAGACTGTCAAGATCGAAAAGGAAGATCTGCAGCAGGTCGGTTGTGTGATCCGTTCCTCTTTGCGACTTCATGAACGGCTTCTTCCAGACGTGCCGCGAACTCATTGAAATTGTGGAGATTTTGGAGATGAAAGTAGAGGCGGTGGGTTTCATGTTCTTCCCGGGATACTGGATTTTAAAATACTCTCCAGAACGCTGGCGCAGCAGAGGTGCGAGATCTCAGACGGATAACGAGCTCTATCTAATTTGCGCTAGATTCTTGATGACCTCGGCTCAAGATATAACAAGGCAGATAGTGACCGCGCGGAATTACAGGAGGCAAGTTGCCCACGATTTAGATATATTTTATGCTAATGTCTTCATTTGCAGAGATGTATATCGCTGGAGCATGTGATTTCTCAGTTGACCGCGAAGGCGGTCGAAGATTCAAAGGTGAAACTGCGCCATCATTGAGCATCCCACCTTACCCCGAACCCCAGGAAGAGGACTCGAAGGCCCAGAAAGAATATCGTAAATATATGAAAGCGCTGACCCCCCCCAAGGACCATCCGCCTTTTGCTACATTGAGTCCAGCCTGTCACCTGGATACCAATCTGCATGCCTTCCTAGCAAAGGTATTTTGGAAGAACCGTTTTGAGGACACAAGCTGACTCGTCGACCAGGATGCCACCGCCAAAAGGTCAGTTTGAGGTTGGACCCAAACTCAACGCGCGATTCACAACGATTTTAGTGTTTTGAACCATGTTCTCTATCTCCCCAAGCGCGTATCGAAAACAGCAGATGTCCACTTCATTGCTTTCGGGCCCAGCCACCGGTATGATCGCGTGACGAGCAAGTGGTCGAAGGCTCCGATCTCACAAGCCTTCATGGCGGAATTCGAGAGTTGTTTGTGAAACGGGTCGACTCAATCTTGTATGTGGGAACTTACAAGTGCCACGACCTCCGCAGCCTGTGTCCAGCGGGGACGACTCTGCCCAGTGGAATCGTTAGTCAGATCAGTTTTATGCTCGGTGCTGAACTGAGCATCCTTCCAGTCTGAACGAGAGATCGCGGACGCTGCGCTCGGACTTCCCCGGCCTCAGGGATATGTAAACATCATTAAGCAATGCTACCCGGATGGTAATATCAAGATAGTGGCCACGGGCCTGCAATGTGTCGGGTTCAACAAGCAGTTATATGATTCGTTACGCAAGCGGTTCGCCCAGGATCTCACGGCGCAGACAAAGCGCAAGGCGGATGATGAGGGTAACAGGGATGCAAAACGGCGCAAGGATTGACTTCTAAGTCCCCAGGGCCAGTGAATTCCGTCTTAGATATGAAATATATTCATCGTCAAGTCCGTGTAATCTCGTCTGAAAATATCCCACCCGCTGTTCAATTTAAGTGTGGCCCCACGTGCTAAGCTGCAACTGGTTCATCTCATATCTCCTCGGCGCGGTAACACACACGCTGGTTTTTTCAGTTTAAACGACACCGGAACATTAGCAAGTTTCATGCGGATAGATGCCTATCGCGCGCAGGGTAAATCTGAGTTGCCTTGACTTCTATGGCGCGACGAAATTGGGATCTGCGACAAAGCCGCTGAAGTACCTACGTTCTAGCTTGGGGAATAAATCAGATCGGAACAAACGGGAGCAGGAGCAGAGATGGCACGGTCTCGTGGTCGCGGTGTATCCCACGCTAAGTGTAGCTTAGTGCGGGTTTCTACAGAGAATGAAGCGATGCGAGGCCATTAAGTATCGTGAGCGTTGAGGTCATGGGCCCTCACATGGGACGCATACTTGGGGAGGAGAGCGCTCATGCGCTCCGGCGCAATGACCCTTCAGTATCGTGAAACCCGCGGGAAATTCGGCGCGCTCTTGCTGCCTCTCCACGGCCGTAAATCCCAGAATGCAATGTTGAGTCCGGTGGTTCAGATGAGCCGGGATTCAGGTGCGGTGAGTAGCTAGAGCCCCGTAGAAAGTTTTCCGAAGGGTTTTTGATGGGATAGTCAAGGGACGCCGGATTCCTTGCCTTGCGGAAGGTCTGCGCGAGAGAGAGACTGTTATTGACAGAGATTTTGGATCCATCTAGTTTTTTGCATAACTATGCGAATAGTATGCTCCTGAGGACCCACGAGCAGCGAGCAAGCTGTGAAGGAGGTTGGCAAGGATCAAAGTGCACCGCCACGGCCTGGATGCGGCCCGAGTGCCGCGGACACGTGTTTGCCACCCACCCACCTCTCCAGACTCCATGCTCCTTCACTCGAGTTGCACAGGGGACTGTCGATGTAACTTTCATTCATTTCTGAAACCTCAGAGCTTCAACAGCCGTCCAAGAGGTGCTTATGACAAATAACAGTCTCAAATTAGGATGCACATCTGTAAGCACCGCTTCCTGTACTAGTAGTCCACCGCGTGTCGACAACTAGAAATCCGCTCCTTCCAGACCATGTCGAATGTACATGGCTCCCTCTCTGAATCCATTATCTCCCATGCGACTGTGCCAGTTCTTCCACCGTCTCTCGTTCTGAAGACCTCGCAGTGGAACCAGGAAGAATGTGAACGAAGCGGACGATCGTGTACACCCATCTGAACCAAGTACTCCTGCCGAAACGCCCACCCCTCCCATTCAAGAGGGCCCAGACACCCCCCATACTGCCCGAAATGTCCTGAAAGTGGCGCTGAAGACACTCAGCTTCGTTTTCCAGCAATATCCCATTTGGCACGATTCTGAGCAGCGTCATCGACCCGCTCCTGGATATCACGGATCACATTGAGGTATGCCTTCACCGTATTTCTCCTGCAAGCAGATGACTAAAATGTTATTATAGCAAGTCTCGAAGTGGCTGCACAAATAGAGCTTCTCGCGCCCATCGTTTCCGAAATGGCCGCGAATAAGTCGAATCAAGGTCGAGGGCTCGTCGAGGCTCTCCAACGACCTGTCGGGCTCGATCAATTTACTTACACTCCATAGAGAACTGCAATCGATAACCAAGGATCTGAACGACGCTCGTGCGTAAGGCAGACTTGACCAATTCTTCAACAGCGCGGATACCTCATCCTCTCTTGCCACACATAACATGACACTCGCCCAGATGATTTCTGATTATACGGTACAACCTTCGAATCCGTGGAGATTGATTTTTCACTCCGATATAGTTCGTCGCCGTCCACGAGGTTCTCAGGTCCCTTCACGATGTCGAGGTATAGGGTGATCCCTTGACATAATTGCTCAGCTCATGTTTTGCTTCACCGTCGGCAGTCGAAGCTACTGGAATATCCCAAGGCAAGCTATTCTCTGATCTATTATCGCTCGCTTTCATTCCCAGTGTAGGCCGTATTGAGATGTTCTAGGCAGTAGCTCGATCTGTCTTGACCAGACGCACACAGGAGTTTTGGCGGTACCGGTGGCGGCGCGCGCATGGGCGGTGGGGGCGGCGAAGGGGAAGGTCCGACGCTCGAGATGCACTCGGAAGAACATTAGAAAGTCGGCAACATCTCTGGTGGGTTTCCGATGTATCCTATTGTATTAATTTCTCATTCCCCTCGTAGGGGGTACGGGTGGAACTGGCGGGGCAGGCGATGAAGTCGGAGGGAAAGGAGGCACCGGTAAAGCCCCAGTGATCAGCGTATTGCGGAGGGCCATACCCGCTGTCGTCCAACCGCAACGTCAACAGGAGGAGCTTTTTTCGATCATGTAATCGACATTTCATTGTGGATTTTGTCCCTTACGGTCACAAAATATATTTAGGAGGCTCGCCGGAATAGTTCTGCTCAAGGACTGGAGGATCGTTTCTCCTCGAGTTATACAAAAATTGAAGTTGTCAAAGCCACCGTACGCTGTCGGTAGGATTCGAACCTCCGTCACCCTCTGCATTAGCGTCCATACCAACCTTGGGAGGGCGACCTTCGTTGGTATACGACGGTCTCTCTGCAGGTACCCAGATGTATTAGCATCTCGTCCCTAAGGGCCTGATCGGGTGGCCGGTCTTGTGAAGCCGGCCCTGCCAAAAAATAGCCAGATGGCTCCTTGAGGCTGTGCTCCGGTTTCAGCGTGATTCGGCCTAGTGTTTTGCTGGCCCTGGCTTCAAGCCAGAAGCCAGCCAAGCCAAGCCATGGCTTCGTCAAGCCAGGCCAAGCCTTCCCACTGGCTTACCCTGGCCCTGGCCTCTGGCTTGAGATTTTCCAAGCCAAGCCAGGCCAGTCAAGCCATGGCCTGACCTGGCACCCCCTAAACTGTTGATTGAGGAAATATTCTACATGTATTCACTGGGTAAGTGTGCAATCTGAATGCATCAGTTTGTTACTGACCAGTTTATGGGCAAATGTCGCGTTATTTCAACATGCCGTCCCAATTAGGCCGGCTCCAGTTCAACCAATGTCAGATCAAAGGTGATATAACACTCTTATGGCCGGTAAATCCGACTATTTCTGGTCCTAAATTGCTCAAGTAATAGACAGATGCACAATACAACTCATCTGGGCCTCAGAACCTCAAGAACTGCTGCGCGAAATTTTTCCGTTCAAGCCCTGGCTTAAGCCACTGGCTCTGGCCTGGCCTGGCCTGCTGCTGGCTTTGGCCCTGGCTTGGAAAATGCTGAGCCAGAGCCAGACAAAGCCAAGCCAAAGCCATGGCTTCCGGGCCAAACCAAGCCAGCAAAACACTAATTCGGCCTCCGTCACTCCGGTCTGGGCTCAGAATTTTCACACGCTTCACGCGGCTCATCAACAGACCTCCTGCATCGTCCCCAGCCACCGCCCGCCGCTCCCGCCACTTCCCGCCCTCTTATAGCACCTCAACAAGTCTGGTACCATTGAGAATTTGTTAAAAAGGAAGTCATAAAAGTAGATTGTATAATACATGCAATGATACCACTGAAAGCGGGCAGAATAGGGCCATCTTCAAAATGGGCGGGACACCGTCGCGGACGGGGACGATGAGCAAAGACATCTCGTCGTTGGCAGCCGAGTGATCCATCAGCAACCGGAAATCATCGGGACAGGTCGGATCAGAGTGACTGATGTGACGGATACAAGCCTTAGCCAGAAGGCTTCATGAGACCGGCCACCCGATCAGGCCCTAAGGAAGGTGAGTACGGCATTCTCTCCCCGAATGAGTTCCATGTGTTTCCATCACCTGGGACTCTCGACAACAATGTCCAGACAGCCGACTACCGCGCCGTCACAGCCGACATCTACACGCAGCACGCCGTCGGTCAACAGCAACACCCGGACTCCGCGCTCTACACGCGCTTTGACTACATCAGCCAGGGCGCGAGCGTCTCGGTGCACCCTACCGCCAGTTGACCTCCTTCTTGGCTTCACTTCGCTGGATGCTGGTTCCGCCAATACACGACAATTTTTCCCGGTCACTCGTCCCTGGAATCTGCTCGCGTGTTCACAACATCCGCCGCAGTTCATAAGCAAGATTCCACTCTGAGTCATCGGTGGCCCGGGGCCCCGCGGGCACGAAGAGCATTCGTATGCATCCTCATGCGTACAATGTTGCATGTCGTCAGTACGGTACTGCCCTGTGCACACTCATTGGCCAGCTAAGCCTCGAATCTCTCGCCCTCCCTCGCACTCGTCCCAAATGCTCTCCCGACCTGCTGGCAAGGCCTGCTGCAGTTCTCCAGCCCATTCCTTTGGACTTTACTTCCACATCCAATGGGAAGCTGGATCTCCCTTGCGCGAACGGCGCTCGTCGCATTGAGGTCGAAGCAGGCGCGAACACAGGTGCTACGTGCGAACTCAGTGACTCCCACGGACAGCCATGCACTTGCATTTGGACGCGCGACGCTGATTCTGTACAGATCGGCGTCGAATATCTTAACGCCCCGCGCGCGAGTACAGCACAAGCAGCTGACTGGCAAATTACCCTTCGCCCTTCCCTCCTCTTCGCCAATCGTTCTCGCTCGTAGCGCTCTGTTTCTCGTGCGTTCTCCACCTTCAAGAGTGAAGGCTCGTGGGTAGATGCTTCGGGGTACCCGCCTCGCTACATGGTCCAATGTCCGACTTAGAGCGCCGCGCGGGCGTAAGAACCCCTGGTTTCTCCTGAGCATGATTCAACCACTCAATTTATTGTAGCGTATGCAAAATTCTAATGACACTCAATCCCCTCCTCTAGTATTGCTACAGACAAGACTGGCAAAAAGAATCACCTGTAACCGACCTTTTCACGTCGTCGGGGGAGTCGAACCTAAGCTCCTTCTCGGCGATCCTACAATTGTACTGAGGCAAGGGACCACCACTCTTCAATTGGGCTAACTTAGAACGCACAGACGACGGCCTTGCGGAATTGATAACCGGGCAGCCGAAGCCTTGATTGATGGTTTCACCCCAGATTCTGGGGTTAATCCTGTATGTTTCGGGTGTGAGTCCAACTCAAAATCAAATTGGGCCTGGACATCCCTTACCGCCATCTTTTAATTTAATTTAATTTGGAATATGACCGTATCCTCTCGAGAATGGGTGTCCACCAGGTGAACTACCACCCCGGAGGCCTAATTAACATCCTTCCACCTAGCGTAGGATCCCCAGTCTTTGCGACCTTCCAAGCCTTCTACACCCGGTTCTTTCATACGTCGTCCGATCCCGCCGGAGGTGCGCACACTCCCCTCCCTTGCTCGTAATTCACTCACTGGGGTGCCTCCTGCACTCGCTACCTGCTTCAGCGCCCTCTTCTGCGCAAGGACTCGTCAGTTGAGTGTATCCATGCTGATCTGTGAAGTATAACTACGACAATACAGCACGAAATTTGTTTTGTGTGTTGGAACTTGCACCTCCCACCATAACTTTGCGCTTGACATTTCCCACTCCAGGTAGATTTTATCTCCGGACACCATATCACGCGGTCCTATCTCCTCAACGACCGACGCAGAAGCTCCTCGAAGCGGACCCGTGCATGATGACTACAGAGGGGATCATGCTGTATAATGACGGCGTTATCCTGGACGTTCTTCCCGACCCGAAACAGACGCCTGAGATGATGAAATCCAAATCATTCCTGGAGACGCATTCACGGCTCACCACCAATATCCCGTCCCGTAGTGTATGCCCGTCCCTCGGCCGCCGCAACAGTCGACAGCGTGGGTGGAGGATTGCGGGATTATGTATCGCGGGATGTCGGAATGCGCCAAAATAGAAAGTATGATGGTTGAGCACGATCAACGAGGTAGCCCGACCTTTCGTAAGCCTTCTGGATATGGCCATATTGAACGGGTTGCGTCTCGATAATCTTATCCCAGGTCGAAACTTTTCAGTGAGCGTCTTATTCCCCCCTCATCATCCCAAAGTCCCCGCTGCCGATTCTATTCAGTAGCTGCCCAACGCTCAAAATAGTGGACCCAATAAAGCTTCCGGTCGAACACGGTCACTTCATTTCCGGGCTTCTATCAGCCGAAGGTTTCGGCAGCTCCTAGTGTTATATCTGGCGAGCATGGAAGTGTCCGAGGAATCTCCGCTGTTCTCAGCCATATAACGGACCCTTCAGCGCGATAAATTCTTGGGAATTGTCCACCTTCAAGCATGACCTCTCTCAGTGACCTTCTCGCAGTCCGGCCAGTCTATTTGCAGCAAACACTGCTCGAAATCCACGTGAACGGCAAGGCAGACACTCTATTCCTGGATATTCCCCTCTCATCTTTGCCTCCATAGGGCTTTACACCGCATTATTCTTCCTCACCCTCTATGCAATGAGTGCGTAATCTCTCCGTTCCGTGAGCTCCGACTCGACTGAATTCTACATCTAGTATTCAAAAGGGAGATGCACAGGAACAATTTAGGGATTTTCCTCTCAATCGTTCTCATGTACACTCTGTCGACTGTCCATGTTGCTTGTCGCTGGCTCCTCATCAAGAATGCATTCGTTGATCACGCGGATACCCCTGAGTCCACTGCGGTGTATCTGGTCGAGCCACCTTTGTGGTTGACTGTCTTCTCGGCTGTGGTGCTTACGGTCAACACGCTCGCTGCGGATTGTGTACTGGTGAGATTCAAATTAACTATCCCCGGAACCCACAGCTAAGTCCTGTATTGAGATTTGGAGATGCTGGACAAAATGGAATCGCCATTGGTTGATAGTGCTCTTGCCTATTATCTGCACCTTGGTCGGAGCAGGTTGGTATCCCCTTTGCCGGAAATTTTGACACCGCCTGAACAATGACTGTCAGCTCTCGGATTCCGCAGTATTGCCGAACAGGCTGCATATGTGATGAATCCCAACTTGGACAGGAACTCTTTTATCGACTTTGCAACCCCATATTTCTCACTTTCCCTCGCAACGACATGCCTCGCGATAATCTTGATCATCTTGCGCATTATCAACATGACCGAGCCCAGCACACGGAGAGCGATGGGATACGGCCGTGTGGTAGAGATGGTCGTGGAGTCTGCCATGCTGTACTCTGTGACTCTGATCATCTTTCTTCCCCTGCTGGTTACTGAATCGTCGAACGACGGGTATGCTCAGGCAGTTGTCGCTCAGATGACAGTGCGTTTTTTTTGGCTATAGTCTAATCACATCCTGACTTGCAGTTTGTGGGGAATAGCTCCAACGTTGATTGTTGCGCGCGTAACCTTTGGCCTTGCTCGGCCTGACGAAACGTGGCAGGGCCGGGTCACATTCATGGAGAGCTCGAGATCTACGCTCCCTAGAGCAAATATCTCGCTGTCCCGCATCCACCGGTTCGACTTGCCGGCCAACACCGATTCAAGCAAACCGGATCCTTTTGAACGCTAACAGAGTACATCACGCAACACAATCTCCCTTGGCTTGCTGAGTATATCCCCCAGAACTGCTGAGACGCAGAGTTTCAGGAGATCTGTTAATTTCTTTTCGCTGAGGATACTCATATCCTGTTCGAATGCATTGCATACATGACTCTGATACTCCCCAAGACGACACGCTGTCGACACTCAAATATCCATGTATGTTCAAAATGCCCGTTTATGTTGTGTGCACTCCGACTTCCGAAAGACGCCAAGTATTGGAATGTTCACCCGTCCACGGGCACTGACTCTGTGTTATCGGCATGCGATACTGTGGTCGAGTCATCGGGCATGAGAATTGAGTGAGAACAACGAAAAATTCATCCGTCGGAACGTACTCGTTTGCGTAGTGCCTAAAGAAGGTGGGAAACCCACGAAACTTGAGTTTGGCGGCCGGAATATCAGACACTGGGGAGGGATCTAGTGGGCCGATTGAAGCTCCAGCAGAACCTGGCTTGCAGGTTAGTTGAGCCACGCATCTGGCAGACAGTATTTGTACCCATGATAATTGTCGAGAGTGCCGAGAGAACGAGAAGCAAGAGGAAGAGATGCGCAGCCATTTCGATGCTGAGGGATATGTTGGGATTCTGCCACGCAAGGCTCTTTATGAGCATTTCCGCTAGGCTGTAAGACTCTATTCTTCAAAGGCTGCTGAATTGAATGCACAGGTATGTATGTATCCACCGAATAGAACAACGTCTGGATGAGTGCAAGTCCAGACATGTTGGATCCACTGTTTTACCAACTTCAAAGCGGCAGAAGAACAGACCTCATCATTTAATTGTACTGTCAAAGACAGAAAACTTTCCGCAGCCAAATACGAGAACTTATTATACACTGGCATCTCCTTAACAGTAGTTACGACTTCAGGTGTAAACTTGGCCCAATCAACGGTGCCAATCCCGCAGATCAGGCAGATGGGCGGCTGTGCAGTAACCACCTGGGAACAGACTTGAATCGTATTGTCCTATACTATCGCCCTCCGGGCAAACCTGGTTCCTCCTTATGATGGCGCCAATGTCAAGGACAGGAATTTACATATTTGAATGATACCACTTATTCTGTTCTGTCTAAAGAACTACTGGCCTTGAAGCTCATCAACGGTAGCATGCAGGCTGAACCACTTGCAGCTTTGTCACCGTTTCATCAGTCCAACCAGGAACAACTTAAAAGAAAATCCTCAGCATTGTCCAGGCACCTGGACCCTGAGCAACGGGCAGGACACAGAACATCCCAGCCCAGACCGCGTTGTTTCCCCATTTTGCTGCACGATCTATTGCTACGTCTTGGAGCGGCACGGCCCCCGCTTTTCTTTGTAGAGCACAAATTCCACCACATTCTTTCTTCGTCACGTACACAGAATTACAGACCGTCGTTGACGCACGACGCCCGTCACGTCATGTAAGCTAAGCAGCAGCCGTTGGACACCGGCCCCGAACTTTTCCAGTTTGTGGAGACTCCGTTTTTTAGTGCCAAATTCTACACAGTCTTCTGGAAGTGGTGCTACAGCCCATTTCTGTGCCTTTGGCTGGTTCATAATAATGAAAATTGGCCTGCCGGCGACAGATGTTCTGTGTCTGGCTTTCGCCGTGTTCAGTGTGTTGTCCTGGAAGGTTGGACCGCTAGCGGCCTGATTCTGAATTTCAAGTGTTTGGTATGTCGTGAGAACTGTACTGAGGCTGTGATTTGTCCCAAATCCTCCCAGTGGGTCTACCTGTGCAGATGTTCAATATTTGATGTGGGCCGATTGTGGTGAGGACCGACGCCCCGGTTCTTGGTCTGCTGAGCGGAACATGTTTTTTATGCGTCAATAAATGCTCCAGTTCACAAACTTACACGGAAGATGTAAGCTGATACATTGCCGAACCACATTTTCAACTAGTACAAATTGACACCCCTGAGGCTTTGGTGGAGCATAATGAAATGAAAGGGGGCTGAGGATGGTCAGGAAAATAGCTCCCATTCATTGGAACCTGCTTGAGATTTTTCGTAGACCCAGATCCATTGGAACAAATAAAGGAGTTGAAGTTGAATGGGGCCGAGGATGGCCGGGCCGAGTCACGTGTAATTTAAACTCCGCTGCTATCCGAAGCATGACATGGCATTGTACAAGTTTGCATTGTCAGATCAGGGGATCAGATCGGAGTGACCGAGCTGCCCGATTTTGTACCTCCAATGCCCACTAACTTTAGGTAGTGGGTCCTGTAGTGCCCTAATGGTGCAGAGCGTCCGCCAAAATGTAGCTTTCCCACGGGCAAGCAGAGCCAAACGTTGCGATTTTGCGCAATAATAATGCCCGCAGGCGCTGCGTGCAACTACTTTGGAGGGTTGCCACCCAAATTGCCACCTTGTGAAGGCCTCGCGCGTCTGAGAGAACTACGGGCAAACTACGGGGCTACTTCGTGAGTCTTCATCCCTTCCCCATTTTGACGCCCGTTGACCGGACGCGCCGCCTATTCAATTATCGGGCTGAACAAGAACCCGACCACTCACCACCGGTGAACGGTTGCCAAGCAAGCCCGCTTGGCTCTGGTGCGTTTGCATGAGCTCAGTCAAATATCAGCACTGATAAGACGCCGACGCCGATGCCACCCTCCCCGGCTCCTTGCCGCTCTCGCGCTACGTCGGGTGCGGAACCCCGATCAACCGCAGCCGGCGCTCGAATGTGGCGGGCACAGCGCAGGCGACATCGCCGAGGACTGTGCCCTCCTTTCCACTGTCCACTCCACGTGAGTCCTCAGTCGACTCTGCGCCCCAGGGATTGCAGCGCTTATCTCGAGCCCGCGACGCGTGCAGATGCAGCTCGACGGCGTCGACCCAACTCGTCTGCGAAATGGGCCTCCTCGATGCAGAAAGTCCTGGTGTCGCCCATCTCCGCGACGTGGACGGTCGGCAGAAAACTCAAGTGCGATAGGAACTTAAGTGGCGCAGGAACTTAAGTTCGGGCGGGACTTAGGTTCGACAAGGACTCAAGTGGCGAACTTAAGTTGCTGCAGGACTTAACTTGTCAGTGAACTTGAGTTTGGTAGGAGGCCCTATTTCATTGCATATATATGTACAGTACAGGTCCGTAGGCTACGCGGAAGAACTTAAGTTCTTTCAAAACTTATCAATTCTTGGCGGTCTACACCGCCAGAACTTAAGATGGGCTGATGGAGTTTCATACGCGACGTTAATCTTCCAGCAGCGGATCAACTTGACTTGAACCGGGGTTTATGTCCGCCGACATTCTGAGAGTTTGTCGCAATCCAGTGGAGAATATGAGGATTCTGAGAAGTGGGACACTCACCTTCTTCGGGACGTTTCTACCCGGTCGATGGCACAGAACTTCCCGAAGCTTCCAGGACATTATCGTCAGGGGCGTGCAGTTTTCTCATACTGTCGCTGAGTTTACATGACATTTACTTTCGTACGCGACTTTATAGTCGGTATCCGGTGCGTTTGGATTATGGATCCCTCATCCTCTCATCCGACGCTTTATTACCTTGAACGCAACTGCTGAAGGCTTCCCGCGATCCTGTGAAATTGAAATGGTTGTAAACACACTTCTCTTAAGTGCGTTCAGGCGTTATGGTAATGGGCGGAGAAGTCGAGTCAGAAATACACAAGCCTGGCATACAACATTTTTTGTGGGATGACTTATTTCACAGAGCTGTGAGCGCTTTTTGGAACTGACAGACCCGTCGTCCGCCAGCTCCGCCCGCCGACGCAGCGCATCAGATATTGATCGAATAATCTACGCAAACATCGGCTACGAATCATGGTCCGTGCGCGCAGCGGACGTATAAAAAAGTGGCTTCATCTTATGTGCAACTCATACTTACCTTGATGGCATAGACCCCTTCATCTTCCTGGGTCTGTGGGCCGTGGGAACACTCCATAGCACGGCGACCCTGTCCATACAGAGTGCGCCTGCGGCTTGTATGGGCTTAGGCTTATGCATCGTCTCAATATTTTCCAGTCCTACCACGGCCACTCGGCTGGGTATGCCATTTTTTGCGATCTTCCAATGTCCTAACCCTAACCCTAATTACATATAATATATCTAGCTTTGACCGCATCTATCTCGCTTTGACCATCTCTCTTAGTCTCTTATGAACAGACGATACAACAATATTTGCTCGTACCTCGCGCGATGTTGTACATCTATCTGCCCGGCGTTAATCTAGTGCTTCAACTTCCGGCTCGTAAACATCGCAAACTCTGCCAAGGTTAAGATTTTTTGATCGAGACCACCACAGAAGAGAACGACGATCTACTTCGGCCCGAGCTAAGCGGCTGTGCTGAGTGTTTTGGTTTTGTGGCACTTACTCATCAAGCTGGGCGCTTCTTCTCGCCGCTTGTCCTTTGTCAGCCTGACTTCCCACTACTGGCTTCTCATCTCCCCGGGGTCCTGGGCAGTAATGCAGGTGTTTTCCTTGCTCTAATCTTAACCTTATAAGATCCAGACTCCCGAGCCACAGCACACAAATACATCGAGGCTGGACAACACTTACGGTGTGGGCAATCCGGATTCTGGATTCCACAAATTCTTTGTACATACATGACATGGGTTGTTTTTGTCGACGGCTTTCCAAATATGACGAGCACACAGCATTGGGCTGAATCTAGACCATGGCCGTGTCTCTCACCACGCGGCTGGTGCTTGCCATCTCTCCATCATACCTTGACGATCCATGGACGATGACGCCCCGTTTGAAGCGGAACTTCACTCCCATTTGACGACCGATCAACCTGGCCCTCGTAATGATCTGTATGTGCCCTGCACCTGTCTTCTTGGCAAGGTCCTCACCGTGCTCAAGACCTACGGGCACCTTTTTCCCGAAGGCGCAGAACTTTATCGCTGCGGGCGGGGGAATTCAAGAGTATCACGAATATCACTCACGTGGCCCCGACTGTACCTTCTGTTGATCACATAATTCATTTCAACGACATTTCCACAGGTTTCCGAACGATCCCGATGGGAGACCTGGATCTCCGCGACGAAATACGACTGGACTGTGGGTTTGGGGTGGTAAACCACCGGGAAGAAAGAATGCCAGTGAGACGAATTTACTCTGCGCGGATTCACGGTTGGCAGTCAAAGATGACTGTGGCCTTGTATCAGGGGA
Source organism: Mycena vulgaris (assembly GCA_029204335.1). Classification (NCBI taxonomy): domain Eukaryota; kingdom Fungi; phylum Basidiomycota; class Agaricomycetes; order Agaricales; family Mycenaceae; genus Mycena; species Mycena vulgaris. Next base: position 46,433 of record JARGYA010000301.1, read on the forward strand.
AGAACGCCGAAGAAGTGCGATGCCGTTCTTGCTTCATTGAGCTCGTATTCATTCTCTTCAATAGAAATGGCGGGCGGACATTTCGCGATATTTACGGCTTCGGTGAGCCCATATGTGCTGCATGGGATTCTGTTCGTCCGGTATTCACGCTGCAATTTTCCATGACGGTGCGCGTTCCTCTGGTACAACGGGCGATAGGTAACATGTCGATGAATTAGATTTGATCCCCTGGACAAAAATTCTGGAGGACTACTGGGGCTCTCCGTTGCGGGTGGTGTATCTCTACCAATATATTGTACATCCACCATCCCGGCGGGAGTACACTGACATTATGTAGAGTATTGAATTCGATTTAAGAACCTCCATGTTGAATCGAGCCCAGGCACGCACATCACCTCGTTCGTAGGATGTCGCGCAATACATGTCCCCTGTTTGTTGGGATGAATCTGGTGGGTCGCTTCTCTCAGCAATGTCCATGTATCTCAGCACTATCTTAAGCAAACCTGTAACTGTAGATATGGATACGCTGCTCTACTGGTCGTCTCTGCGTTGACATGACGCGTACGATGAAGATTCTGAACACGAAGAAGGCCTCCCGAGCAACGAACATGGTCCTGAAGGAGCTGACACGGACTCTGGTTAACCCTTTGAATTATCGATCTCGCATATGAGCTTTACCCAATTTTAGGCGAGGATTCATCGCTCCTTGAGGGAATCCTTTCCCTGGTCGAGGACACAGACCTCCTTCAACTGTCCAGGAATTGCAGGATTGTCATGGGTGTACAATTTATCCTCAATTGAATGTACTGTGCTTGTATGATTCTTCGTGCTTGTTGTATTGTCGGAAAAATGGATTTGATGCGTGCGAGGCGGCATGTGTCTTTCACAAGGCTGTGAGCACGGTAGGAATAGGAAATTGCGCTGTAAGTGTAACATATTTAAATCTCTGCCGGCAGGGGCCGACATTCCGAGTCACACATGTGACATCACCTTTTTCCATTGTCACTCCTCCCGCAACCGCTTCAATGGGGACGAATATGGACCCAACCTTGGTCATTCAGCAGGTCCTCGACGCGTTCAAAACGTCCCAAAGCCAAGTTGAGTCCTTGGAGAAAACACTGGCGTCAGAGGTGGGTCGTAAAGTCGTTCGGCTGCTGCGAAAGATGATTTCACCGTATCGCAGCGCACGACGTCGCAAGACGCTATCGCTGAAGCAAGGAGGGCTGCGGTTGTGATCTCATTAAAACGGAAAGTCGAAATCGCTGGTCTGCGAGATCAAATCAGCGTTCTTCAAGACGAAGCGGCCAAGGTACTACCAGGAATAACTTTATGGCCTGTCGACGGAGACCTCAACCTGGTCTTCAGCGGGGATTAGCTGGGGCCGCCAACGAGCCGGACTGGCGAAAAAAGCTCACCACAGCGTTAGAGCGATTCACACAGGCGGAGGCCGTCAAAATGGTGCCCACGCTATGCGCATTTTACTTTCGTGATTTTTGAATCACCCATATTTTGGCAGAAATATATAGAGCTCGAGGAGAGCGCGCGGTCCGCACAGGGGGAAAACCGACTCCTCAAGCGACGGCTCGAGGCACTTTCGGGGGAAGTTACCGCATCCGACGCACTTGTGAGTCCCGTTCTTCCGTAGTGGCCCCGGAAATTCAGGTCATATCAGAAAGTTGAAGCAGAGCAAGTGCGTACGCCGCGGCCCAAGCGTCGATTGGTCTTTGATTTTTCCAGTCTGAGGCAAGGTTACGCGACAAGTACGACACCTTAAAGAGCGAGCAGCGCCGACTGAGGAATGTACGTTTCATTTTTATGGCGGATGGAATTGTATGAGATTGACACTCGGCAGGTGTGCTCAGAGTTGAATTCAGCACAGGCGGAGATGACCGCGAATGCCGCTGAGCACGAGCGACTGGCATTAGCGGCGTACCGGGAGGTATGTACCTGACCCGTCGACCTTTCCCTCACATCTGGACATTCACCCTCTCAGAAAGCTGACGCTGATTCGGTGAGAAATTATCATTTTTCTCCTTCCCGCGAGGCTGATAGCTACTCGGAGGCCTTGCGAGGACTCCAAGCGCGGTACAACGATCTAAAGGCCAAGAAGAAACGTAAAAACACTCAGGCCGTTTGTCTATTTCTTCATTCTCTCTCCGTCGCTCATGTTCTCGCAGAATTCTGCCGAGCTGATCGCTCAAATTGACTCCCTGACGGCCGACGTCAATACTTTGACGGAAGATCTGGCGAAGGCCAAGAAAACGGTACAAAAATCCCTGCCTTTTGCGCTTTCACTACCGCTAACGCTCCAACGCCAGAAAACGACTTCCTCTGAGGTAATTTTCCATCCACTACAATGCCGGCTCACCGAGTACGGTTTAGATGCTGGTAAAACTGGAGAGATGCTATCGCGAACAGAAAAACCTGAGCAAAGAATTGCAACGGGTCAGTCCAGCACCCTTATACTTGTAAACCTCATTCACAGATAGATTCATAGCAATATGATAAACTCTCTGCGACCAATGAAGGAATGATGAGGAAGTACACCACACTTGAGCAGGAGCGCGAGGTCAGTGGGTTCAGCCGGGTCATTGTGAGCTGCGGAGCTAAATACGTCTCTGGCAGTCAGCTTCGCAGATTCGTACTCAGTACATCGACCTCGATCTGATGAACGATAGGCTAAAGACGGTCCGTGTTCACCGCTGGATTAACTGTCCGGAGAACCAAATTATTTGATAGACCTGTAGTGAGCTCGAGGCGCGGAACGCGAATCTCAGTCAGGTCAGTCGTGTTCCTAATTCATGATCAATCGAGATCGTAGCCCACATTTATGACCAGCAATGTCGCAATCTGAGGACCGAAAACAACGACTGGCAGAAGGCGCGTTCTTCAGCTCCCATCCGGGGTTTAATTTTATATATAGCCCGTTCAGACATGCGAAGAGGTGATAGCAGCGGCCGACACCATGGAAAGCGATGGAACTAGCCTGCGGTAAGAGTCTGTTGCTCAGTTTAATGGGTCTCACTCATGACGTCTTAGGAATACCGTCGCTGTAAGCGCTCCCTTTCCACCAGCGTGGGCCTGAGCTGATTCCAATGCGGCACAGACTCTTCGTAATGTAGGTGCAGTTTACCTGTGATATATAGATCATGTTCGATGTTTCACAGGAGTGTCGAGCACTTGAGGACCAACTCCGAAAATTGAAAGACGAAAACGAAGCCCTTCGGAGCCAGGTATGCACTCTTTGGTACTGCTACTAACGAACTAACCCGAACCACAGGGTTGCGAGGTGAGGCTTCGGTACCCAAATGTTATCTCCAGACTCTCTGACCAGAGTTAGAACTCGAATTGCGGAAGCAAGCAAAAGCTCTGGGAAACCTACCCGGACTCGGGACCAAACTCCAAGCGATCCGCCCAGGCATTTCCGCCCCCGCCGCCTACGTGGCCGTAGAAGAGAACCTTCAATTTCGCTTGGAGGAGGCTCGAGTGGCTGTGTAGTCTACACGTGACAGGCGCGGCGCAATTGTCATGTGCAAACATATGTACATAGGACGTTTTGGTGACGAGCGAAAACGAATACATACAGGGCGCCTTCATGGCACATGAACATAACAGATACCTTTCTAGTTTAGTTGTATATAGTTATACTGTATAGCTGTGTTAATTCTTGGCCTCACGCCTGGTCCACGACGACCTGTGAAGTGAATTTCAAATGGTTTTATATGGCTTCCACACCCAATTTAAATCAGCACATAATTCTAGACGGGTTGGGAGGTCCACTCGCACCTGGTGATACCCGATGTGAACCCGACTTTGGCGGCTTCCCAGGAAACTGGTGAGATGGTGAAGTGGTACAGGATGCACGCCATGCTCAGCAACAGTGCGGGCTGGGCGAATTGAATTCCTGGCACAAAGCAGGGTCAGTAGATTCTATTTACTCGTACTGACCAGATGAAACAGATTGCGGCCTACCGGGGCATGTGCGGCGCCCAAATCCCCAACAGTATGCACCGGGATCGGGCTGGTCGGGGCGCGTGCTGATTCTCGTAGGCGACGACAGAGAAATGCGTATGAAGCGCTCCGGGTCGAATAAGAAAGGATCTGGATAGAGGTCGGGATCGTGTAAGATCGCCCAGACGTTCGGGATGACACTGGATCCTGCGGGAAGGCGATACCCCGCGTACGTGTCCTCTTGGCTGACTTGGTGCGGCAGGGCTGCGAATAAGAGATAAACACGTGAGCAGAGGAAGTGCATGAGATGCCCACCCATGTTGGCGACCGGCGCGTAGCGCATGACTTCCTTCATCACTGCTGTGAGGTACGGAAGGCGGGAGAGATCGCTGACCCGCGGGCCTCCGCTTGTAATTGAGTCTATTTCTGCCTGGGCCTGTGCTTGTATAGCGGGGTGGAGGGCCATCAGCATTATGAAGGATAGTGTCGCAGACACCGTCTGGAGAGGGATTGAGTCGATGATTGGTGTGGCACGAGAAATGAGACAAACCGTGTCCGCAGCCCCGGCATAGAGTGCGCCGGCGCACCATTTAACAATGTCTTCCTCGTCTTTACTCATCCCAGGGTGCATGAGCTGGGATGTGAAGGACGGATGTTCGTCCCGGCTGCCTTGGTGCGATTCAATAAACATCAATGCGGGAGGGATCGACTTACCATCTGTGATTTAACCCAAACATGCGGGACCTCTGAGATTGAATCGAGGATCGAGCGCCATTCGGCGCCTTGTCTCTTGAAATGTGCGAGTGGAAACCAGGAGGGTATAAATCGAACTTGGAGGGTGGGTAGGATCAATTTCAGACACTCGGCTCGAATGAGAGGAAGGCCCACGAATAGGGTAGTAATCGACGAGCCATCGCCCCGCGACATTGCCCATCCAGAAATCTTTGATGATTGTTCCGCTACGCTAAAATTGTCTCTCCTCAGGCCAAAGGGAAAGAAACCGATACTAACGATATGAAATGGTCCTGAGCGCCTGTGATCGAATACCCGAACGCGACCTATGTACAGTTTCAACTGCGAAGACAAGAGAGGTAGTTTACGAATTCACCTTCATAATTGCAGCGGCCGTGTTCCTGCGCAGATGTTGCTCAAAGTGGTCAGGCGTATCCCTCAGCCCTCGAATCAAGATTTCGACCTCGTCTTCGAGGATGGGGGAATATCCCTTAACGGCATTTGCACTGAGGCCGCGCTGTAAGAGACGCCGGTATATCCGGTTGCCGCGGGTGGTCCGCCCGAGATGTTAAACACGGCGTTGGCGCGGCCACAAATCACTTGGAACATCCATGAAATCGGGCGCCCCGAGTATATTCCCGCGCGGCGTTCCAGCAGCTCATGGACGGCCGTGTGTGTGTTGAGTACAATCGTGAGCCGGTTGTAGACTCGGAACGATAGAAGTGGGCCTAGATAGTGTGCGTGTTGGAAGGAAGTGAAATTCAGGAGGAGAAGAGAAGGGACCCACTGCCATAATGCGCACCCCACGCCGCGTATGTCCTCCATGGTTCCGAACGTGGGAGCTTTGCCTTGATCCCCGTGAGTAAGTTTCCTGTCGGGCCCGGAGGAAGGGGAGGGATGGCGGCAATGTCTCCTCCAGAATACGAACACTAGGGAAGAACACGCAGCAGCAGAAACAACATAATTGAGGGGGGGTAGCAGCGTTGCAGGCCCGAAAATAATTGTCGAATATATAACCCCGTGTGCGAATGGGGAAGACCCCCCGCTTGGCTGAAACCTCCGCCAAAGCGGGGTATTCCCGCGGAGCGGGCGGGTTCGAGCAGTGCCGTACGGGAGGTCGCACTGAGGGGAACCAGGTGGAGGTTATTATACCCCAGGAAAGATGTATGGAACGCAACCCCATCGAGTGACCTAGAACGGTCAACACGAAGAGGATGTCCAGGCACGTGACTGCGTTCCACATACAGATAATAGCGGGAACCACCGGTGTTAGATTCTGGTCCGGTGCGCGTCATAAAATACGTCGGTATTTTCAGGCCTGCCGTAGAAACCTTTGGCGTAAACTGGGAATCTGCGGGCTTGCTGCGTACTCAACGGACAGACAGACCCATTGCCACATCTCAGCACCGGGTTCGCCGAGCTTCAACAAATACACGTGAAAGCCTGCCTATCCATCAGCGCTGGAGGAGTTATCAATAGTGACACTGGTTGAACATTTCAAGTTCTTCAGTGAGAATATGGGCGAAAAACTTCCTTAATTTTTCACACTTTTTTTGCTGAAAAAGGAACTGAAAATTTTAAAACATTTTCAGGACTTTTTGATTGCAAGGTGAAATTTTCGGAATAAAATCATAAAGCACTGAAAAACTGTTAAATTTTTCATCTACTTTTTCACTGAAAAAAGGGTGCAAAATAAAGGAAGTTTTTTCACCAATATTTTGACTGAAAAATTCAAAATGCTCAACCAGTGTGAATTTAAATTGAAACGAAATGACATATACCGCTCGACGTAACCAACGAATCCCCCCAGCTCGGATTCTATTGCAGGCGATGTTCCGCAGGAGACTGCAAACTTCCAATGTCGAGGCCACATCCAATGCCAAATGAGAAGAAAGAGCACAGCATGGTCGGATATAATTGGACATGTGCTTACGCCAGCGCGGCGGATGCGGCGATTGGGTGGGTGCCACCTCGCGGCATACACCTGCTGGTCTCGCAGACGGCATATATCCCCCCATGTCAGAAAAAAGCGATCCGGAGAAGGAAACATTGAAGGGTGTGTTGCGTCGATCAGTTGGTGTTCGATACAGGCAGTCTCCAAATCTGCGTCCACAAATGCATTCGCTACGAGTCTGAACAACGAAGGGAACAAGACATCGATGAGGTAGTGGGCTATCTCGAGGAATCGAGAAATGACAGAGGGAGCGGGGATTTCATATGAAACAGTGGCGGCCGTGAGCGAGTGAGTACAAGCTTCCCCGGCCTAAAGCCAACGCGTATGAAGATGTGGTCGGGACAACAAGATGCCGCACGGGAAAAGAATCGAGATTTTGTGTTGGGAAAGATGTCCGCGCGCTACCTTGTTCACCAGAACCAGAAGTTGGCCGCGGGAGGAATTGGCATCGCATAGAACGTAGATTGACCGTGTAAGCCAAATTGCGGCGGGGGATACATTCATGGGACTTGATAGGACTAGCTACGACAGCAGGGATAGCTTGGGCGCTACGGCATCTGCGCCTTGTCCCACAGAACTCGGAGTGCAGTAGCAACGTTGGAGTTGCGGCTGCCATCGATGTCGTAGGCCCAAGGCGCCGGTGAGCCACCGCGGATGCGCATGAGGAGCTTGCCTTCCTCTGGTCGCACGACCCGGCCGCTGTATCCCGCTGCAGAACAAGCGACGGGTTGGAGGATTTTCACGATACGAATGTGGAAGACCCGACGTCCAGAATGATCGGGGAGAGTTGAAGGCTCGAAGCAGGCCAGAGCCGATCCTAGATGACCTGAGCATGATTTCTCGTGTGAGGGGAGAACTTACCAGTCCACGGATAGCCACCCGAGCTCTGGTCCCTGCACAGACTCGTCAGATCCATGGGGTAAAGCCTTTCCCCAATGATAGCGAGCCGCACTGGCCGCGAAAAAGTAAGGAGGAAGGTGGAGTCGTCGCGGAATAAGGTGTGGTGTGGAGCTACGATGTGGTCAGAGAAGACCGTCTGGCAGTTTTGAGCCTTTCTTCCGTCACCAGAGTTTCATGAAGAAGCTGCTCCGCGAACGACGCGTATTCGGCACGGCATGCCAGTTTGCCCAGCGAGATCTGCCACGGGATCCCCGAGTGATCATGAGCCACCATATCTTGGCCGTGAGGGAACGACAATGGTGAATTATCGGCGGTGTAACGGAAGCGGAGACCTCCATCGAGCGGCGCCGCGCGCGGGGTATAGTGGTAGTATAGAAAGCCACGGGCTTGGGGCGGAAATCGGTGTCTGAGGTGGCCATAGGAAAGCCTGCCGATCCGGCAGCGGTCACCCGTTCCACTGTGTGTAAAACCGATCGAGACAGTCGCCTTCTGAGAGAAATCGAGATAGTCAGTGGATTTTATGAGGGACGGATTCAACGTTGACACCGTGCGGTGTGCCCGCTTTCTGCACCAGAACTTGTAAGCTCAGAGGCTTCATGATGTGTATCACATTGTATGACGCACGTTGGGGAGCCTGGGTCGGATGTGGCAGCAGCGGAATATCCGGCATTAAAGCAAGGCTTTGCTACAGGGCAGAGGGCTCGCCATACACCTCGCGCCGCTAATGCAGGGAAAAAGCTCATCGTGGTAGATGTCAACGCGATATTTGGTGAGCTTTGGGCAGCGGCACGTGACCGGCGCGACCTTTGGAGCGGGTCACCCAGCAGCAAACATCGCGTCCTAGTGCTCATTAATTTAGATGCGCGTTATTCCTGCTCTAGAAGCGTGTAAGCGTGTCTGAGTATATGCGAGATTTTTTTGAAGAGGTGCGTAAGTAGTCTGAATCACTGACTGCGAACTCTGCATTTGGTCCTGCCACGGCGCGAGAAGGTGTAGCCGGAGTCTTGGTCGAAGAGGAGAGGCGTCTCGCCGAGGAGTGCGCCGAGCTTGCGCGTGGATGAGGTGCGCGCGGTGCGTCGAGGGCAGCGCGTGCGTCGTCGGGGACATCGCCGTCGTCTTGCAACATTCGAGGGCTTTTCGTCCAGTTTTTATTCGTTTTGGGTCTTACCTAAGCCTCACAATACTAAAACTTGTGGAGGCACCAAGATTTTTCTATACAAAAGCGGGATGTGTCACGCTCCGTCACCGTGACACGGAACCCGTCGGCCGATTACGCCCCCTCTCGCTCTAACCACCATCTTCAAGATCTTCTGGACCATCCAGAATCCAGTGCGCTTGTCTAATAAACATCAGTGTACGATGCGCGATAGACCATCAGCGTAGCGCTAGCGCTGACACCCCTGCTGGATCCAAACTCCATTCCATCTGACTCCCCATGCTTCCAACTTCCGAGTAGCCGTGCTCGTGCTGAATTCGGCCGCGGACACAACATCAATGGCTTTTCGTCTGGTATTTCATTTGCCTCGGGTCCAACCTAAGCCCCAGAATGGCTTGTGGAAGATGACCCAGATTATTTATACAACTTCGCCCGGAGTTACTTGCTGACTGCGAGTCTCGAGATCATCCTGGGAGCCAATCCCTCAGCCAAATCAGCCCCACTGTGCCAGCTCATTCCCTCAGCATTGCATCGTGTTGTAACAACTAATGGGATAAATCTATTTAACAACCCCCCTTGTTGGCAACAACCGGGCTGTTGGACAAGTTTTTCTATTTCGCAACCCCAAGCCATATCTTCTATTTTTAAAACACTGCATCCGAATTTCTCAAAACCGAGCCGCGAGCGTGAACCAGTTTGGAAACAGACTGCCAGTGATCTCGTTGATTTGTTTACAGCGAGATAGAACAAGCTACAATGGCGAGGCGCGCTGCAAAGGGGCGGGCGGGCACAGTGGAAGATGTAAGACCGTTTGCGTAACCAATCAGCTTTTGTTTTGACCTCAAAGGCTCTTGCTCGACTCCAACTTGGCTCTTGACTCTCGGCGTCTCGCGCAAGCTCAACAGTACCGTGCCGGACCGTTGGGGGCACAGAGGAAGGCGATGCTGCCCCTGGAGGCTCGTGCGCCCTTGCGCGCCCCCCTATGATCATCTCGGACTCACTTTGATCAGTGATCACTGGCACTGAGGCCGCGCACATACTCAGGCTCCCGTGTTCCTGCCTTTGCAAAATGCCCATGAACGTCTCCCAGGCTTTCGTGAGCGAGACTCGAGCATTGGCAGAGCATTCACTGGATTGAGAAGTAGAAAAGCGAGGCAGAAGATAGGGCGACCCAGCGGGCGTATAAGTATACGTCGAAACCACCGCTCAGCGGAAAGTTCCGGCGGCTTATAAAATCCCATCATTTATCTCGAAGTACAGTCCCTGGTTTACATGCAAAACGCGAGGTCTGCACAGTGTACTTTCGTGGAGCCAGAATTCACAGCGCACGCAGTGCGAACCGAGCTGCTCGGATGGCCCGATTCGGTTGTACCACAGTTTTTCCACAGAAGGGGGTTGCTAAATAGAAACTTTCTATTTAACAACCCGGTTGTTGCCTGTTGTTGCCAACAAGGGGGGTTGTTAAATAGATTTATCCCAACTAATGCGCGGCTGTTTTTTCACACTGAACGTCGTGAGAGCACAGCCGAACACCGCCATCCGACAGCTCGGACAGCATTGGGCGCTTATCATCTCTTCCTTTTACCTTGACCACGGATGGACGACCAGGCCTCCTTTGAACCGGAATTCCACTCCGAGTCGACGATGGATGTCGATGGCCCTCTCAATGATCAGTACGTGTCCGCACGGGTCTTCATCGCGAGTTCTCACCCTGCTGCAGATATACGGGCGCCTTCTTCCCGAGGGCGCAAAATTTCGTCGTCGCCGGCGGGAAATTCACGAGTATCACGAATATCACTCATGCGGCCCTAAATGTTCCCTCTGGTGCGCGGATGTGACATATCCAATGCTCTGAACAACGCCGATTGTCGATAATCAGACTTTCGGATGATCCCGATGGGAGACCTAGATCTCCGCGAAGAAATACGACAACGGCACAGATCTGGTGTGGTATACCGCGGGGAAGGAAGAGCTTCAGTTAGACGGGTTTATTCTGCGCGGATTCACGGGTCCGATTCGAAGATGACTGTGGCCGTATATCAGGGGAAGAACGCCGAAGAGGTATGCCACCGTTCTTGCTTATTGGAGATTGATTGATTCTCCTCCCTAGGAATGGCGGGAGGATATTTCGCAATATTCGTGGCTTCGGTGAGTTCACATATTCCACATGAGGGTTTAACATCGAAGGTGATTGCAGCCATCCCAATCTCGTGCAACTCTTTGCTACCGCGACTTCGGCCGGCATACACGCTGCGGTGTTCTATGGTGGTGGGCAGCTATCCGGATTGAGAGGAGCTGCTTAACGTGGCGATGAATTAGATTTGATGCCCGTGGAAAATCTGGTGGATAAATACCGTGGTGGCCATCAATCGACGGTCCATCTCTACCATTATTTTGTGCGTCCCCCATCCTGGCGGCAGTACAGCGAATTCATGCATTTTTCACAGGGTACTAAATTTAGCGTAAGAACCTCCATCGAATCAGACCCGATCAAGGGCGCCAATTTGCTTGTAGGATGTCGACCGATACATGTACTCTGCCTTTGGAGCGTATCTAGTGGGTACCATCTTACAATTTCTACGTATCTCATTGATGTCTCAAGGTCAGCTCGGAGTGTACGATGTGGATACGCTGCTCCACCGGTCAGCTCTGCGTTGACCTAACACCCTCCGCATCTGATCGCATCGTCTTATGCGACACTGTGGGGGGGCTGGAGTACTTACCATCCTCGTTCGCCCCGGCTAGTTCAGAACCGCCCGGGGAATCACAGATCATCGGGACAACCCCCCTGGAGACGTATCACAAGATTTGCTACAATTATCTTTCCCATTCTCGCACAATCCCGATTTCGGCGGAAGCATCAGTCCAGCCAGGGGCAATCATTTCATGCAAAGCGGGAACTGGAAATTCACATTCGACGGTGATCGCGCGCGTCCCGGGAAAAATGTTTCGAGAGTATGGCTGGTTCGGGGCTTATACAGAGCTATTAGTTCTGGGGGATGGTTGGGCCCGGTGTGTTTACTTTCCTTCTGCATATTACGCTCTGCCAATATCGGCATCGCCAGTGTGAATTCCTCAAATATTAGGGACGACCAAATTCGCCGCACAATTATACACAATTTCCGCTTCCCTCGTCTATCCGGTGACTGGCTCGCGCAGGCCAATTACATCTTCAATCGCCTCGGTATAACCTCCAACTATGACGATTATGGTACGTCCACAGTTCATCCAAGAGCCGCATTTCGAACACCATTCCCACCAGTTTTTGTGGACTATATAAAATATTCCCTATCACTGTCCAACACTGGCTACATCCCCGCAGGATATTTATTTCTATGTCCCTTACAGGATCTTCAACTCAAAGTTCCTTTTAACTTCGCAACTCCAGCGTGTGCGGCATACTGGTCCCTCCACCCCTCCGGAGCTGAACGCCTGAGCGTGAAGGAGGCGGAGGAACTTGGATTTCCTCGTCTCGAGTTGAAAATGGAGGTTTTGGGACGGTCCTGGGGGGAACAGGTCTATACCGGGGTCCGCCAATTTCATGAAGGGAAGGGCTGTTATCCGTACAGCCAAGATGCCGTCCGTATGCGAGGATATTCCCTGTATCAGGTATCATCCGAGCGGGACGGTCCATTCGCACACGGTGAGATCATCAATTGCATCCTTCTTGATACATGCTAACTCCGAACAGTTCAAGACCTGAATGAAGATTCCGCCCACGCCTTGAGCGCAACTCCCCAGGAGTCCAGCGAGCCGTCTGAATTATTTCTCGCTCGGTAATTCATCCGCGCAGATTTAGGCGTCGATCCATCCCTCGCTCGGGAAAACTTTCACCCGGGAGAGCTTGAATCGTCTGGAACCTGGAAGATTATCATGAGGGTACAGTTCCTATTCATCTTGACACTGAGCGTACTCTATCTGTATGACTCTTTGCACTCGCGTATCTCGACTTGGTAGTATGTATCCCCGTCAAGTAGTCTTTAAATTTAGTCCTCCTTAGACTTCTGCTCATCGCTCACCCCACTGTACAACCGCAGGGCGGCGTATCGATTCGCACACTTACCTTGTCCTGCCTAAAAAATCGGCTCTGTTTAGATGTCACATTTTTCTACAAGTACGCGAGATGCGGAGCGGTCCACGCGTATTGTATAGCACTTTGAAGCACCCCCCTATTTTACTCGTGCTGGAGTCATCCCCTTGCAACTGTAAATCCCCTTCTCAACGGAAAGGCCTCACCTTGAATATTGGGTAAGCAAGAAGGAACGATCCCACGGCTCGAGAGGCGAGCGGCCCGCGCCACCCATAGCCCTAGGTTTCAACTCCATAGAAGGCAGCCACCCGTTCGAAGCGGGCGCCTTATTTTCTCGCGGGAGATATTACCTAGGATTTAGATCAGAATCAGAGCGAAACTGGCTCTCGGTTGTATTCTCAACGAGTTCGAACCCATCCACATAGAGACATGGGCCGTGGGTGCGAGGTTGTGTCCAAACAAAGCTAGTAAATGGGCTCACCATATAAAGCATGCGAGGGTACTCAATTTCCTTAGCGCTTAAGGCCGAATTTCGAGCTCAAGGTTCGGTGCTTACATTGGCGTAGGATCCTGGTGTAGGATACCGACGTTCCTGGCGCACTCCAGGACTCGGACGTGGTGCACAGGCCACAGCTGCGTTTAAGTTCGAGATGAGTGTAACCAGGCAACCCGGAGTCGACTTCCGGCGTCCGAATTCGAGGGGGAGCGCGGGGGGGAGAAGGAGGACAAAGACGAGACGGCGCCTACTTGTCCTCGCTGGAGGACGAGCGCGAGGCGGAGCGGAAGCGCAAGCCGAGGGCTGAGGCGCTGGTTGCGGCCTCACATGTCGATCCCCAGCGCGAGACTTCGGACCGTCGCGGTGGCATTGTACGACATCGGGGCAGCCTCGCGCGGGGCTCGTGAGGCTCGCGCGGCTCGTTGCGTTGGTTGGGCTCACGGGCTAGCGGGGGTGCGCCGGAGAGGGGCGGGCGAAAGCGCAGAGAGGAGGGCAGGGACGACGGTGGAGGACGGCGTGTATGAGTCCGTGGCGGTGTAAAACCGCGCGGGGTTCAGGCTGTGGTACGATGGTGCCTGCTCGCTATCCCGCGGTGCAGACGAGAAGACGAGCTCGGGCGGGACGTTCTGCCCCAGCGTGCGCACAAGCTTCGCCATCTTGCGGCGGCGGTCGCCGCTGGGGGTAAAGGCGGGCGAGAGGGGGCTGCCGGTGAAGCCCGGGGAGAGGAGCGACGAGGCAAGGGCGAGGGAGGCGGGGCGAGGCGGAAATACAGGTGCGGGCGCGTGGGCGCGGAGGGCTCGGGGGCACTGCCGGCCGCGCAACTAGGAGGAGAAGGAGCGTCAGCGGCGGCGAGGGAGGAGGTGCGCGGTGGCGGGAGGACGCGGCCGGGAAGATGCGGCCAGCGCGTTTGGAGTCGCTGCTGCTGCTGCTGCGGAGGGAGGAGATGGAGTTACTGGGGGTGTGGCCGCGGGAGAAGGTGGATTCTTGGTCGAGGAGGAGCGTGCCGAGCTTGTGCGTTGAACGGATGAGGTGTGCGCGGTGCGTCGAGGGCAGCGTGTGCGTCGTCGGGAGCATCGCGGCGCCATGTCGCCATGCTTGCTTGCATTCAAAGAGGGCTCGTCAAGAAGGAGGCAAGAATCGACAAGAAGAATGCAAACACTGTGGATAGAACTTACAGTCAGCTTGACTGACAAATCACTCAGATCGGAATTCTATCAATCGGGCCGAGTGAGCCGGACGTGAGTGTATTTGGACTCACTCAGACCGATTGTACGGAATACAGCTATAAGAAATACACTCAAATTGAAATACTCTGGAGAAAATTTTCCGCCCTCCGCCTCCTGGTCCTTCACCCTCAAATCGAGCCATGGGTGCCTATATTTGGCAATATTTGGCCTCAGAGCTGCCGGCGATCAATCTCGGTCACAATTTGCTTCCGCTTGCCTTCATCTCCTGTATGCACCTCATCGTCGACGCCGCATACCTCGAATCCACTCAATTCAAAGCACTTTCAGATCTTCACCGATCAGAGCTCTCCCCGATCCTGCCGCTAGTCTCATTCCCCATCGCCTAATACCGCCGCAATACCTGCGTCGCTCCGATGCCCGAGTCGGATGACCTGAAGTACTGTCATTGCAAGCCCACCTGTGGCAAGCTCAGAAGCGCTCGAACACGTCGCGACCATTATTCTAAAGTTCCCCGCGCCTCTATCCGCCCATCTGTATCACCCATTCCTCTTTCACCAATCATCGGCGCGGACACTGAGATGAATTCATCCCTTTCCCGCTCTCCTTCACCATTTGAGAATTTTCCTGAGCTGTATTCCTCCTCCCTGCCTCCCGAGCTTGAGATCCAAAATCTTCCCGACTCTGATGATCGTCGCTCGTGCTCGGAGGACGCCCCAGACGCAATGGATATTGATTCATCGCAGTTCGACACCGTGTCCGAAGTTTCTTCAGAATCTGGCCCGGTCCCTAATACGGTTGAGCTGGATCCATGGAGTGGGTTTGACGAGTTTCAGGATTTGGATAGGCCAATTTCGCTTGATGAGATGATCGAGAGACTGGATGAAATGACAGGTCCCGATGAGGAGACAGCGCTTTGAGATGCCCGTAAGTATCTACCAGTTCTTTTCCATATCCCCCACTCATATGCATGTCACCGCCCAGGAAGCACTATTTTGACCGAGCAAGATCGAGACAACATCCGTGCGTTCAAGCTCAAGATGGTAGCGAAGATGCCGCGCGCAGCATATAACCAACTCGTCTACGCTTTCGACCACAAGATGGACCTCAGCACTGAGTGGGTCATGCTGCATCGAGTCGCAATCCTTTCGTGCATCGAACCTGTTCGGTACCACTCCTGTGTCAACTCTTGTGCCGCCTACACAGGGGTATTTTCCGACCTCCCAGCATGTCCCTATTGTGAGGAACCGCGTCTATCCCGGAGCGGGAAGCCGCGCCGAATGTTCTGTTACCTTCCCCTCATTCCCCGCCTTCAAGGATTCTTCCTGAATCCAAAGATGATCGACCGTCTGCTCTACAGACACAATTATGTGCACATCCCAGGGACCATTTCCGACGTCTTCGACGGCGGGCATTACCGCGCGCTCTGCAACCAATATGTGGTCGTTGACGGCGAAACACTCCCACACAAGTATTTTTCCGGAAAATATGATATCTGCCTTGGCTTTGCAACGGACTCGTACCTGCTGTTCAAGCGGAACCGCGGTGGACCCTCCACGACACCGATCCTTGTGAAAAACTACTGCATCCAGCCCGAAGTGCGTACACACCTCGATAGCCTGATCAGTCTCGGCTGCATCCCCGGCCCTCACCCTCCCAAGGATATTCGCAGCTTCATGGTACCATATGACGACGAATGTGCACGCCTCCACCATGCCGCGACCGAAAGCCCGCATCATCGCTGCTGAACAGCTTCACGTTCTCGAGGATACGATACGCAAACAGAGCGCGAAAATCGGTGGGCTGATGTCTTTGACCCACAACTTCCCGGCGCTCACGTGTGGATCAGCGGCTCTGCAACGCGACGCCGCACGCGCTGCCGCTGCGAGGAAGCCCAAGAATTTGATTCCACGGCCAAAGGGCCAGGTCGGACGCAGTACTGGATATAATCTTCAAGAGGAGATGGGTCTCAATGACGACCAAGAACGTTACTTGCGGCTGTCGGCACGTACTGCGCTGTGTTACCGAAATCTCGCATTCATCCTCATTACCAGCGGATTATGAAGGATAATTTTCATGAGTACTTATCAGTGCAGAAAACCAGTGTCCAAGCAGGACAAGACTCGACTGGCTAAGACAATTAGTTTGGTGCGTGAATGATCTCTGGGCTGTTTCATGAATCCAATTCTCTTCAGATCGCCCAGGCGGTGCCGTTCTTCGCCAAATTTGAGGGCTTCTGGCCCGTCCACGACATCATCTCTACATATCTCTTGAATCTGCAGACGCGCCGCCGGAAAGACCTCAAGCTCGAACGCCTAGCTGAAGGCGGCACCCCCGAGTCAGCAGATGAGAGCGAGGACGGCATGCAAGACGGCGACAAAGATTACGACATTAATAGCAACAAATTCAGCACCAAAACCGTCCATATTCCCGATTCCGAGGACGACACTGACGAGATCGAGGTACCGAAGTCGAAAAGAAGGTATGTCTATATGTCTACCCTTACTTTCTCATTTGACAGTTTGTTAGGCTAAATTGAGCTCTAAGAAGCGCCAGAATACAGACGAGCTTACGGAAGGGCCTCCAGCGAAAAAGGTAAATGCGGACAGAAGCTCAGAAAAATCCTTCTTGACAGCTCTTCAGGTCAAAGCGCGCCACCAAGTGGACTTGACTCAGCACTCCTTTTTCGACTCTCCCCTCGCTAAACCGAAGCCTGCTCCAATGGATAAACCTCGGCCCACCGTTCTGCGCCCTCTCGTGTGGTCGGGCCTCCCTCCTGACTGTCCAACGGTCCTGTGCGACGAGGCTCTGCCGGAGAATCCAGACCCTGCACTCCTATCTTTGTTTAACAAGCGTCAAGATCTCGTTCATAAAGCTGGGGCTACTGGCGCTGGCGTCGCTTGGATCGATCTTCAGATATGTGACGCGATCGGGAAGGCAAACAAGCGCGAGAGCTTCCTCAAGGACGGCGAGGAGCATGCCTGGCCCACAACAATTGACTATGCTGCTCTGCATGGGCGAATCCTTGCCTTGGACACGCAGATCCTGCGAATGATTGAGGACCCGCTCGTCTTGGACAACTCGCCGATCTGGCAATTCTTTTTGCAGAACATTGGCTGCAATATTTTCGCGTTCTCTAAATCCAAGTCTAAACTACTGTTTGCCGATGCGTTGGACGGGCGCCACTGTGGGTAGTAAGTCACCCTCCGTCGTTCGCACCCACCACCATAATTATTTTCCATCAAGCTACGGGCCCAAGGGCGAGCTCCTAATTAACTCTACAATTATTTGAATGCTTGCGTTGAAAGAGGACGATCTAGGTGACAAACTCTACGAAACTCTGGTGACAATCGTCAAAGCAAATCCTGATGTGTTTGACAAATACGACGAGGACTCGGCACTCATATCCATCAAGGACTTTGTCTCCTTTATTCTAACGCCATTTGCTGTCACCTTGCTAATTTCCGAGGACAAGGGTCTGAGTTATGAGGACGCTACCAGCGAGCGCAATGCAAGCAATGTGTTTGGGGAGCTCATGCGGCCAGCAGACGACAACCCAGTAATCGAGGACCTGCACCGCGCCAACATTCGAGCGATGAGAGGACTCGAAAGTCCTTTTTTTTCTCAACCTCCGTGCCACCGAAAATCACATCTTGCGGTTTATTTTTTTCCACTCGACTGAGAGTCCTCTACTGACGAGCCCTTCACCCAGATCTCCCCCGCGCTCAACCAAAGCGCGTCCCATACCGTACATGATGCCACCAGTGCAAAGTCCAAGCCGAAGTCCAAGCCGAAGCCGAAGCAGAAGAAAGAAATCACCCTCTCCCTCGATGACTTCCCCGAGGTAGGGACAACCTATACTTATTGCATTGAGGCTTAAAAGATTGTGTCAGTCGAATGTAAAATCCAGGAAACCACCGCCCAAGGATAAGAAGTCGGGAGGCAAAGTAAATCAAGAATTATGTGCACCCATTGCGTGTTGAATTTTGTTCATTGACGCAGAAGATGGACAGCGACGTGAAATCCAAGGCGCTTCCAACTGCGCCTTCCACCTGGCGCAGCACGCACTCCAAGACGAAGATCCAAGTTGCGGCCGCTGGATTGGAGCCGGAGTCGGACTGATAGTCACCACTACTTACTCCATACTCATTGTGAATCCTGCTTTGATTATATCACGAAACCCAAGCAGGAAATATCCGAAAGACTACGGCGGCCATCGATTCCTTGTTGCACGCGTGCGGGGCTCTAAATGTGTTCGTCGCGGCTGTTGTTTGTCCTTGTTATTGTGTCACGTGTCCGCTGTCCCTCTCCTCCTGCCTCCATCGTCGCACTCTCCCCACTCGAATATCGTGCTGTGTCCGGCCCATAAATGGCTCAAGTATAAGATACCCACGTCGCGCACCAACCCAACCCTCTTCTACCTCAACTACGGCCGAAATCCATCCACCAACGCGGCAACACACGATTTTTCGACCTCCTAGCAACAAGACCGCAAATATTTCTTCTCTTGTTCCAAATATCCACCGGATGCTACCAGAATTCCTGTGAGTCATTATTCTTCCCTGCTCAGACCTTTTTTCTGCCCCGCCTGCCGCTACACGACTCAAACCTGGGACATCGGCGAGCAGGTCACTATAAAGGTACCGGTTTCTGGGCGGCTTTTTTTTTGGATATCTGTTAGATCTAATCCCTTATTCAAATCTTTCTAGGCACCCTCGCCTACGTCGAGATTTTCTTCCGACTCGTGGAACACGTGTGAGAGCGATTCGGCAGGCACAAGGTGTGTAGTGTAAATCACCTCCCGGCCGCCTTAACCTTGCTAACAACTCTGCAGAGGATCATCTTCCTATCCCGTTGCCTCGCTGCGTTCCTCGCCTCGGCCATGCATCAAGGGCGCGAACACGAGACCAACCTTAGACACCATCCGTCCGGTAGAAAAACCCAAGGCATATCCTGATATTATCCCCTGTTCTTCTTGACTATATCATCCCCCTTTCAAGTCTCCTTGTCTCCCATCGTGTTTGATGGCGAAGGCACTTGTGCAGAAGGACGTGTCGCATATTTGGTACAAGGTGCGTGCTCTGCAGTCCTTTTGAAACCCGCGTGCTCATGCTCGCGCCCCGTAGTCGGCGTGAATATTTTCCCGCACTGGCATGGTGTCACATGTGTGCTGCACGTCACCCTGCGCTTTCCAGAGCTGATCTTCAGCACCGAAACAGCGCGTCGAGATCATTGTGGTGCGCACTGGGGACTCTGCAAGCCCCTGCCGGAGCCCACACTGCTCGGAGGGAGACTGTCCATGCGGAATGCAGCCGGCCGCACCGCACCCTCCGCACTCCCCTCGGTCGCACCAATCACCATCCAATATTGGAAGTATCGACCGTGCACAACCCCAAATTTCGTCTACTGCTCCTACTGATGCTACCCCCGCACGCGAGGTTGGACCTGGAGAAGACGCGCATGGACGCCCCGAGGACCACAAGGTCCCCCGAGCATAATATGTACGCATGTGTTCTTCCACGGCAATTACACCCTGTATTTACTTCAGCACCATTTCTGCACACTCATCACGTCTACCTCCCCTCTGCGTACCATCCTTGCATGTAACGCTACGACCACGACCACCCTCACGCCCAAATTGTGAACTTATTACGGTCTTTTTGTCGTCCTGTTAATCCAGCTTCACATTGCGGGAGCGGCGCGCGATTCAATATACAACGGTACGTCATGCATACTGTACATTCCATGCATTTCAACACTTATGTCTCCCTCGAACATATGCGTGCAAAGTCTAACTCGCGCTCACTCGTGAGCACTCCGGAACTGCTCCCAGCATCGCGCAGACACGTGTGGACGCGTTGGGGGTAGTGGATTAATTTCTACCCATCTCACTTCCCCTTACATTTCCGTGCTCGCTAACACCCCCCGTAGGTCCTCGTGTTCGCGCCTCGGAAGCGCCGTCGACCACTGGGAGTTACTATGCACTATGTGATTACGTGTGGATCATCTTTTCTGTCGTACTTTTATGCCTTCACTTACTCTCTCATTCAGCGCGAGTCCCCCTCGAAATCCACGTGGACGGGCAACATTCCCGCCCCCTCTGCCATGATTCACACCCGGGCCGCGCCGCGACGTGGAAGGCGAACACCCCTTGTAACGGTGGTCGTTTCTCGGTGGGCCTAAATTGCTTCCTTCTCTCTCTCTCTCTGTTGCTCAGCAGCTGATCCTCACGGAAGCCAGATGCTCCCCCGCAACATATGTTCGCAAACCGCCGGCGTTGCGCGTCCCCGAAGTGGAACATCATAGCAAGAGCGCCGCCCAATTTTACAACACAGGTACATCTTAACGTTACCCTTCGCGACAACATTACTGATCAGCTCAAATCTGCGTGAATTCTCATCGCCTTCATCGTGCTTTCAAACTCGCCCCCCCCGCTCCGCGGAAACTCCGATTCGACGACGTTCTCCTCGGTTCCCACCAGTTAATCGCATTCCCGAGCCACTTCCCCAGCACATGTTTGTAAGCCAAGGCTGCTTCTTGGATAGTCGACTTTCTGTCCTTTGCAGGTGCGAGCGCTTTTTCTTTACCCTCATCTTTCTCTGATCTAGTTTGGGTGGTGTTCTTCAAGTAAGCCTGGGGCGTGGATTCGGGCGCCGTTGGGGAGTAATGGTATATATATATGTATATATATGTATCCTGTATTGTATGTAATCGTGGTGAATAAATCCTTATTTGAACACTCAAACGAACTGAAAATTTCAATCAACGGGAATGACTGAAAGCTATCCATCTGAATGTATCCTACACTCAGACCGAGGGTAATTTCTGCCAAAACACAGTCAGCTCGAGTGTATATTCTCAATCGGAGTGAGTGAGCCGCCCCACTCAGGTTGATTGATTTTATACACTCAAACCGATGCAATTGACACGCTCAACCTGACTGTGAATCCTCCCCACAGTGCAAAGAAAGAATGACAGGAAGAAAGGAAGAAGGGCCAAATATCGGCAATCCGGACTCCCGAAACCGAACCGTCAATCAGTGGCGGTGCAGATTTCCTCCTTGATCCTCCGTGAGGAATCGTCGCTTTTCTCAAGTCTCCGGGTTCTTTCAACTTCTTTATCACTGGAATACGCCCGTTGCGTTCTGGCCATTAAATAGGGCCCCTGAGCAACCTTTTCCTGAGGATGGCATCGGTTTTTCGATCGGAAGAACTCTGGCGCCTGGCACCTGCTGTCCGCATCCTTTAATCAATTCCCAAATCGACTCTCCTCCTCCTCCCATCCACCTCTGTGCGCTTGTATCTCTGCGATTCAGTTGGAAAATCAGGGGATAATACGGCTAGGATTTTAGTTCAAGGTTCACAGTCACGACGTTCCGCTGTCGGCTAGACTTGATCCGGGATCATCCGTCTAGCAAATGACGGCTGTGGCCGGTCGGCTAGACTTCGGCTAGACAACTGCTAGACAGGGTTGCTAGGCCAGTCTAGCCGACCGCCAAGAGCCGTCATCGGCTAGACGGATCAAGTCTAGGCGACAGCGGAACGTAGTGGGGACGGGCAGCGCAGTTACTTGATCCGGCAGCTTTGTATTTGTTTGTTCAGTATCAAGTAATGGTTCTGGACGTTCCGCCTTGTACCCCCCTCTATACGAGGCGGGCCGACTCGTTTTGCATAGCGGAAATGTACCTTTGGTACATACAAATATTTTCCCAAGAATTCGGGTATTTTGGGGCGGAAGACCAAGTCATATTCCACAATATGCTCTTACTCGGCACGAAACCGGTGATGGCAGTGTAGCAGCCAATGGAAATAAAATGCAACGAGAGCATCAATTGCTTCTTATGAAGGTTCTAAGGTTTCCAGACCAAATTTTAGGTTAATACTTGAACATCGAAGCCGACGATGGAGGACGCGACTACTGTGTCGGGCATGCACGTGACCTTCCAGCCACTTAACCGGCCATCGTAAAAAGCCTAAGGTGTTTTCAATTTTGCATGATTCGTCCAGCTTCCGCAATGAAAGTCATGGTAAATTGCACCCTCTACAAGACTTTCTGGCCGGATTTTCACCCACAAGCATAGTTCTCACAGAACGGCCCAGATTGTCGGGTAAATCACGTATCACTTTGTATGTGGGCAGAAAATGAGAAATCCGGGCAGAAAGTTCCATCCATTAGGATGTTTCGAAGAAGACTGTCGACTCAGTTTTTGTTTGGAGTGTGGAGAAAAAAAGCCTTAGCTTTTGTGAACCTGGAACAGATGATTCCAATGAAGGAGGACTGTTGATCTTATTCTGAGATACTTGAAGTAAAAGAGAAGTCTCTTTGTATATGAAGCCCCTTCTCAGGTCAGGAATTCCAGACATCGGGCCCCTTCCTAGGCTAAAAATAATGGATCCCCCTTGCTTGGGTAAAAAGCCTAAGGCTTTTCCAATTCTTCCTCAATTACCTCGAATCTGCAGGAAAAGTCGTAGCAGAATGGGGCCTCCACAGATTCATCACGCCAAATTGCTTGATTATGTCGTCGGTGCTCATGAAAACTGTTGAGATATCACAGAATTCAGTGCCATTTTGCGTAATTGCCAAAAATCAAAGTTATGCTCTGATGGATTCATTCTTCAGTGTATTTTAAGTCGGATGGCAGCTTCATTTTGTCCTCAAAGTGTTGGGCTAAAAAGCCTTAGCAGTTGCAAAACTGGAACCGAGCGCTTCTGCCAACCAAACAAGGCCAAAGCTGCCGGATCGATCATGGCTGATGCTCGTCCCCAAACGTAGTGAGTTCAAAGAAATCCACTTCAGCGGCCCTGCCTCTCCACGCACATCCTATCCCTCGCAAGATATTCATCCCGGATCCCCGTGCACCTACGCGTCTTCAAAAACCAACAAATTCAGCACTATTCGTCCCATCGAAGCCAGCGATTTAATTCCGGGGTTTTCAGCGTTCAAAAACCCCACTTCAACTCTCGTCGTCTTCGGCTGCCCACTGTCTTTACACGCATCACACCGCTCGTAATTATAAGTAGATAGACGGTCGCAGCACCGGCCACCCTTCTTAAAAAACTCTGCCTATGTCGCATGGCCAGGGTCCGAATCGAACGGACGCCTCCTGTCTGGCAAAACTGTGTCTCCTTCACTTTTTACAGGTGCGCACCATGCGCCTCCGCGCCTTATTCACCTTCCTCAACTTTTGGATTCACCCACGACTTTCGAAGCCGATTGCTAGTAAACTCGAATTCGGACAGAAGTGCAAACCTCCCTCTCCCCTTCGTCTTCGGCGACCCACCCGCTTTCTCTACGAGCATCATACCGATTCAACACCTACATCTAGGCTACTCGCCGCCACGACCGCATCTCTCTTCCAAAAAAACGGTCCGACCACCGACATGGCCCGGGTCCGTGTCGAACGGAATCCGGGATCCTGACTCTATCTAGCGCAGGTGCGCACCCCGCGCCGCTGGGCGTTATCCTCCCTATCTTCCCCTGAATTCACCTCCGAGTTGAAGCCCGCTCTTGATTCGGATTCGTGCAGGCTGGAAAGTGTTACTGAAGCTCAAAGGATTCACATCAACCCGCAAGGCTTCCCACATTCCCTCGTGCAGCTAAGCTCGCAACCTTACAGAACGCGTATACATACCTCGATCCTCACTGCAGCGTCTTCTTCCAAAAAACGAGGGCGAACATTTCTAACGGCCTGGGTCCGAATCGAACGGACGCCTCTCATTATCTTTGCATTGTTCTTTACAGGCGCGCACCGCGCACCGCGCGCCTCTGGGCCTTAGCGTCCCTCCTACAGCCGTGGATTTACTTACGACTTTCGAAGCCCAGTGCTAGTCAACTCGAATTCGGACAGAAGTTCAAACCTCCCTCTCCACTTCGCCGTCACCGCCCCAATTTCTCTACACGCGTCATACCGCTGTGATAGAAACGGGGTATACGCGAGTTACTAAGAGAGGACGTAACACGTGTATGAACGAGAATGAATATATTTGAGTTCGGGAACCCTCGTATAATCAGTCAACCGAGACGCGGGAACTTGAATGATAGCTTCACCAAGTTCCAAACCGTGAGTCTAATTCTAACTCCAAGTCTAGCAACCTGAGAGTAAAAACAGACGAGAAACTTTAATCACATAGCAAAATTGCAGCGGAAGTAGAGGGAATCCAATTGTACTGCAAAGTCTAGCAAAATTGCAGCGAAGTAGATAATATCCAGTTATACTGAAAGCCTAGCAGCGATACAGTAAAAGTAGACTAAGAGTCAAGATAGTGAGCTAGCTGCTCGACTTGGAGAGGTCACACAGATGTGCAGGTTCAAAGGCAGTGTATTGGCAAGGTAAGATTTTTTTTTCTACAGGAGGAAGACACTCCTCTTTATATACTACTGACTACTCGCCGAGTCATAGCTCAATGACTCATACTGACTCAAAGTGACTCGAACCCGCAGAAAAGGAGGACTGGAGTCACGAGGCAGTGTTGAACCGTGAGGAGATAAATAATAATACGGTGTCGGTGCATAGCTATGAATTGAGAGTGCATGGAGACTACTGTATATAGCATATAATTCTGGGTACTAAAAAGTCCATATGTATAAATAAATTGCCAATATCCATCACAACCGCTTTAACACCTACATCTATGTAGGCTACTCGCCGCCGCGACCCACCTCTCTTCCAAAAGATTGTTCCGACCGCCGTATAACCCGGGCCCAAATCGAACGGACGTCTTCTGTATATAACGCTCTCCACGACCCATGCAATACAGATGCGCACTCCGGGCCTCCGGGCCCTTATCTGTTGCAGTATGGACTTTTCCCAACATTAACCTCCCTTCCAAATCCCTGGATTTACCCCCGAGTTGAAGCCCGCTCTTGATTCGAAGTCGTGCAGGCTGCGAAGTGCTAGTGAAGCTCAAAGGATTCACATCAACCCCGGTAAGGCTTCCCAAATTCGCTCTCACAAGCCGACCTCGCGATCTCACAGAACGCGTATACATACCACGATCCTCACTGCAGACTCTTCTTCCACAAAACGAGAGCGAAAATTTCCAACGGCCTGGGTCCGAATCGAACGGACGCCTCCTGTCTGGCCATTCATCGTATCATAGGTGCGCATCCCGCGCCACCGGGCTTTATCCTACATCCTACATCCTTGCATTTATGCACCTCTTGTGATGCCAGTCGGTGTTGAATCCGAAGTGGTGGAGGCTGGAAGTGAGGGTGGGTGCCCGACGTCCTACTCTGCAATACCGCACCCTCGCAGAAACGGCCATTCTGCAGCGCTTCCCGCTGTGCAACCCATGTTTCAAAAGACGATTCAATCTACCACACCCACATGACCCGGGCCCGAGTCGAACGGACGCCCCCTGTATGAGAGTTACGTTGGATTTGCAATGTATACAGGTGTGCACCCCGCGCCTCCGGGACTTATTCGGATTGAAGTTCAACGTTCAACAAATCCACTTCAGCGGCCCTGCTCGTCACCTCCGCCTTCGTCTACGCAATGCATCCACCCATCTTCCGAAAAAGGATATTGTCATAGCTCTCCATGGCCCGGGACCGAGTCGAACGGACGCCTCCTGCATATAAGTCTCTCCAACATCCTAAGTGGATACAGGTGCGCATCATGCGCCTCCGGGCTCTTTCCCATCCTGCGTCCTTGAGTTTATCCACGACTTTTGAAACCCGCCGCCGGATTCGCACAGATTGGGAGTGAAGATCATGTTCAAAGAATTCATCCAGCATGGCTCCCTACCTTCCCTCCCTGCATCCTCATTCAAGTTCAAAAACTAACTTCCGTTCCGAAATTTTGCTGTCTCGCAGCCCCACGGCAAAACTTCCTCGTCCTTACGAAAAGAAATGACACGAGTATGACACGAGTATGGCCCGGGTCCGAGTCGAAGGGACACCTATCGCACTTCTTACACCCTTGGATTTACCCACGACGTTTGAAGCCAAATCAAGAATCAATAGGGTTGAAGTTCAAAGTTCAAAAAATCCACTTCAGCGGCCCTCCCTCTCCCACATCACCTTCGCCGCCCCAATATCTCTAGACGCATTATACCGCTCGCAAAATATACATGCGGCCTGCTTCCCGCGCCATGACTCACTCTTCTTCCACAAAAAGTATATCACATTTCATTCCACCCCATGGCCCGGGTCCGGATCGAACGGACGCCTCCTGTCTAAGCGATATATTGCAAGACAATTCTTTACAGGTGCGCACCATGCGCCTCCGGGCCTCATTGCATTTTCTACATCCTTGGATCCGCGACAAGTTCAACGTTCAAAAAAATCCACTTCAGCGGCCCTGCTCGTCACCTCCGCCTTCATCTACAAAATTTCTCCACGCGCATCAGACCGCTACCTCGTATCATGTGCATGCCCGGCGCATCCACTCATCTTCCAAAAAAAGCATATCGTCACAGCTCTCCATGGCCCGGGTCCGAATCGAACGGACACCTCCTGCATATAAATCTGAAGTCCGACACGCCCCTGTCTAGTGCAAGTGCGCACCTCGCGCCTCCGGGCCTTATCCCACTTTCTACATCCGTGTAGTTGCTCACGGCTCTTGAAGCCCGCGATTTTAAGCCTGTGACAATATAATTCTAGTTCAACTTCAAGGCATTCACTTGAGCAGCCCTCCTCGCTATCCCTTGCCCCTCCCAAGTTTCTCTACGCGCTTCATACCGCTCGCAAAATATACATTCGGGCCTGCTTCCCGTGGCATCCCTCACGTTTCTTCCCTTCTTCCACAAAAAGTATATCACATCCTACCCCATGGCCCGGGTCCGGATCGAACGGACGCCTCCTGCATATAAAGCTCTCTCTCGCATCCTAAATTGATACAGGTGTGGATCCCGCGCCGCCGGCCCTTATCCACCCTCCCACGTCCTTGAATATACCCACGACTTTCGAAGCGCGTCGCTGTCAACCTCGAATTCGAATTCGTGCGTCCCGGGAAGTGTCAGCGAAGTTCCCGTTCAAAAAATACATTCCAACCCCCCGCATGGCTCCCTCGCCGTCTCCAGAACTCGTATGCCTCTCCACTCTAGATCTTCTGCAAAAAATCTCCACATGTAGATGGTCCGGGCCCGAGTCGAACGGACACCTCCTGCATATGCATCCGCGACACCTCTATCTAGCGCAGCTGCGCACCCCGCGCCTCGAGGTCTTATTCACCCTGATGAGGAAGGGGAGCGCGGGGGGGGGGAGGAGGATCGGATGAGGTGCGCGCGGTGTGTCGAGGGCAGCGTGTGCATCGTCGGGGGGCATCGCCGTCGTCATGCTTGCTTGCATTTGAAGGGGGCTCGTCAAGAGGGAGGCAAGAATGGACAAACAAGAAAGCAAAGAAAGAAAGCAGAGAAAGGCAGAAAGAGGGAACGAGCGGGACTCATGGAAAGGAGGCACCACAAGATATTGGCAATCAGCGCTGAACCTCGCGTCAATCAGTGGCGGTGCAGATCTCCTTCCTTCCCCCGCCCTCCTTGACATTAATCAGGTCCAACGCTGGGACTGACGTTCTATGTGTCAACAGCACTGTTGCGTCAAAATCACTTTGCCCCTTTGACTGTGTCTGACTAAGTATTCGAATATGTACCTAGGCTGCCGCCGTTCGGCATATTACGCGTGGCACTTGAACTTCGCCAGGCTGTTTCGGTATGTCAAATCCAAGATTGACACCTGCGCGTTCTCAAGGCGACTAATTCCCCGCCCTTGTTTGTGCTGTGGCTCTTATTCTCGCGTGACTGCCTCACCATCTCGCCCATTCCTCCGCACTTATGGCTGCCAACCCCAATACAAACATGCTCATTGTCCTGGGATCTGACCCAGACTCGTATTTAATCGGGTACGGCCGGGGACATTTCGTCCAAAACATGCCCGAGTCGTTCACGAAGCACGCAAAGACCGACCTGAATATCGCCATGACCTTGTGGATCCGGTACATTCGGTACCTACATTGTGGGCCGGCGACTGACTGTGTTCTCGTCAATAGCACCAGCAATGTACCCAACACCTGAATAAGCTACAACATTGTGATTGCCAAATATGCGTTGGAGACGTGCGATCTGGCAAGGCACCAGACCGTCGTCCAGACAGCATGCAATGTGGTCGAGAGCAAGCAATGATGATGTCTATGTACGCAACAGCTGTCTACACCACAGTACTGCCACATGCCCAGATGCACTAGTGCAGCGTCCCCTCCACATCCCATGGCGAGGGCTAAATCTCCCGCCGCGTTCATCCAGTCCACTTCAACGGCAACATCCATAGCGACGTACACGACCACCTCTCTGGCAAGAACGGCAAGGCCTCCACCGAATTCATATCGTTCCCAAACACCGAGAACCCCGATCACTATTTCGTGAAGGGCAAGAAGTAGGGCGCCTGGAACGCCGTCCTCTCGAGCTACCTCATCGAGCGGCTAACCCAGATAAAACCCAGCATCCCGAACTTCGACACGGGGCTCACGGGTATCATCTTCGGGAAAGGGAAGACCCACATCTACCTCTTCCGCGGTGGCTTCATGGCGGATCTGGACGACGACGACGTCGCGTCGGAAGATCATCCGTTATACAAGGTTAGCCTTAAAAATTCATGATTCACGAGTAGCGTGCTAATCCAGAGGTGCAGGTGTTCATGCTGTACGACGAGGGGTGGTGCATCGAGCGCGGCTCCACGCTGTGTTTTTACGACTCCCGCTTCTACTTCCTCAAGTTTGGGCAGAGCGGTACCAAGATCCACTGGAATCTGCCGCCTCAGATGGACGTGAAGCTGCGCGAGCTGCAGGCCATCGCAAAACAGCCCGAGGAGCAGACCGGTGTGTGGAATTGACGTGGCCGGGGGGAAGAGGTGTCTGACGGAGTGCAGCGTTGATGCAGAAGGATCAGAAGTGGACGGATGTCGGGAAGATGAGACTTGTGTGTTTTATCCTCTCTGCTTTCCCTCCAAAAGGCTCTCGCCGGAAATAGAACAACGAGCTGCAGATGAATAGAGTCCTCTACAACCAGATACAGCGTGCAGGGGTCGAGATCCCGGCAATGGCATCGCAAACGCCAGTGAGAATTGTCGAACGGTATTACTAACCCTAACTAACCCTAACTGGTGGCTATGTCAATCCTTGCCATCATTTTTCCTTGATGGCAGTCTGATAGTTCGTGATGGTCTTTTCTTGACTCTAGAGATTGTACACACATGGACAGCAGACGGATGCATTGGCAAGATGGCCCTGTGGTGCCTGAATAACCCTAGCCAACAGCCGTTGGAATAGAGGGAGGATGATAATTGGGTGCCGAAGTTTCGATCGCTGTGATGGGGCGTTGGTCTTGGGCAGCGCTGGGGCTATGAGTGGAATCAGTGCAGTATGAAGGATGTGTGTAGAGAATGTGCTCCTCTTAGGAGCGTGAACTGGGCTGAAAAAGGAGATGTGAATGCGATCAAGACGGCGACGCCGAGCGCATCTCGGATCGGAGAGCAATCTCTCCAGCGAGAAAGATGTTCGGTTCTGCCCTGCCGGGCCAGGAGAAATTGCCGCGGCTGCCGCGCACTGCCGCGGCACTGCCGCGGCACTGACGCGGCAATACCTAAAGCCCAACTAAGCCCGACTAAGCCCGACTAAACAACATAGGACATACTTCACTCGTGAGTTCTACTACGGAATTAGGTCCTAGAGATGTACTGGACTGTTATACAGCTTGAATATACTATTCTCAGCATATGTCTTACTCAATTTGTGAGTGTGAAGTCCAGATTCTGTCCTTGTCCACCCAATTTGAACCTCAAATTTGGATGGGACAAGATACATTGTGTTTTAAATGCTTTAGGGCAAGCTGGACTTCGTTGTTACAATTGTAGACATAGATGCACTCCGCGGCACGTCCGCGTGGCAGCGCCGCGTCAGTGCGCGGCAGTACCGCGTCAGTGCCGCGTCAATGCGTGGCAGTGCCGCGCCAACACAGCCACCCGGTAAAGTGCCGCGGCAGAGTGCCGCGCACGATTTAACTCCTTCCACATCGCTCCTCTGGCCTGTATTCGAGCTCATACAGGGTTGGCTAACTCCAGTGGACTATGTGGACCGATATATTATGGACCATACAGGTGTTGAACCACAACCTGCCTCATTTGACGAGTGGCACTCTCTGTCTTCAAATTAGATGTCAGCCGGGAAGTCGAGTATGGCAAGTTTTTAGGGTGATTTTGATGTGCCGCTGGCAGCATCGTCGTCTTAATGAGACCGAGAACGGCATTGCCGTGGCCCCTGCCGCCCACCTCACTCTTTCCCCACACACAGATAGGCGCTGAATCGACTTGGAGCCAGGAATAATGGTAAAAAAATCATACAACAATCCTATGCCTCTCCACAAATTATGCAGTTGAATAGTCGAGGCATACATGTGGACCCAATATTGTGGTAGACTCATTATCCACCAATCCTCGGTCGAGAGAAGGTAAACAACAGACATGTTCCCTCCAGGTCCTTGAAATGCAACACCACAATTGACCTCGGGAGTCTATGATAACTCGGCGGACTACCACAACGTTCAACCGTGGGATCTAGTATAATGATGGCAAGATTTTCAGTGCCGTGGCTTCTGTGACTCCTCTGTTAAGACATCGTGTGAAATGTGAGGCTTCGTGCTAGCGTCGGTAAAATATTCAGTATCATAAACACCTCGGGGAGAGCATGTGCTTCCAATTCACCGGGCACTGTACCTACAACGGACAAGGGGATTCACGTGCTTCATTCTTGCTAGCTGTCAACAAGGGAAAAGGATTTACCGCAATAGACCTATCACACTGTCAATAAGACAGAAGTGGGAGAAGCAGTGGCAGTCACACGCATCAGGGAATTTAACTGGCCAGGAGATTTTTTCACCGTGTTAGTTGTCAAAACAAATGGAAGGGCCAGTAGACCTATAGCGATGAAAACTGAAAACCAAGTTGTACTTGTGCACCGTTAAGGGGCATACTTCTATTTTTGGAGTCGGGGCGGTGGTTGTGGCCTCGCACATGGAATATCCGGACGTATGTGGGGTGCAGTAATTATCGGGCATGATTCCAAACCGAGTAAACGAGGTAGAATTTTTGGGTCTAATAATGTATCAATGTATGAGACCTCCAGCTAACTCGATTTGGAAGTATACAGCAGCAATTTACCTCATACTGGATCAACGCCGGTGAAATTCGTCTCCAAATGGCCCCAATGTTAGGGATTCCTTTGGCCCTCGATATATTCCTTGAAGAAGCTTGAACTTGATTTGGCGGCTTGCAAGCGCTGTGGAAGTAGGGACTGCTGTTTATCTCCGCACTCCACAACGACTAGTTCTAGATAGAGAGCTCAATGTGATACAAGCTGAAGCTATATCGGGATCACCTCTTGACTGCTGCATCAATACATATAGCCAACAGATGTATTTACAGCTACATAATAGGAGGTTGATAACTAAACCACAAGGCTTCGGCCATCACCATTCTGAGAGCTTGATTGAGCATCGGAACACCACTAGACTAGCCCTGGGACCCGGTTTACGCCAAGTATAATAACTGGATTAGGCATAAGCGAAGATGTCTAGTCCCGACTAAGCCCGACTAGCAAAATTTTAACTAAGAGTTTTTTGTGTGTAAACGATGTATTAAAACCAGTAAAGCTTCCGCAAACATCAATTCGGGTCGGGGAAACTTTGTGGACGGAGGTAAACGCTGCGCGGCAATAACACAGCCACCGCCGCGTCAATGTGCGGCAGTGCCGCGTCAGTGCCGCGTCAGTGCGCGGCAGTGCCGCGGCAGGCGCGGCACTTTTACCCAGCCCCGTAGCACAGCCTCATGCATCTTCGACCAATGACCACTACTCCACGCACGACCGCGCCGCTGCTCCCATGCGGCCTCACGGTGCCCTGGACCGCTCGCCCTACTCCATAGGATGGTACTAAAGTATTGCAGCCCGGTCGAGGTGGAAACCAAAAGTGTGTGGCTGTGTCTTTCGGCTCCCAGCGCGTCCCTTTCAGTGGCATCACTCCACTTTACTTTCTAGGTTTCCTCCGGCTCTGAGGCGGGCACTGCAATGGCGGCCGCAACTCAGTTCGATCTCGTTTTCAAGGGGCTGTCCACCGAGGTCGGCAGTACGTGCCCCAGTCGCCCCCACAAAATGAATGGATCACTGAAGAAATTGAGCAGAGATGTGATAGCGAGCAGTGGGATGACCTGGAAAGGTGTCGAAACCAACGAGATCAACACCGTTGGCGCTCAAAATATCAAGCGCGCGGCTTTCAGCTACCCATCAGTCTTAAAGACAGACAACGAGACATTCGACGGCTTCAAGCAGGAGATCCGTGCGCGGCGGGTCTCTGCGTGCCTCTCGCTCACCTCTCAGCTTCCCAAGACCTGAAAAGATTAGCGAGTTGTTCAAGAACAACTTCCACATCACAGTCGAGGAAATCGATGTCTCGTTCAAAGAATGGGTGTCACAGACTTTCGAGGTGTGTGGCGCGGCTGGTTTCGATGCATTTAATTAATGTTGCGTATCGTACAGGTCATGACTTTGTCTTCGGTGAAATGGGCTTTGAAGTCCCCCTCCAACATCGCGGGGCGCACGGAGGTCTCCCTCGAATTTTCTACCGGCTCTAGCCCCTCCAAGTCAAAGCACGCCGGAGACGAAATGACCGAGATCTGGTTCCACGTCCCCGGCGTGAGCTCTAAAATGAAAGGCTGGGATGACGAATCCCAAAAAGTGTGACGCGGAAGGGGACGACGACGAGCTTACCGCCGCTCAGGCGTTCCATGATAGCATCAAGGAAATCGCCGACATTGGCCAAGTCACTGGCGACATCATCCTCAGCTTCGAGGAGGTCCACGTCTTGACCCCTCGAGGTCGACATGACGTCGACATGTTCCCCGACTTCCTGCGCTCCTGGGGAGGAGGAGATTACTGCGGAGCTGAACATGCCCGAGTAGGTCCTTTTCTGCCTGTGAACCAAGCGTATGCTAATAAATTCGTTTCAAGGAAGAGATTGCCAAGCATGAGCGGTTAAAGAAGAGCTACGAGGACCCCACATCCGAAGTCATCCCCAGCATATCCCGCCCGCTATCGAAAAGAAGGTCATCAAATCGGGCACTTTTCAAAGGTTTGTGGTTCCCAAGAACTTTTGTCCCACGCTCACATCGCACCTCGTTCCACAGCCGTGACGGCCAACCTGAAAGCCGTCCAGAGCGACCTTTTCATTGAAAAATACATCTTCGTCTCGGAACAGCCGGTCCTCATTGAACTCTCCGGCATCCAACAAGCTGTGTTCTCTCGCGGGTTGGCCAGAGCACCGCGGCGCGGACATTCAATCTCGAGATTGTCACCAACAGCGAACCAGAGCACATGTTCATCTCGATCAACAGGGAGGAGCTGGACCCGATGGAACGTACTTGAAGGAGAAGAAGATCCGCATCAAAGAGATCATGCCAGACGCGGATGTGCTGGCGGCCGTCGGGTTTGAGGCGATGACGACTACGACATGCAGAGTGTCGACTCGGACGAGGATAAGCGCTCACGGATCAAGAGCGCCAAAGGTGATGACGAGGACAGCTCCGAGGATGGTGCGTTGCACCTTGCACCTTCCATCGAGTAGTGATGGCCGGGTCGGGCTTCAAGCCCAAGCCCAGGCTTGGGTCGGGCTTTCAAGCCCGACCCAGGCCCGACCCGAGATAGGGCTCAAGTCGGGCTCAGGGTCGGGCTCAGCTTCTGAGCAGACCCGCGACCCGGGCTTGGGCCCGGGTCTCTTTGAGTTAGCCCTAGTTCAAATTTTTCAAAAGCATTCCACTTTTACTGAACCATCCTTGCTTTATATCTCAAGTTAAATCTGATTTCTACTTGAAAGAGACTTACTTGTCTATGTTCAACCATGAAACATAACATCTCGACATTTGATGGGTATGCCGCATTCAGACTTGTACTTCAAATGGCCCGCCAGGACAGCAATTTAGGGAATTGCACAGTCTGTGAGGGGTCCCGTCGACTGAGAAACCCGTTGTATAATGCTGAAGGAGTTTGAAAACTCACCATAGATCAGTTAGAAAAAATGCAACCAAGCCCGGGCCTGAGCCCAAGCCCGACCCGACCTGGGCCCGACCCCTTAAGTCGGGTTGGGCTCAGGATTTTTCGAAGCCCAAGCCCGCCAAGACCCGACCCAAGCCCGGGCTTTCAAGACCCGACCCGACCCGGCCATCACTACCATCGAGTAATATTAACATTTTGATTTACAGAGGACTTCCAGGCATCGGGCTCTAATTTGGGCCTGCCGAGTGGGGGTGACTCGGACTCAAACGGCCCAGCGACCGCACCTAAAGATTTTGCAGTAGCACGCGGGATTCCCATGCCAGCGCGGCACCATCTTTGCGATGCTGCATCTACGGCCCCCATCCAAATCGTCCAAATCTTCTCACTCGGAGCGATCGTGACCAATCGCCTGCTTTTGCGTGCGGCGTAGGCCGTAAGTTCCGTGCGACGCAGACATAGCGCGGAAGCTGTGCGCGCACCGACGGAGCGTCCGCCAGCCCCTTCGCCGCGGCGCACTCACGCGAACAAACATCCGCAAGTTGGCAGCTGTGCACAGCCCATTCGCGCCCGCGCCAGAGGATGGTCTTGCACACACCTTTCCCAGCCGTCGCTGCGCAGCTGAGGTGTGGATGGGGCCCTGGGGGCACCACATCCTCATCGCACGTCAGCCTTGGGGCCTCCGCGTGCACCGACGAGCGGGGATTCAGCACCGTAGTATCATCGTCTGCAGACATCCCGCGCGAGTGGGGCACACCGCAGGGGATGTGTGCGCGCAAAGCGGGGCTGAGATAATACCTTATAGTATGTCAGCGCGGCGCTCCAGCTTCGCTCATCATGCGACGATTAACCTCTCCGCATGCCGAGACTGCCCGCCCGTGACATCGCTGGCCTTCATTTGTGAGCGCCACGTCCAACACGACCACTGCTTCTCTTTTCGTCGCACGGAGGACCATTGTCCGCTTCGACGTCTCCATTTCCATCGTAATTTCCAGCGCAATCCGCTGGTTCCCCGGGTTCGCTACTTCCGGTCAGCGCGCATGTACCTCCCTGCAAGTGCGGAGATTATGCTCGCATCAACCATCCCAACCGGCCTCCCGCTGCACCCACCGCAAAACACGTGCATGGGGATGTGTACGTCGTGCAGCTCCTCACGTAGCGATTTACGACAAAACTGTGATGGGTACGACATGATATGCACTGGCAGGATGTCTGCGATCTACCCGGCGTGAAGATTTTGTTTCTGCTGAGGATTTTAAGTATTGGGGCTTTGTATGTCTCACGGTTCTCCACTTCTCGTGTTATGTAGAACCCACCTTTGACATATTTTGCTATTTATATGACATCTACTCAAAAACATGATATCCTACGCATTAGATCGGAACATGTACTCGACAATGCGACCGACTGAGCCATTGGATTGTGAGGTATGATTATGTAGAGTCAAGCTGGGATTCTGGCACAACCTTGTGTGCAAACGGCTCTCCCAATCAGGATTGCGATCTGACAGAACGAAAGCTGTCGCGATTGTCAAACAGAGAGTGAGACCAGTTGGTGAGATGATCGCGGTGAAAGCTGTTTCGAGCCACGTCATTGGGATTGGGTCCATAAGCCCAGGCCTGGCCTCGGGATGGAAATCGTGGAATGACAGATGAAGCGTCTGGAGGTGGGAATACGGGGAAAGACGAAAGATCGGTGGGGAATCTGCACGAACTGGGCTCGGAGACTAAATACAGGAGGAACAAAGGTAAAAGAGTTCTCACCTGTATCGATCACAACATTCAAGACCCGACCAACTGAACACGCGAGAGTAGACAATTCCTACAACGCCACCGTGGCAGTCTGCAGACCATATGCTATGTTGATGGTCGTGTCTTTTGTGTACGGACGCTGCGCAGGAATCCAGAAACGGGAGAAAGGTATGAGGCCCTTGCAGTGAGTGAATTGAAAACTACTAAGGCCGGCGATGGTTGGTGTTAAATGGGAGGAAGGTGCCTGAAATTCACATTCTATGAACTTCAAAGCAGTGGGGAAATTCGATCCAATGGCAAAGGCAATGAGAGCCGAGGAGTCAAGGAAAGACCAATTACAAAATCGGAGGGTTTCTGGTGATAGCGTTCGGAAAGCATTGCGGATGTGAGATGGTAGGTGATAGGTGTGCGCTCCCGGTCCGCATGGAAACGACCCCAGGATTCTCAAACCCTGTAGCAAGGGGAGAAATTCCACTATGGATTCTTTTATTTTATCCCAGGAGTCGGAAGGTAGGGTGCTCGAAATGATTTCGGATTCCAACGGGCGCAGCCCAAGGTTAAGCGTCCGAACATGGGGTGCAACATGTGGTGAAGCCGCGAGAGGATTGCAGAAAGAGTGGTAGAGAGGGATTATTGCACCCAGAGGAGGTACATCCATGAGACCGCTGGCAAACTCACCCTGCAGGCCGACACCGAGGGAAATGGTGCGGAAAATGCATGCTTGCGCAGGATGTTGCTATAACTGGCCCACTAGGGCACACTGAAACAAGGAGTCTGAATCATCAATGAGGTAGTTGAGGGTGGTCTCTACAAGCTCTTGTGGGAAGTGAGGTATCTGAAGAAAAGGCATTGCAGCGAGCTAGGCGTGTTGACAACGTACAACAAGTGCGGGCCGGCCGGCAATCACCCCATCAGTTTTCCCTCGGTGTCGGCCTGCAGGATGGGTTTGCCATCGGCCTCGTGGACTTACCTACGCTGCAGTAGCCCTCCCAATCAATCTAATTTGCTTCTTGTAAACCTTGTTGGTGGCACTTTAGTGAGACTGTCTGAATCCTGACTTTCGATAACTGCATCGAATGATTAACCCCATGTTAGGGTTAGGGTCAGCTCACCGATGAATATCACCGAAGTTCAGGACAAAGAAATATATTTTCCACAGAGCTGAATATGTTTTCAGGTCCCTCACATTTCTAAAAGTTTGTGTTTCAGATCTGAGAATATCACGATCCTGGTGAATGTTTTCTTCAAAGATGTGGTCAAGTTCAAAAGTAATCTACAGCAGTGAGAAGGCTATGTGAATATATATATTTTGGTCAAAAGTGAGGAAAATAACACGGAAACACGTGTATATGTCACGGATTATTAAAAGTGCTAAACAACCGCCATACTCTCGCAAGGGTCCGATGCACCCCTTCTTCTTTCGCAGATCTGTCACCACTGGCGCGTAGTCGCCTACATAGTTTCGGAACTCTGGTGCTTCCTGGATATCCGGCTCGCGATCTACTTTACAATACACCCCATCGACGGGAGCGACTCCCACATACGCCGTGTTTACAACTTCAATCGAAGCCCGGGGGACGTTAACGTTACTGCAAATAGTAATCTAAAACACTCCCCAGAACTGCGGAATATGACGGCCCACGTCAGCTGTGGTATTTTCCAATACGAGCTCGAATCGGTGACGGAGCTGCGCAACTCCTTTCACTCTGCGATTCTTCTCAACTCGTTGTCGCTTAGCCAAGACTGAGTTCCCGCAGCGCTTCAACCGCTCACCCTCCCCAATCTCCATCACCTAGTCTTCACATGCCATGATACTCCGGTCCTCTTCCGGGCGTTCATGAAGCGCTCACCCTTCTTTCTCGAGAGCCTGTCCTTCGTGATCGCTGGACGGAGTCCGCACCCTTCCTTGGCTGTCTCTGTGCCGCCCCGTCCCTGACACACCTCGAGATCACCCCCGGGCGGCACGTCCGAGAACTCTTCAGATGTCTCGTGTCTCCTGACGCGCCGCTCCCTCACCTCGCCGTGCTCACAGTGTTACGCCGCGCACCCGGGGACGTGTCTTTCCCACAAATGGTTACCATTCTCCAGTTCCGAGCCTCGATCCTCTCGGTGGTCCATCTCAGCTTGTGAGCAGTTCCTTTCCCTCTGTTCCTCCCGGGATCCCGGGTCGATCAACTTTGTGCGACGAGGATTGACTTGCGAATTACGTAGGGTGTGTAACCGGAGGGTGTCCCTGGTGCATACACGAGGAACTTCATCGTTGTCATTAACTGAGGCGGTGTGTCAGACCAACGTTCTAAAAGGGCTATTTTCATCCTAAACAAGAGCGCGGTGGGGCGCGGAGCGCCCCACCACTTCGGCTGGACAACGAATGCGGGACTTTGGATCTTTGCTGAATATACAGAAGTTTATGTATGCAGAATAGGTTTCCAGTATAATGAATCTGTTCACAGTATAAAAAAGGTTTCGCAGCCGCCAATTGAAACCGAAATATATTAGAAGCTCTATGGGGCTCTAAATGGAGGGTATACATATGTCAATGGACTGAGGTATAACATTCTACGAGCATCTTTCCGTCGATATATCATGGCATTCGCAAACTATCCGGCGTGTAGTCCTTCATGAAGACCACATTCCGTCCGAACCCCGTTGTATTGTCGTATTTATGGCTGAAGCAGCAGAGATCAGTGCGCGCATAGCATGTGGTCGGTGCAGCTTACTAGTTCCCAGCCAATTCGACGAGCGTCAATCCCGGTGGCGCAATAAGATGTGCCATCACACCGTACGACGACTCGCCGAGGAGCAGCACGTCGCTGTTACTCAGCGCACGCAAGTCCACTAACGCATCCCCCGAGTCAAGGACCGTATACGTTGTCTCGTTGAGCCGCGCGAGGACGTCCGCGTCCGCGTTTTCCATCGCAATGGTGAGGCTCACGCCACGCTGCCCTATCTCGGCGACACGGAGGTCCTTGAGCACGCGCACGATGTTGGAGATCCCCATCGACCCGTGGAAGCCCTCGCCGAATTTACCCGCAGTGTCGCCCCAGCGGACGTGGACACCAACGGTAACAGGCCGGTCAGGCGGCGACGAAAGGCGCGAGATCATCGTGGAATTGACGAGTAAGAGGCGTTCGCGGACCCAGCCCATTATACATCCGTTGAGATCCTGCGTAATCTGCAGGACGGGACGGCGTCAGGAGTGCGGGCGGTTGACACAGAAAGGTTGACGCACCTCCTGCTCCTCGGTATCCACGATACTCGTACACTCCGCCATCTCTGCCCTGATTTTCTTCATCTCCTGCATCGCCGAGGCATCCCCTGCGCACAGCCCGCGCACAAGCCGGTCGCGGTCTGCTACAGGCAGGTATTCCCTGATTCTGCACGTGTTGCGCACATCGGCAGCCGACATCGCAGTGTTATTCAGCCCGTTAAAGATGCGCGAGGTGGAGTACTTGTGCTCGGATTTCTGAGATGCGATGAGCAGAGTCGAGTCTAGCGTGCCCGCAATGACGATGCTCTGCTTGAAGTGCTGCAGCGCGGACTGGAGGGGAATGGTCAGCGCACGAAATTGGGCGTTGGTAGTGGATGGCGCACCCCGAATCCATCTGGCCCCAGAGTCCCCACCCGCAAATACACCCGCGTCCTCGACGGCGCCAAGATTGGCATGATGCCCAGTCTCGTCCGTACGGGGTCTGACCGTGTAAGTCCCAGAAACAAGACCATGAGAAGGAAACCCCCGCTTGCGATCATCCACAGGAGCGAACTCCCGCGCTTCCTGGGTGGTGGAAGCTCCGCGTCCGCCATCGTTGGGAGGGCCTCGTAGGACGCGGCGCGCGGCATGATGTGATACGTTGGTGGGTCGTAGGGGATGTGGAGTGTTGTCGGGTGCCTCCCGTTATCCTGTCCGCAGTTGCGCCAGGCGAAAGTTCCAACCTGTTCTAACGCCGCATTGCTTGCAAAGTTAACCCCACGGGGAATGCTCTTCCCACGTGTCGCGAGGTGAACTATTTGGTTCCCTCGCCGTTGAACTGTGAGGTAAGGAAATAAAATCATGAAGTTCCCAGGATAGCTACCATTTCATATGGTCTGGAGCATTTGAGGGACCGCGCGAGGCCACGATTTCTTCATTCGGTAGCCGCCCAAATGAGCGCTCTTTGCCGCACTTTGCCGGACTCGGCTCTACTTACGATGAACCGGCACCGAGTACAGCTTCTGCACCTCTTGTTTTACTCACCATGGACCGACTTGAAGTGGAACGCATCCTCCGCAGCGAAGATTACTTAGGCTTTCTGCCTGGATTCATTATATCTCTTTTGCTCGAGCCACCGTTGGCCCTCTTATCCATCCACTTTCGTACTGTATTCGTCGATTCACTCTCCCAAGTTTGAGCTCCTGGGGGAGGTTAATATGCTCGATCCACGGCAACGAGACTGGTTGCCAAAGACGACTACGACTATGTCATCTAATGGCTATATGTGTGGTTCATTTGGGTACCCAAATGAACTAGCCATATGTGTAGAGGTATCGCCTCCCGATGGTGGGAAGTGAACACAGTCTCGAGTAGACCGGCGCGCAGTCCGTGATCCATATATGGGGTGGGAACGAAGACATATGGTCCACGAGGGCAGAGAAAAGCCCCTTCAGCTCGATCCCCGCAACGGGCACGGTACTGCGACACAGGGCCTGTGAAGCTGTCGTAAAGGCACTGACAATTCCGCGCGACAAGAGGGCATCTTACTGGAAAGTCCTCTCTGCTGCTAAATACAATCAGCGGCCATCACGAAACGCCATTGAACGAGGGAAATGGCTCGGACCCGAGTCGAACGGGTGTCTCCACAGCTAGCTCTGAGTCCCTCATCATCCTATGAAGTGCGGGCGTGGACCGTCGACCACCGAGCCAATATCCTCTCTGTTTTGTCCCTAAGCATAGGTCATAAAATTGGGAATGGGAATGGCTACAGAGCATAAGGTTCTCACCCACCGTAAAAAATAATGGAAGGCCGCTGCTAAAAAGACGCACAAACAGACCACAGCGAGCTTTGAGTCGATTTCGACATGGTTGAACTGTGAACACATACTACGGGTGTGAATGTAATACCCACGTCCCAAGGACACTAAAATATAGGTTCAAATTTCGAGAATGAACAAGACATCAAAGTTCGAAGGCAGAAGAAAGTGATACTGACTCGAGTTCCTGGGAATTATGCTCGGCTGGCAATTCACTGTTCTCGAAAGTATAAGGCTAATATCAGTCCTATCGGCTGCAAAACACAATCAGTTGGCAGCTTCCATCACGAAAAAGAGAGCGAACCAAAAATGTTCTTCATTGAGTATGGCTCGGACCCGAGTCGAACAGGCGTCTCCCGCAGATAACTTCTACGTCACAAACGAATGCTATGCTGGCATGGACCGACCACCACCGAGGTGATATGTGTTGTTTTCTTTTTCTGAATATAGGGTCGCAGTATCTGAGCTCAGGACGTACGCACGAGCGCCAGCGCCTCGAGGGGATGAAGTTGAGCCTGATAGGCAGTAGGGAAAGGAAGGTCGAAAAATCCGAGTGGTGGAGCGTAAATTTAGGCCAAAAATCGCCTTGAGACTTTGGAATCCAGATATACCATTCCAAAACATGAGGCAACGGGAAGAGGGGAGGGGCCGGAGCGGATTCGTTGAGCATGAGATCCGATGGAGCACGGTAGGATCCTCGATATTGTACTAGCGCAGGCCGGGAGCGCGAACCACCAATGGTTGTACGCCATGACAAGATGCGACCGACCCAACGCTGCAGTACGTAGTCCGAGACTAATAGCGACCATACGGTGTGATTTGTATCCGTGAGTGGAGACCGCCTTGCGGAAGACAGATTTGAAAGTCGGTGGTTATGAATCAGACCAGTGAGTCGCGTCGGACAAGCTTTGCGCGAAGCTGTTTGCGAGAGCTTAAGTTCTTGCATCTGGGTGACGCCCTTGCTGGGAGTCGTACCCACCTTCGTCACTTCGTTGCTTCGCTTAAGGTTGCGAAGTTTCGTCACTTGATGGAAAGTTGTGAAACTTCGTCATATTGGCGAGTTTCCAAGAGGTGCGCGGGGGCAGGGGGGACGCGGCCGGGAACATGCGGCAGGCGCGCTTGGAGTCGCTGCTGCTGCTGCTGAGGGAGGAGATGGAATTGCTCGGGGTGTGGCCGCGCGAGAAGGTGGATTCTTGGTCGAGGAGGAGAGGTGTCTCGCCGAGGAGCGCGCCGAGCTTGCGCATCGAGCGGATGAGGTGCGCACGGTGCGTCGAGGGCAGCGTGTGCGTCGTCGAGCGCATCGCCGTCGTCATGCTTGCTTGCATTTGTGTGAGTGGGAGATAATGTAGTCTTAGGTAGACGGGGGCCGTCTTTCCCCGATCGTCGCGTCACGTTGTAACATCTTCCTTTCTGTGAGCTAAGGCAGGCGAGCTTGCGAGCCGTCTTAGTGGGAGATAAGGGAGATAAGAGTATTAGCGCTCATAGCATCTACACGCCTTGTAGGCGCCATCAATACATACAGGTGATCACCTGTTCTTCCTCGACGCGTTCAACGCGTCTCTTCCACTCGTCCCTCCCTTGCTTCTCCTCGACTTGTACTCCATAAATTTTGAGTCGACGCTCATTGTCTCTGGCGCTGCTGAGCTCGCCTCGCAGATTTCTGTTGCATGAGATGTCTTCTGTTCCGCAGTACGCTGGCCATTGATTTGACTCCTTCTCGGCGTGTTTCGTTCATCCCCGAGCTGGATGTGCCGGCATATTTCTGGACGTCGCAACGTCACTTGTGCCGCACATCTCTATCAGCAACTTAGCTTGAGCGCAATCTCCGCAAGACTCCTATCATGAATGTTTAAACCTCAAGCTAAGTTGTTTCCTATATTCTTTTCCATTCCATCTTTCCTCTCAATGTTTCGGGTGGTCCCCGAAGCATCATATTTTATTTCCAATGCCGAATGCGTGCCATTACTGCGGCACACATTGGACCTCTGTAACCAAGAGGTCGTTCGGCGCCATCCTATCCCTTTCCCTCGTTCCTTCATCTTCTGCTGGGTGCACGTCGTACCGGATGTCGCTCTAAGTCAGAGATTGTTCGGAACGGTCCACTTGGGCAGGCACCTCTTGTGACCTCCGGCGGATCGGGGCA
The DNA here is from genome assembly GCA_029204335.1 of Mycena vulgaris. Taxonomy (NCBI): domain Eukaryota; kingdom Fungi; phylum Basidiomycota; class Agaricomycetes; order Agaricales; family Mycenaceae; genus Mycena; species Mycena vulgaris. The sequence continues at coordinate 89,766 of JARGYA010000301.1, forward strand.
ACTTCCAAGGATCTTGGAATTGTTTGCATTGCATCACATCTTTTCTCGGGCGTCCAATCTGGTGCTAAATCTCCCTTATTGCGAGTTTTTTCAGCTCGGTCTCAGACCCATGGGGATGGGACAGTGCTCCTCCGCATTTCTATCGCCTTCATAATTATTTCTCTTTCCGTCCGCACAGCCCCTGTTTGGGTTTTTCGGTCGTTCGAGACTCGCCCTTCAGCGAGCCTCTGGCTCTTGGGAGCTGTGCTCCCGTGTGGTGCTCTCGGGCTTCATCTCCTCTCTCCCGAAGCCCCGGGACTGCCACTGCGTACTGAAATTGACATCCTCTCGTTCCAGAACCTTCATCAAGCCTTCCGCCTTTCTTCCACTCCGAGGCATCTCTCTCGCACATCTTGTTTCTGAGAGCGCCCTCCGTTCTGGACCGAGACACGAACCCGATCCGCTGGATCCTTCGCAGGGTTTCGATTTCATCGACACACCTTTGATTCTCATAATTTTTACACTCCCGTCACCTTCGCTCTGACCTATTGCTACAATCCTAGCTCCTTCCATCATCCCTAATCTCGTACATACTCCTAGCTACTCACTACGCGACGCTCTACCTTATAAAAGAATGACAGGAAAAGCCAAAATAACAGCGATCAGCCGAGACCGAAGCGTCAATCAGTGGCGGTGCAGATCTCCCTTGATCCTCCCCGAGACGGCTAGGATTTTAGTTCAAGGTTCGCAGTTTACTTCAGTGGCCCTGCCTCTCCACACACATCCTACCGCTCGCAAGATATTCATCCCGGATTGCCGCGCATCCACGCGTCTTCCAAAACCAACAAATTCAGCACCATTCGTCCCTTCGAAGCTAGCGATCTAATTGCGCGGACTTCAGCGTTCGAAAACCCCACCTCAACTCCCGCCGCTCCCCTCCGCCTTCGACCACCCACTTTCTTTACACGCATTATATTGCTCGTAATTATACATAGACAGATGCTCGCGGCACCGGCCACCCTTCTTAAAAATTCTGTCTATTCATCGCATGACCCAGGTCCGAATCAAACGGACGCCTCCTGCATACAATGCTCTCCTCCACCCATGCAATACAGATGCGCAACTCCGGGCCCTATCCACCCTCCTGCGTCCTTGGATTCACCAACGACTTTCGAAGCCGATTGCTGGCCAATTCGGATTCGGACAGAAACTCAAGCCTCCCTCTCCCCCATCGCCTTCGACTCCCCAGTTTCTCTACGCCCCTCATACCGCTTCAACACCCCCATCTAGACTACTCGCCGCCACGACCCCACCCTTCTTCCAAAAGACGGTCCAACCAGCGACATGGCCCGGGTCCGAGTCGATCGGACTGAATCTGAAGACTCTATTGCTATTCAGTGCGGGTGCTCACCTGCGTCGCCGGGCCTTATCCTCCTCCTGCTTCCTTGGATTTACCCACATCTTTGAAGCCAGCGGTTTAAATCCGGGACAATCGGATTTAAGTTCAACTCCAAGGCATCCACTTCAGCGGCCCTCCCTCTCCCACATCGCATTTACCGGCCCAATTACTCTAGGCGCATTATACCGCTCGCAACATATACTAAGATGTGGGCTGCCGTGGCATCACTCACTCTTCTTCCACAAAGCGTATGGGATATTCCGCCCCGTGGCCCGCGCCCGAGGCGAACGGACGCCTCCTGCATATACATCCGGGATTCTGACCCTATCAAGTGCAGGTACGCACCCCACGCCGCCGGCCCTTATCCACCCTCCTGTTTCCTTGCATTTACGCACCGCTTTTGATGCCAGTTGGTGTTGAATTTGAAGTCGTGCAGGCTGGGAATGAAGGTGGGTACCCGACGTCCTACTCCGCAATGGTGATGGCCGGGTCGGGCTTCAAGCCCAAGCCCAGGCTTGGGTCGGGCTTTCAAGCCCGACCCAGGCCCGACCCGAGGTAGGGCTCAAGTCGGGCTCAGGGTCGGGCTCAGCTTCTGAGCAGGCCCGCGACCCGGGCTTGGGCCCGTATCTCTTTGAGTTAGCCCGAGTTCAAATTCTTCAAAGGAAGTCCACTTTTACTGGGGCACGGTGAAAGTGACGCCTTGACGCCAACCGTGACGCCAATTGACGCCACCCAAAACGGAAGTGCCGCCAAATTGGCGTCACTTTTGTCACACTGCCGCCAACATTGACGCCAACTTTGAACATCTGTGCCGCCAACTTACGGCAGGTGAGATTTCATCCCTCTTGGGTAATGGAGCATCCAAAGTCCCAGCTGGCTACAATGAAACTTCTTCATTTTTCATCCTCGTCATTTAATTCACAAAATGGCTCCCAGAGAAAAAGCCTCAGCTGTCCCCCAGCCGATGCATTGGAGCTCGCACTATTGAGTTGTGGCCTTGAATCGCTTCATGCGATCTCAATAAATCACTGATTCTTTCTTGCACCTGCAGGCCGCTCACCTGTCAACCAGCTGTGTCTCAATTTCAAGTTTGGTTTATCTTCAGGTTAGAGATCCAAAATGGCCATGGAATTCGTCTTGATTTCACCAGATGATTAGCCGAAGCTAATTCCTGGAATCCCTTGAACATGTGTCAACCCAAAAATGCAAAATTTGGTTGAACGACGACTGTTCAAACTTCGAATTCACGGATAATGCGAGTTTGATCCGAGTCCTCGATTTCCTGATTTTCGAAAGGCAAACGTTCCGTGGTTGTGTTCGGTTTCCGGGACACATTTGGTGTTAGGTTTGTCGCGAGCTGAATTAAATTCGGCGATTGACGCCAACACGAACATTGACGCCAGCCTGTCACAGAACAGTCACACTGACGCCAGGGAAAAGTGACGCCAAGGAAATTTTATTGACGCCTACCTGGAGTCGAGTGACGCCAAGTGACGCCGACAAAGATGGGTTTGACGCCAACTTGCCGCCACCTGACGCCAACAAAACGGGCACTTTGACGCCAACTGACGCCAACACGAGTCGAAAATTCGCGGATAAGGTGAGCAAACATAAGATTTATCATTCATAAATTGGTGCTACGGGATGGTATTACATGCATATAGGGTACACTACCCTTTGTTAGGCTCTATATCGCCGCATAAACCGGAATCAAATCGTGATTGACGCCAATTGACGCCAGTGGCGTCAGTGGCGTCAGTTGGCGTCAGTTGGCGGCATAATCCCTTTGCCCCTTTTACTGAACCATCCTTGCTTAAATCTCAAGTTAAATCTGATTTCTACTTGAAAGAGACTTACTTGTCTATGTTCAACCATGAAACATAACAACTCCACATTTGATAGGTATGACACATTCAGACTTTTGCTTCAAATGGCCCGCCAGGACAGCAATTTTGGGAATTCCACAGTCTGTGAGGGGTCCCGTCGAGTGAGAAGCCCGTTGTATAACGCTGAAGGAGTTTGAAAATTCACCATAGATCAGTTGGAAAAAATGCAGCCAAGCCCGGGCCTGAGCCCAAGCCCGACCCGACCTGGGCCCGACCCCCTAAGTCGGGTCGGGCTCAGGATTTTTCGAAGCCCAAGCCCGCCAAGACCCGACCTAAGCCCAGGCTTTCAAGACCCGACCCGACCCGGCCATCACTACTCCGCAATAGCGCACTCGCGGAGAAACGTCCATTATGTAACGCGCCCCGCTGTACAGCCGATGTTTCAAAAAGACGATTCAGTCTACCACATGCACATGGCCCGGGCTTGAATCGAACGGACGCCTCCTGTCTGGTCGTTTATCGTCTCATATTTATCACAGGTGCGCACCCCGCGCCTCCGGGCCTTATTCTACCCCTTGCGTCCCTGGATTCACCCCATCTTTTGAAGTCAGCGGTTTAAATCTGGGACAATTGGATTGGAGTTCAACGTCCAACAAATCCACTTCAAGCCCCGCTGCTGCCGATCGCCTTCGGGTACCCACTTTCTCCGTGCGCATCATATCGCTTCAACACCCATATCTAGGCCACTCGTCGTCACGACCCCACCTCTCTTCCAAAAAACGGTCCGAACACCGAGATGGCCCGGGTCCGAGTCGAACGGACGCCTGCTGCATTTGGATATCAAGAGGGGCTCATTTAGTGCAGGTGCGCACCCCGCGCCGCCGGGCCTTCCTCTCCCTCCTACATCCCCGGATTCATCCCCGAGTGGACCGCTATTGATTCAATGTCGTGCAGGCTGGGAAGTGCTACTGAAGCTCAAAGGATCCACATCAACCCGCAGGGCTTCCCAAATTCCCTCGTGCAGGCTAGCCTCGCAACTTCACGGAACCCGTATACATTCCTCGATCTTCACTGCAGACTCTTCTCACAACAAACGAAAGCGATCATTTCTAGAATCGAACGGAGGCCTCCTGACTGGCCGAAACTATTTCTCGAGTATTTTGCAGGGGTGCACCCCATGCCACCGGGCTTTATTCACCCCTCTGCTTCCTTGCATTTACGCACCGCTTTTGATGCCAGTCGGTTTTAAATTCGAAGTCGTGCAGGGTGGGAGTGAAGGTGGGTGCCCGATGTCCTACTCTGCACATGCCGCCCGCGCAGAAACGTCCATTATGTAATGCTTGGGCCGCTGTGCAACCCATGTTTCAAAAAGACGATCCAGTTGACCACATGCTCATGGCCCGGGCCCAAATCGAACGGACGCCTCCTGCTTACCCGGTTATTTATGTATATTTTATTTTTTTGCAGGTGCGCACCTCGCGCCTCCGGGCCTTATCCCACTTCCTACATCCTTGGATTTACCCACGACGTTTGAAGACAAATCAGAAGACAATATGATTGAAGTTCAAAGTTTAAAAAATCCCCGTCAGCGGCTCTCCCTCACCCACATCGCCGTCGCCGCCCCAATTTCCTACGCGCATTATACCGCTCGCAATATATATGTGGGCCTGCTTCCCGCGACATCACTCACTCGTCCTCCACAAAAGTATATCACATCCTACGCCATGGCCCAGGTCCAGATCGAACGGACACCTCCTGTCTAACTGATATACTCCAGGTCAATTCTTTACAGGTGCGCACCCCGCGCCTCCAGGCCTTACCCTTCCTCCCGCTTCTTTGGACTGGCTCCCTGATTTTGAAGCCAGCGATTTAAATCCGTGGATAGGGGGACTAAAGGTCAGCGTTCAAAAATTCCACTTCAGCAGCCCTGCACTGATGAATCAGAATAACTTCCAGCGGGGTGAACTCGACGAGGCTTAACAAATCACCCCGTTGAATGTAAAGCTCCAGGACAAGGAAGATGATCATTCTCGATTGCCTTGCTCGGAGGAGTTCACAACCTCCGAGGCAATGGTCAGCTCAGTTCTCCCGCCTTCGGCCATGCTTCGTTGATGGGTCAACAACAAAGGCGACCCGGAGATCATCTGTCAATGATCAGAATTCCTGGTTCCGGATTTCCGGACCAGGTCTGACATTCGATATAACAATTGTAGCGCGCTTTGCGGCAGAGCCCACTAACTTAGGAGGTAAAATCTTCCATTCTATCAACATTCTATTCTATTTCTTGCAATGCAATAGGTGGATCATATAATTCAAACTCCAATGGCTCGGTAATTGAACCACAGCTGCCAATATTTCTGCGGGGAGCTCCAGCAAAAACTTGTGCACCTATCTATCCCAAGGGAGGAACGTAGCCTCGTCGCTTGGGCCCCGTGGCGTAGTAGCGTAGCAGCCGGCCCTAAACCAATCACGTGGGAATGTGGCGCGCTCAACTTGAACCAAACATGTACAATGTTTGGTGCTCAACGGCTAAGTAAAAAGGGCTCAGTCAGCCCATCAGCTGGATCAGGCTACGGAGGACTGCGGATGCTCCTAACCGAGCCTACGCGAGGAGAATGTAAGCAGAGGTGGCTTAAACAGGAAGTACTGGTGATTGGCGGCACCAGCATCAAAATAATACCCGGGCAGACGCCTCTAGGTCTGCCCAACAGCCAGGATATGTCTCGCTTCACATCAGTTCTTCGCTTGTAAAAGTCGCCTATCATTCTCTTAGTTAGTTGGGATCAACCCCTCTAGTAGTATAAAAAGCCGCATGTATTTTAGTAGTAGGACAGTGAATAACTCCCCCATTTCTTGGCACATAGCTCTTAGCAGCTTATAAGGACTCTGTTCCTTATCCCGTTCGACGCACACACTCCCTTGGCGTAAGCCTGAGTTGTCCCTCCGTCCTCGGCCTCCGCCACTTCGGCCAGTCGTAGAACTATTCCTAGTCGCGCTGCTTGTACGCCACCCGGTCATACACCCCTTTGCTCGGTCGCAGAACTATCCCTAGTCGCGCCGTTCATACGCCACTTTGCCACACGCCACTTTGCTCGGACGTAGAACTATTCCTAGTCGCGCCGTTCATACGCCACTTCGCCATTTGGGGTCGAGTTCGCCAGTTCGCTCAGTAGACCTAGACAGTCTACGCCAAAGATATCCCTACCGGCGTTTACGCTAGTTAAAGTCATACGCCAGTTTGTTCTCCGGAACTCTCTTAGCCAGAAAACCCAAAGAATTCACATTGTCCCAACCTATTGAGATTGACGGTTGATACGCCTGACCTACCTCCCGAACAAAATACGATAAAGCTTAGTTGGAGTTGATACTTTTGAGGTTTGGTGTTGGTTTGAGTTAAGACTAAGGTCTCACTCAGTTAGCATTAGATTTCACGGCTGCGCTTCACTGTACCGTTTCAGCGTTGAACAATGTTTTGAGCTCAGATGTTGCCGTTGTCACCTCAACCCCTGTACCTGTGTGAATGATTGTTTGAAGAGCTAGATATCAGTGCCGTTTTGCTTCCTGAGTCCTGACGGACCTCCTCTGACTGACAACAAGTTATCTTACTCTTTGGGAAGCTGTTCAAGATCAGCACTCTCAGTTGAATCTAGATCAAGCCAGCTTCCAAGGATTTTACCAAATTGAGCTTCCAGACACGGCTGCATGTTGAATTTCTTGGGGCTTGTATACCATCAGCCAGCGCGAGCACTACCAGATGAAATTGAATGTTCTTGAAAGCCTTAAATGAACAAAGGAATTGTAACTCAATTGGCTGTGTTGAGGGCTTAGCTTCAGAAAATCCATCATCTCTGCAACATGTCTGCCTGGTGCAATTCATCTGTGAATGTCTCTACCTATGTAGGGGCATTAACTCCAGAGCCGGGTGGAATGATTGACAAGGGTTAAAGCAGAGTTTTGGTTGAATTCTTATCTCATTTGAACGGGAGTGTTGACAACCACTTTGGGGGAGATCAATTGGGATTGAAGGTTTGTTTGAGATGCAACTTAAATATCAAGAAATACATGCCCTAGATGTTAGTTGAATGTCAAATACCTTTTATAATATTAGACCAATTAACTCTGGTTGAATTTTGCAAAAAAGTAAATGAAAAGAAAATCGCGCATGAGGGGACTCGAGCTCATGCGCAAAATCGCAACGTTTGGCTCTGCTTGCCCGTGGGAAAGCTACATTTTGGCGGACGCTCTGCACCATTAGGGCACTACAGGACCCACTACCTAAAGTTAGTGGGCATTGGAGGTACAAAATCGGGCAGCTCGGTCACTCCGATCTGATCCCCTGATCTGACAATGCAAACTTGCACAATGCCATGTCATGCTTCGGATAGCAGCGGAGTTTAAATTACACGTGACTCGGCCCGGCCATCCTCGGCCCCATTCAACTTCAACTCCTTTATTTGTTCCAATGGATCTGGGTCTACGAAAAATCTCAAGCAGGTTCCAATGAATGGGAGCTATTTTCCTGACCATCCTCAGCCCCCTTTCATTTCATTATGCTCCACCAAAGCCTCAGGGGTGTCAATTTGTACTAGTTGAAAATGTGGTTCGGCAATGTATCAGCTTACATCTTCCGTGTAAGTTTGTGAACTGGAGCATTTATTGACGCATAAAAAACATGTTCCGCTCAGCAGACCAAGAACCGGGGCGTCAGTCCTCACCACAATCGGCCCACATCAAATATTGAACATCTGCACAGGTACACCCACTGGGAGGATTTGGGACAAATCACAGCCTCAGTACAGTTCTCACGACATACCAAACACTTGAAATTAAGAATCAGGCCGCTAGCGGTCCAACCTTCCAGGACAACACACTGAACACGGCGAAAGCCAGACACAGAACATCTGTCGCCGGCAGGCCAATTTTCATTATTATGAACCAGCCAAAGGCACAGAAATGGGCTGTAGCACCACTTCCAGAAGACTGTGTAGAATTTGGCACTAACAAACGGAGTCTCCACAAACTGGAAAAGTTCGGGGCCGGTGTCCAACGGCTGCTGCTTAGCTTACATGACGTGACGGGCGTCGTGCGTCAACGACGGTCTGTAATTCTGTGTACGTGACGAAGAAAGAATGTGGTGGAATTTGTGCTCTACAAAGAAAAGCGGGGGCCGTGCCGCTCCAAGACGTAGCAATAGATCGTGCAGCAAAATGGGGAAACAACGCGGTCTGGGCTGGGATGTTCTGTGTCCTGCCCGTTGCTCAGGGTCCAGGTGCCTGGACAATGCTGAGGATTTTCTTTTTAAGTTGTTCCTGGTTGGACTGATGAAACGGTGACAAAGCTGCAAGCGGTTCAGCCTGCATGCTACCGTTGATGAGCTTCAAGGCCAGTAGTTCTTTAGACAGAACAGAATAAGTGGTATCATTCAAATATGTAAATTCCTGTCCTTGACATTGGCGCCATCATAAGGAGGAACCAGGTTTGCCCGGAGGGCGATAGTATAGGACAATACGATTCAACTCTGTTCCCAGGTGGTTACTGCACAGCCGCCCATCTGCCTGATCTGCGGGATTGGCACCGTTGATTGGGCCAAGTTTACACCTGAAGTCGTAACTATTGTTAAGGAGATGCCTGTGTATAATAAGTTCTCGTATTTGGCTGCGGAAAGTTTTCTGTCTTTTGACAGTACAATTAAATGATGAGGTCTGTTCTTCTGCCGCTTTGAAGTTGGTAAAACAGTGGATCCAACATGTCTGGACTTGCACTCATCCAGACGTTGTTCTATTCGGTGGATACATACATACCTGTGCATTCAATTCAGCAGCCTTTGAAGAAAAGAGTCTTACAGCCTAGCGGAAATGCTCATAAAGAGCCTTGCGTGGCAGAATCCCAACATATCCCTCAGCATCGAAATGGCTGCGCATCTCTTCCTCTTGCTTCTCGTTCTCTCGGCACTCTCGACAATTATCATGGGTACAAATACTGTCTGCCAGATGCGTGGCTCAACTAACCTGCAAGCCAGGTCCTGCTGGAGCTTCAATCGGCCCACTAGATCCCTCCCCAGTGTCTGATATTCCGGCCGCCAAACTCAAGTTTCGTGGGTTTCCCACCTTCTTTAGGCACTACGCAAACGAGTACGTCCCGACGGATGAATTTTTCGTTGTTCTCACTCAATTCTCAGGCCCGATGACTCGACCACAGTATCGCATGCCGATAACACAGAGTCAGTGCCCGTGGACGGGTGAGCATTCCAATACTTGGCGTCTTTCGGAGAAGTCGGAGTGCACACAACATAAACGGGCATTTTGAACATACATGGATATTTGAGTGTCGACAGCGCGTCGTCTTGGGGAGTATCAGAGTCATGTATGCAATGCATTCGAACAGGATATGAGTATCCTCAGCGAAAAGGAATTAACAGATCTCCTGAAACTCTGCGTCTCAGCAGTTCTGGGGGATATACTCAGCAAGCCAAGGGAGATTGTGTTGCGTGATGTACTCTGTTAGCGTTCAAAAGGATCCGGTTTGCTTGAATCGGTGTTGGCCGGCAAGTCGAGCCGGTGGATGCGGGACAGCGAGATATTTGCTCTAGGGAGCGTAGATCTCGAGCTCTCCATGAATGTGACCCGGCCCTGCTACGTTTCGTCAGGCCGAGCAAGGCCAAAGGTTACGCGCGCAACAATCAACGTTGGAGCTATTCCCCACAAACTGCAAGTCAGGATGTGATTAGACTATAGCCAAAAAAAACGCACTGTCATCTGAGCGACAACTGCCTGAGCATACCCGTCGTTCGACGATTCAGTAACCAGCAGGGGAAGAAAGATGATCAGAGTCACAGAGTACAGCATGGCAGACTCCACGACCATCTCTACCACACGGCCGTATCCCATCGCTCTCCGTGTGCTGGGCTCGGTCATGTTGATAATGCGCAAGATGATCAAGATTATCGCGAGGCATGTCGTTGCGAGGGAAAGTGAGAAATATGGGGTTGCAAAGTCGATAAAAGAGTTCCTGTCCAAGTTGGGATTCATCACATATGCAGCCTGTTCGGCAATACTGCGGAATCCGAGAGCTGACAGTCATTGTTCAGGCGGTGTCAAAATTTCCGGCAAAGGGGATACCAACCTGCTCCGACCAAGGTGCAGATAATAGGCAAGAGCACTATCAACCAATGGCGATTCCATTTTGTCCAGCATCTCCAAATCTCAATACAGGACTTAGCTGTGGGTTCCGGGGATAGTTAATTTGAATCTCACCAGTACACAATCCGCAGCGAGCGTGTTGACCGTAAGCACCACAGCCGAGAAGACAGTCAACCACAAAGGTGGCTCGACCAGATACACCGCAGTGGACTCAGGGGTATCCGCGTGATCAACGAATGCATTCTTGATGAGGAGCCAGCGACAAGCAACATGGACAGTCGACAGAGTGTACATGAGAACAATTGAGAGGAAAATCCCTAAATTGTTCTTGTGCATCTCCCTTTTGAATACTAGATGTAAAATTCAGTCGAGTCGGAGCTCACAGAACGGAGAGATTACGCACTCATTGCATAGAGGGTGAGGAAGAATAATGGAAGCTTTATTGGGTCCACTATTTTGAGCGTTGGGCAGCTACTGAATAGAATCGGCAGCGGGGACTTTGGGATGATGAGGGGGGAATAAGATGCTCACTGAAAAGTTTCGACCTGGGATAAGATTATCGAGACGCAACCCGTTCAATATGGCCGTATCCAGAAGGCTTACGAAAGGTCGGGCTACCTCGTTGATCGTGCTCAACCATCATACTTTCTATTTTGGCGCATTCCGACATCCCGCGATACATAATCCCGCAATCCTCCACCCACGCTGTCGACTGTTGCGGCGGCCGAGGGACGGGCATACACTACGGGACGGGATATTGGTGGTGAGCCGTGAATGCGTCTCCAGGAATGATTTGGATTTCATCATCTCAGGCGTCTGTTTCGGGTCGGGAAGAACGTCCAGGATAACGCCGTCATTATACAGCATGATCCCCTCTGTAGTCATCATGCACGGGTCCGCTTCGAGGAGCTTCTGCGTCTGTCGTTGAGGAGATAGGACCGCGTGATATGGTGTCCGGAGATAAAATCTACCTGGAGTGGGAAATGTCAAGCGCAAAGTTATGGTGGGAGGTGCAAGTTCCAACACACAAAACAAATTTCGTGCTGTATTGTCGTAGTTATACTTCACAGATCAGCATGGATACACTCAACTGAAGAGTCCTTGCGCAGAAGAGGGCGCTGAAGCAGGTAGCGAGTGCAGGAGGCACCCCAGTGAGTGAATTACGAGCAAGGGAGGGGAGTGTGCGCACCTCCGGCGGGATCAGACGACGTATGAAAGAACCGGGTGTAGAAGGCTTGGAAGGTCGCAAAGACTGGGGATCCTACGCTAGGTGGAAGGATGTTAATTAGGCCTCCGGGGTGGTAGTTCACCTGGTGGACACCCATTCTCGAGAGGATACGGTCATATTCCAAATTAAATTAAATTAAAAGATGGCGGTAAGGGATGTCCAGGCCCAATTTGATTTTGAGTTGGACTCACACCCGAAATAAAGCGGGTAGGGCCGACGAGCGGCAGTGCCCGGTAACATTGGTTGATTCACCCTCTACTTTACAATAACACTGTTACGCCGGCGAGCAGCATGGCCCGTTACTCAATTTTTGAAATGATGTAAGAGCCGATCTATTAACTGAAACTAATGCAGCAATAAGTACTAGTAGTGAATAAGCGAATGAAATACAGGTCCACTAGAGTATGTACAAATAAAGGAGTGTCAGCAGCACACAATTCACGGAGCAGTGAGCCAACCCATTAATTGTCTCTTCGTCCCCAACCCTTGTGGCCTCGGCCCTCAGCGACTTGGGTCTAAAGCTATTAAATGCAGTGTCAGCGGAACTCTTGAGTGGAGTTAGGGAATGGTAGCGAGATTCAGGAATCATAGGAACCACGGTGTGTCGTCGCTCTGGCGAAGAATCCTCAGCCTAGCAACGAGAATGTGATACAATTATCTGACAGACACTTGTGAGACAGAAATATGTGAACCTATCTACTGTGAGATCAAAGACTGCTCGGAGAGAGGATTCACAGAGGAGAAAAGCGGAGTTTGCAGAAGGTCACGGAGGTGGACATGGTAGAAGAGAGAAAAAAACCTCCCCCGTTGTCATTACAAGACGACTGAGCTGCCTAGTCCATTGGTGGCAAGCGGAACAGCCCATTTTGGCAGAATTGCAGAGAACATTCCAGAAGATCGAATCCGCTGGGGCAGAGATTCTGCAGAGAATCTCTCGGGTAGAATGACCGCCAATCAGGCCTGCCGAGGTTCCGAGACTTGCCGGGCCTTGCCGGAGACTGGTTGGGCAAAAGTCCCATGAATGTCCCTCATCGTGGTGCAGCCTGGCGCGCTCTAGCTCACCTTTCTCATTCGAAGACTTGAATTGACACCGTGAATGTTCACACGTGAATGCTATTCAAATGCCGAGCAAGATCGTGTTACATGTGTAGTACACACACGATGGCAATTAACAACCCGATGCTGGTGATTTCTGCTCGATTTATGCCTGCCATTTCGTATCCACGGCCAGCATTAGTCAGTGTCTCGCTTCTGCATTTCTGGTGGCCTCCAGAGGCTCTGTGAATCATCTTGAGCAAGAGCAAAATAAGCTTGCCTGTCGGGCAGTCTAAAGGGCCAAAAGGGTCCAGGAGAAAACAATCATTGGGTAACAAAGGGCTACTTGGCTCAGAGAGGTGAGTTTATGCCTACGACACGTCCCGACGTGTTCCTGCGTACCCGCAACCTGTTTGCGTCGCGATTTGGTGCCCGAATCAACCCACAATGATACCCGAGGCTCCCATCATTCCACCATCATTCTGCCTTTTCCAGCTCCATCAATTCTACCCGACTGTCTACCCAAGTCTCTAGAGAGAAATCAGTCTCCTACCCAACCGCGGTTTCGAGGTTAGTGTTTTTTTAAAGTTAGATCTCTGTGGCGGGGAGAAAACAAAATGAGAAATATAATGTGACAAATGTGTGACTTGAGTTGGGGGTAAACCTTTTCACGGCGGCTGGCACATAACACCTGTCAGCAACATAGCCACAATTTTCTGAAATCCGAAGGAAAGTTGTCGAGAGGTCTTCCTCATTCAAAAGAAAATATAATTGGAGCTCTATGCCCCTTAGTTACGACTCCGAAGCTCCCCAGAAAAGTTCTGGGGTTAAATGTGCCGATAAGAACAGCCAGTACAGCAAAAACCCGTCGAAGTGTGGTTTGCTGTGAATAAGCTGGAATAGACTTGGAAAGAAAATGGGAGAAGTGCCACCAGGGATTTTTAGAGCCATTCCAAGGGCTAAAACATACCAGGCCGATTTTCTGTGGTGCGAGGGAGAGCAACATGGATTTTATGTTGATTTTATGGCTGATTTCAGAAAGTTGTGGCTATGTTGTTGACAGGTGTTATGTGCCAGCCGCCATGGACCCCAACTTGAGTCACATATTTCGTCACATCACACGTGTTGTCATATAATTTTGTAAGCCATTTTTCTGTATCCGCTTAAAAACTCACTACTGAGACTGATGAACCTCGTAACTGCGGTTGGGTAGGAGACTGGAGAGAAGTGATCCCAGCGGATCCGACGCCCTCGAACATTCTAGAGGCAGAATAAGCGAGATTATGGAATTTTATTCGCAATCGTCGCCGGCAACCTCGGATTGTGCAAGCCGAGAGTTGGCCGGCGTATTCTGGCGGAGAGAAAAAGTGATTACGCTAAAACTGCTGACGAAAATGTGATGCACGGCCAATTTTTGAAAATCAGGCTCTCTAAGACCCAGTAACTTACGTTACCGGGAACATACAGGATTGACACCAGAATCTGGGGTGAAACCATCAATCAAGGCTTCGGCTGCCCGGTTATCAATTCCGCAAGGCCGTCGTCTGTGCGTTCTAAGTTAGCCCAATTAAAGAGTGGTGGTCCCTTGCCTCAGTACAATTGTAGGATCGCCGAGAAGGAGCTTAGGTTCGACTCCCCCGACGACGTGAAAAGGTCGGTTACAGGTGATTCTTTTTGCCAGTCTTGTCTGTAGCAATACTAGAGGAGGGGATTGAGTGTCATTAGAATTTTGCATACGCTACAATAAATTGAGTGGTTGAATCATGCTCAGGAGAAACCAGGGGTTCTTACGCCCGCGCGGCGCTCTAAGTCGGACATTGGACCATGTAGCGAGGCGGGTACCCCGAAGCATCTACCCACGAGCCTTCACTCTTGAAGGTGGAGAACGCACGAGAAACAGAGCGCTACGAGCGAGAACGATTGGCGAAGAGGAGGGAAGGGCGAAGGGTAATTTGCCAGTCAGCTGCTTGTGCTGTACTCGCGCGCGGGGCGTTAAGATATTCGACGCCGATCTGTACAGAACAGCGTCGCGCGTCCAAATGCAAGTGCATGGCTGTCCGTGGGAGTCACTGAGTTCGCACGTAGCACCTGTGTTCGCGCCTGCTTCGACCTCAATGCGACGAGCGCCGTTCGTGCAAGGGAGATCCAGCTTCCCATTGGATGTGGAAGTAAAGTCCAAAGGAATGGGCTGGAGAACTGCAGCAGGCCTTGCCAGCAGGTCGGGAGATCATTTGGGACGAGTGCGAGGGAGGGCGAGAGATTCGAGGCTTAGCTGGCCAATGAGTGCGCACAGGGCAGTACCGTACTGACGACATGCAACATTGTACGCATGAGGATGCATACGAATGCTCTTCGTGCCCGCGGGGGCCCCGGGCCACCGATGACTCAGAGTGGAATCTTGCTTATGAACTGCGGCGGATGTTGTGAACATGCGAGCAGATTCCAGGGACGGGTGACCGGGAAAAATTGTTGTGTATTGGCGGAACCAGCATCCAGCGAAGTGAAGCCAAGAAGGAGGTCAACTGGCGGTAGGGTGCACCGAGACGCTCGCGCCCTGGCTGATGTAGTCAAAGCGCGTGTAGAGCGCGGAGTCCGGGTGTTGCTGTTGACCGACGGCGTGCTGCGTGTAGATGTCGGCTGTGACGGCGCGGTAGTCGGCTGTCTGGACATTGTTGTCGAGAGTCCCAGGTGATGGAAACACATGGAACTCATTCGGGGAGAGAATGCCGTACTCACCTTCCTTAGGGCCTGATCGGGTGGCCGGTCTCATGAAGCCTTCTGGCTAAGGCTTGTATCCGTCACATCAGTCACTCTGATCCGACCTGTCCGATGATTTCCGGTTGCTGATGGATTGCTGATGGATCACTCGGCTGCCAACGACGAGATGTCTTTGCTCATCGTCCCCGTCCGCGACGGTGTCCCGCCCATTTTGAAGATGGCCCTATTCTGCCCGCTTTCAGTGGTATCATTGCATGTATTATACAATCTACTTTTATGACTTCCTTTTTAACAAATTCTCAATGGTACCAGACTTGTTGAGGTGCTATAAGAGGGCGGGAAGTGGCGGGAGCGGCGGGCGGTGGCTGGGGACGATGCAGGAGGTCTGTTGATGAGCCGCGTGAAGCGTGTGAAAATTCTGAGCCCAGACCGGAGTGACGGAGGCCGAATCACGCTGAAACCGGAGCACAGCCTCAAGGAGCCATCTGGCTATTTTTTGGCAGGGCCGGCTTCACAAGACCGGCCACCCGATCAGGCCCTTAGGGACGAGATGCTAATACATCTGGGTACCTGCAGAGAGACCGTCGTATACCAACGAAGGTCGCCCTCCCAAGGTTGGTATGGACGCTAATGCAGAGGGTGACGGAGGTTCGAATCCTACCGACAGCGTACGGTGGCTTTGACAACTTCAATTTTTGTATAACTCGAGGAGAAACGATCCTCCAGTCCTTGAGCAGAACTATTCCGGCGAGCCTCCTAAATATATTTTGTGACCGTAAGGGACAAAATCCACAATGAAATGTCGATTACATGATCGAAAAAAGCTCCTCCTCCTGTTGACGTTGCGGTTGGACGACAGCGGGTATGGCCCTCCGCAATACGCTGATCACTGGGGCTTTACCGGTGCCTCCTCTCCCTCCGACTTCATCGCCTGCCCCGCCAGTTCCACCCGTACCCCCTACGAGGGGAATGAGAAATTAATACAATAGGATACATCGGAAACCCACCAGAGATGTTGCCGACTTTCTAATGTTCTTCCGAGTGCATCTCGAGCGTCGGACCTTCCCCTTCGCCGCCCCCACCGCCCATGCGCGCGCCGCCACCGGTACCGCCAAAACTCCTGTGTGCGTCTGGTCAAGACAGATCGAGCTACTGCCTAGAACATCTCAATACGGCCTACACTGGGAATGAAAGCGAGCGATAATAGATCAGAGAATAGCTTGCCTTGGGAACCAAGGGGATATTCCAGTAGCTTCGACTGCCGACGGTGAAGCAAAACATGAGCTGAGCAATTATGTCAAGGGATCACCCTATACCTCGACATCGTGAAGGGACCTGAGAACCTCGTGGACGGCGACGAACTATATCGGAGTGAAAAATCAATCTCCACGGATTCGAAGGTTGTACCGTATAATCAGAAATCATCTGGGCGAGTGTCATGTTATGTGTGGCAAGAGAGGATGAGGTATCCGCGCTGTTGAAGAATTGGTCAAGTCTGCCTTACGCACGAGCGTCGTTCAGATCCTTGGTTATTGATTGCAGTTCTCTATGGAGTGTAAGTAAAGTGATCGAGCCCGACAGGTCGTTGGAGAGCCTCGACGAGCCCTCGACCTTGATTCGACTTATTCGCGGCCATTTCGGAAACGATGGGCGCGAGAAGCTCTATTTGTGCAGCCACTTCGAGACTTGCTATAATAACATTTTAGTCATCTGCTTGCAGGAGAAATACGGTGAAGGCATACCTCAATGCGATCCGTGATATCCAGGAGCGGGTCGATGACGCTGCTCAGAATCGTGCCAAATGGGATATTGCTGGAAAACGGAGCTGAGTGTCTTCAGCGCCACTTTCAGGACATTTCGGGCAGTATGGGGGGTGTCTGGGCCCTCTTGAATGGGAGGGGTGGGCGTTTCGGCAGGAGTACTTGGTTCAGATGGGTGCACACGATCGTCCGCTTCGTTCACATTCTTCCTGGTGCCACTGCGAGGTCTTCAGAACGAGAGACGGTGGAAGAACTGGCACAGTCGCATGGGAGATAATGGATTCAGAGAGGGAGCCATGTACATTCGACATGGTCTGGAAGGAGCGGATTTCTAGTTGTCGACACGCGGTGGACTACTAGTACAGGAAGCGGTGCTTACAGATGTGCATCCTAATTTGAGACCGTTATTCGTCATAAGCGCCTCTTGGACGGCTGTTGAAGCTCTGAGGTTTCAGAAATGAATGAAAGTCACATCGACAGTCCCCTGTGCAACTCGAGTGAAGGAGCATGGAGTCTGGAGAGGTGGGTGGGTGGCAAACACGTGTCCGCGGCACTCGGGCCGCATCCAGGCCGTGGCGGTGCACTTTGATCCTTGCCAACCTCCTTCACAGCTTGCTCGCTGCTCGTGGGTCCTCAGGAGCATACTATTCGCATAGTTATGCAAAAAACTAGATGGATCCAAAATCTCTGTCAATAACAGTCTCTCTCTCGCGCAGACCTTCCGCAAGGCAAGGAATCCGGCGTCCCTTGACTATCCCATCAAAAACCCTTCGGAAAACTTTCTACGGGGCTCTAGCTACTCACCGCACCTGACTCCCGGCTCATCTGAACCACCGGACTCAACATTGCATTCTGGGATTTACGGCCGTGGAGAGGCAGCAAGAGCGCGCCGAATTTCCCGCGGGTTTCACGATACTGAAGGGTCATTGCGCCGGAGCGCATGAGCGCTCTCCTCCCCAAGTATGCGTCCCATGTGAGGGCCCATGACCTCAACGCTCACGATACTAAGTGGCCTCGCATCGCTTCATTCTCTGTAGAAACCCGCAATAAGCTACACTTAGCGTGGGATACACCGCGACCACGAGACCGTGCCATCTCTGCTCCTGCTCCCGTTTGTTCCGATCTGATTTATTCCCCAAGCTAGAACGTAGGTACTTCAGCGGCTTTGTCGCAGATCCCAATTTCGTCGCACCATAGAAGTCAAGGCAACTCAGATTTACCCTGCGCGCGATAGGCATCTATCCGCATGAAACTTGCTAATGTTCCGGTGTCGTTTAAACTGAACAAACCAGCGTGTGTGTTACCGCGCCGAGGAGATATGAGATGAACCAGTTGCAGCTTAGCACGTGGGGCCACACTTAAATTGAACAGCGGGTGGAATATTTTCAGACGAGATTACACGGACTTGACGATGAATATATTTCATATCTAAGACGGAATTCACTAGCCCTGAGGACTTAGAAGTCAATCCTTGCGCCGTTTTGCATCCCTGTTACCCTCATCATCCGCCTTGCGCTTTGTCTGCGCCGTGAGATCCTGGGCGAACCGTTTGCGTAACGAATCATATAACTGCTTGTTGAAACCGACACATTGCAGGCCCGTGGCCACTACCTTGATATTACCATCCGGGTAGCATTGCTTAATGATGTTTACATATCCCTGAGGCCGGGGAAGTCCGAGCGCAGCGTCCGCGATCTCTCGTTCAGACTGGAAGGATGCTCAGTTCAGCACCGAGCATAAAACTGATCTGACTAACGATTCCACTGGGCAGAGTCGTCCCCGCTGGACACAGGCTGCGGAGGTCGTGGCACTTTTAAGTTCCCACATACAAGATTGAGTCGACCCGTTTCACAAACAACTCTCGAATTCCGCCATGAAGTCTTGTGAGATCGGAGCCTTCGACCCACTTGCTCGTCCCGCGATCATACCGGTGGCTGGGCCCGAAAGCAATGAAGTGGACATCTGCTGTTTTCGATACGCGCTTGGGGGGATAGAGAACATGGTTCAAAACACTAAAATCCTTGTGAATCGCGCGTTGAGTTTGGGTCCAACCTCAAACTGACCTTTTGGCGGTGGCATCCTGGTCGACGAGTCAGCTTGTGTCCTCAAAATGGTTCTTCCAAAATACCTTTGCTAGGAAGGCATGCAGATTGGTATCCAGGTGACAGGCTGGACTCAATGTAGCAAAAGGCGGATGGTCCTTGGGGGGGGGGTTAGCGCTTTCATATATTTACGATATTCTTTCTGGGCCTTCGAGTCCTCTTCCTGGGGCTCGGGGTAAGGTGGGATGCTCAATGATGGCGCAGTTTCACCTTTGAATCTTCGACCGCCTTCGCGGTCAACTGAGAAATCACATGCTCCAGCGATATACATCTCTGCAAATGAAGACATTAGCATAAAATATATCTAAATCGTGGGCAACTTGCCTCCTGTAATTCCGCGCGGTCACTATCTGCCTTGTTATATCTTGAGCCGAGGTCATCAAGAATCTAGCGCAAATTAGATAGAGCTCGTTATCCGTCTGAGATCTCGCACCTCTGCTGCGCCAGCGTTCTGGAGAGTATTTTAAAATCCAGTATCCCGGGAAGAACATGAAACCCACCGCCTTTACTTTCATCTCCAAATTCTCCACAATTTCAATGAGTTCGCGGCACGTCTGGAAGAAGCCGTTCATGAAGTCGCAAAGAGGCACGGATCACACAACCGACCTGCTGCAGATCTTCCTTTTCGATCTTGACAGTCTTATACTTTGGGTTTACGGCGGAGAATTTCTCATTGACAGCGGCGATCTCGGCCTCGAGACTCTCGGAGGCCTGCAACGTCTAATTATGATAGGACCACAAAGCGAACAGAGTATAACAAACCGTGCGCGTCTCCTTCTTCTCGGCCTTGACAATGTCGTACTCGACACGGAGTTTTCCCATCGACAGATAAACACATGTGAAAATCACGGTGTTGAGGCGGACTGATAACTTACCGCTTCGTTGGCTTCAATGAGGACCGCTCTGGCAGCATTTGCTGCGTTCAGCTCGTCGCATGTCTACTCCCAGAATACAATGGTGCAGATGTTATGGAACTTACCTTCTCCAAATCCTCTATCTTTTTCTTCATCTTCGTAGCCTCGACCCGCATTTTATCCAGCGCCTACCCGGGATTGTGTCAGACTAGTTCGGACCGAGAGCTGTTCCTCACCTTCTCCCCTTCCGCCCTCTATGATAATACGGTCAGAAATCTGCTGTGGAGTGAGGTCTGAGAAATAAATACCTCGATAAACGCCTTTGCCGCGAGATCCGCACTCTCCTTGACTTTGGTCTCTAAGTTCGTGCACTTCTACGGAAATTGAGCGTCGCCGTGTCCCAGGAAATAGCATACCGCTTGCAAGGCCTCATTTCGATCGCGTTCTTGCTTGAATGTTTGGCGTGCATCTGCGAGGACTGTGTTCGGCGCCGACAATGCAGGCGGGCAGGTAGGATTCACGCCGGGTTCGACCTTCTTCAGACGGGTATTAGGGTACGAGAAACGCAGGAGACGAACGATTGCCCACCACATGCGGGATCTCCTCCTTGATCTTGGGAGTTTCCTCCTTGAATTTCGAAGCCTCCTTCAGCGCTACCAACTCCTGCTGCAAGGCTGCCTTCTCCGCCTTAAGGCGGCGAATACTCTCAGTCAAGACACCCAGTTCGTCCTTGGTGGATGTGTCGCTGCGCTGGAGCAAGCTATTCAGATTCCCGAATCGCAGACAAAGAGGCACATGGACGTACCAATCTCTCGAGCTCTCCCTCAAGCGAGCTTAAGGCTCCAACCATTTAGTTTCCGTTTACGTTCGAGCGTAAACTAAACGGAAACGGTACGAAAACAGTTTAAAACAGTTTAAAACAGTTTATAAACAGTATTTTTAGAGGTAAAAAAATGACGGACGCATGACCAGCAAATTTACGTTTTTTTATGTACTTCGGCGGTTTGTGGAAGTTTATCCAAGGCTATTGAACCCGGGAAGATTGTTGAGTGGTGCACGTACCTCGCCTAATTGTATTGTTGTATTATTGGATGGCATGTGATATGAGCCATCAGTTGGCATTTGTTGCAGGCCGCGTCCGGTTTGACCTGTGTACCTGACTCCCAGAGAGACCCAATGTTGGCTCGAAAAAATATTCCTAGCCTCAGCTAGCATTAGTGGCATCTTATGTCAATTTCCTCGGGTTTAAGAGCTCCTCAGGAGTCCTCACGGTAGTCACTTTACTGTCTCGAAGCAACACAGTGGCAACTTCAATATAACAGGGACGAAATTTGATTAAAGCACCCCACAGCCGAAAGTTAATAGGTCGGCCCCAGTGGTGCTTGGGCAAGTTTTGACGGGCCGCTCGATTTTAGGGGTAAGTTTGGCCCTGTGTACGCGCCAGATCGCGCGTTAAGATCACCTCACGTGCGCCCTGCCGACCCGGATCAGCGGCTTATTCAAGACTGCAGCCAAGCTGATGCAAGCATGATCATCACCGGCACTGGCCGAAATCAGTCCGGCATCCCGGCCTCTCCCTATAAGGCAAGTGAAAACTTGCGCGCAAACGGAAACTACGGAAAGTTGCGCGCCAATCAAACAGTTGCGCGCGAATAATAAATGAACAAAGTGAACGTCATAAGGATTGAGCCAGCAATTGCTCTCGCAATTGTTTCACGGCCATCAGAAGCCGACAGAGGTTTTCACTGTAGCGCAGGCAGGCGCAGGTGAAGCGAGCGGCCGACGGTGGTGGACAAGTGACAGCAGAATGAACGCGGAATCTTTTGATCCGGGCACCCGAGAATCACAAGATAGCCGCGTTACGCGCCTAAGTTGAAGTTCCATTGCCCAATCCCTACCTCTCAAAAAAATAATTGTTTACCGTTTACTTTTCCGTTTATTTACCGTTTACTGGGGTCCGTAAACTAAACGGAAAAATAAACGGTTTTTACCGTTTAAAAACGGTTAAAAACAGAAAGGGTTGGAGCCTTAAGCGAGCTGATTCGATCCCTGTACTCTTGAAGGCATTTAGAGAGATAAGCAAGCTTCTCGACAAGGGTGCCGGGCTCCATCGTGAGCCGCAGTGGAAGAAAGCTGGGACGAAGGCAGAAGAAAAGTGTGGGACACGAGGTGTGGCGCTGCACTGGCGCTGCGCCGATTGATTGAACCCCCACGTAAACCTTGTCCGCGGTGATTTCCGACATACAAGGCAACGGAGATCACAGGGATCTCATCCAAGTTCGGCATGTTCTCAGACTACGCTCGCATCTTGTCATACTCACACTGGAAACATCCCCGAGGTGACGGACGGCGAGAGTGGCGTGAGTATCTCGTTTGGTTATTTGCGCGTCGACCTCAGACTAACACCCTCGAGTTGCCCTCGAGGCCGACTTTCTCTATCCTCCATCGTTACAGACGATTCGGTTCACCACCCCCTAGGCTACATAGAAATTAATTACTCCCTTGGGTAGTCCCGTGAGATTGTCGTGTTGGAACTTGACATGCTCTCTTCGTCTCGGGTATGGTGCGGACGAGCTCGCGATTCAGACACTGCAGAAATATATGTAGCACAGTAGACAAGGTAGTAGAGATGATATCGTCCCTAGCTGCAGTTCTCTGCACGGAGATGACGAGAGAAGTATCGCATGGGGTGATACATCATCTCGCGCCAATTCGATGTGATCCAGAATGTGAGAAGCTCGCGCTCGTTCGCGAGCGACAGCTTCTTCCGCATATTCGGCTCAAAGTTGACCACATGGAAACAGTGCACTTTGAAATTCACCGCGCGGAACCGCGGGAGGCGTTTCAATGTGGCGTCGACCTCCACGCGGGGGGAGCGGTCGGGGTAGCTCGCGAACTCGACATCCACAAATTTTTCTAATTCCTCGAGGGTGGGCATGCAAGTGAGGAGGCTCGCGAGGATCATAAGGAGGGACCATAGCATACGGAGCTTGCGTACGGATGCCGTCAGAGTTAGGACGCGCAGATGGGGGAGGTGGGATTGGGTCGTCGTGGCGCTCTATGGTGAGATAATATAGTTAGTGTCAGCTTGAGAGCTACATAGATGTGGGACCTACTGCCAAATTTGATGACGAGATGTTCGAGGGAGTCCGCGTACTTGAGCGCTATCGTCTCGAGCCCCTCGAGTGACTCCCCAACGAGGAGCGTTAACTCTAGACGCCGGAGGTTCGCCAAAGAAGTAGCGAGCCCGTCTCCGAGAAGCAGCGCATGTAAAGTGGGAGACTTGTCGGAGGGGTATTCCAAGGCGAGATCCTCGAGGGCCGCACTGGGCGTGGACGCCATGCGTGCGGGGTCATCGGCACAGGGAAAGACTCCATCTTCCGGGTGGACTTAAACATGTATCAGAGCCACCTGGGTGGAAGAACAGAGCACATGGCGGAATCCGGATGATGGACGCCGGCACCCCACGGCGCCGAACCAGCGCAACGCATCGAAGGGATGGCATAGAGAACACGGCGACGAGCGTGGCGTGGAAACCATGATCGCCCTCCCTTTCCAGAGGCAATTTCCGTGGGTAGAACTGGGTCATTTCGCACTACTTCAGCGCCACCACCATACACCACTTCCCCGGTCTCCAGCTCTCCATCCGCGGATACGGGGACTCCCTGAACGCCCGCCTCAGCCAATAGCGGCAGCCGAAGGGGTGGAACTCCCTGCTCTGGATGGTGAAATCGATCTTGCGCCGCTCTCGAGGAGCACCGTGTCGCTGACGCGGTAGGTGGCGGGCCGCCCGTAGAGCAAGGGCCGCCGTCTGTTGATGGTGAGTTCCAGGGTGCTAGAGAAGAGCGTCGTGGGCGGGGAGCCACGTAATAGGGCTGGTAGTGCGCTGCCCGAGGCACTCTTGTCGGGCGCAACAGTTCTGGCATTTGCAGATGGTACGAGCTTCCAATCGGTCCCGGCCACAATTATAATGACGCTACTAGACATGATCTTGATGTTCAGGAATGTCGGACGTCGGCAATTTTCATAGTGGCAAGCACACACCTCATCGGTACCGTCCGGATAGAATACGGGTCGGTGGCCATCCCACGCGTCCTACAGCTATTGCTCCTGGCTGCACAGTGGATGCGCCCCGACTAGAAGGGATTACTTCACATCCATTGGGGCTGGTTTTGGCGAAGATGGAGGGTTCGGGGTGTGGGTGAGGGTGTGTCCATCGACGCGGGAATAGATCGGAACCGAGTCGCCGGTGGGTCCATGTCTCGGCCCCGTTCGAACCTCAGAAGTACTAGTTGCGTAATTATATGTCAACACATCTGCGAACGCCGTCCATCATCTTCTTGTCTCGCCATGCAGTCGAATACTTCCGTTCCCCGTTTGGTGGTGCCCTGGACTGATCGATATCATTCATTCAATTTCATTGGGTCAACTTCGAAAGTTTGCAAACCTTGGCCCGGAACCTTGGAACCTGGCCTGGAGTTTTACGATAAAAGTGCTTGACTTGAACACACCATTGAATCAGCTTTGAATCCTTATATACCTTACTTACCCAGAAATGATTTCAGACATCGTCGAACCCGAACCTCGGCTCCGCCATGTCAAAGAAGCCCATCAGTGGCGGTGCAGAACTTCCTTCAATCGTCTCCCATCCCCTGCTCATCCCGCCATCACCCTTCTTCAAGTTCTACGACGGGGTCCTCTGATGGCTCCAAGTGCATGTCCGGGGAACTTAACGCTGCGATTTCCCTACTGGAATCTTCGTCTCGGGGTATGGAGGCTCGAGGCATGGAACAGGCCTCTGAGCTTTTGGAATCAACATCCGATCACACTGCTCCTCTGGTCTCGGACGCGGGAATCGACGGGGCCGAACCGCTTCTGGGGCCCGGGAATCAAGTGATATGTACTGGGTACTCTGTTTCGATGTGGCCATAATTTGCTGGAAGTGCAACGCTGTTGATAGATGGACGGCTCGAGTCCCCGGACTTGATGGGTCGTCTGGGTGCTGCGGGATTAATATTGAAGTGATTCGGAGCTATTTCCTGGCCAGATACTACGATTTCTCTCCTCCACTATGGAGGCGCATGCAGCCTATGGAACTCGAAGCGCAGCGCAATCGATCCATACAGTGCCTCGGATACGGCAGAAATCAATCTTCAATCCGAGACTTGCGGGAATTTCAAACCAATACGGGCTGCCCGCGAGTCGAATTCAAGCATGCATTCTCCAAGAAATATTGCTCGCGCGTGCAAGATCCTTCTTTCGCGGCGATCCCAATTTTTTCCAACAGCCGGATATTACGCTCAATGGTTGTCTGATATGATGAATGAACTCCATTTTCGCTGACATCTGTTATTCACACTTCGTTCTACACCCCGATGAGCTGAGATGACTTGCATCTATCAGGGAAGTGCCACATCAGCGGGTGGAAACCATCGCCGTCGCTCGCGGGCTGTTCGATCCCCGCGCTGTGATGCGGCAGAATGTAGACATTTCCCGGTGCCGTGCTCCTCGCGTTCCATGCCGTCCTTCCCAGAGCTTGCTCCCTTCGCGGTCATCTCCTGCGCAGAATCTTCCGCGCTGAGTGCTTCAAACTGGCTTTGTCACTTCGGCGGATGACCGCCGGGAACTCGAGAACTCGAACTCGAGAACTCGAACTCGAGAACTCGAACTCGAGAACTCGAACTCGGGAAGGTATCCATCCTTCCGCTCCAGGCTTCCTTCGCCTCCACCCTGCATTCTCTCCCAGAGACTCTTTCCCTTCAGAACTACTGCTGCTCCTTCCGAACTTGATATGCCACATCTGAGGCATCAACTTTCTGTTTGGATATTTTCTTATTGGTGCTCTAGACTGATCCGAGTTGCGTCTTCGAAATCTTCCAGAATGTTGTGGACAGGCTGTGTGATGTCTGCCGTTCTGTTGTCGTCCCACTCCACATGCCAGTCCATTGTCAGTCATCCAACCATCCACGGACAGCCGTGGGTCGGATATCGGACTCCCACACCTCCCACACTCAGCACGTCTCCTAGCTAGGTAGATTTGGATGCCCATCGTATCGTGTTGACCTCAGACTGACGCCCCCGACCCAGGCTTCCTCTATCCTCGGGTTTCACAGAGCATTCGGCCCACGATCCATCCTACCCCACGCACGTCCAAGTCTTGACCCGCCGGAGGAGTCGCAGATCACAACGCAAACGCGGTATCATCAATTCTGTTGCCCCTCGCGCTCCAAGTTCTTTCTCAGCTCCAGTCCTCTCGCTGAAGTAGAATCCTCCATCCTACTGAGATTCTGGGATGGCTGCCATTCCTTCCCCTAAATTTAATTCGGTTTTCCTTTTATGTTATTTTTAAACTCGGGACTTCGCTTCTATGATTCCGGATTCCGTTGGACAGGCTGCCGTCCAACTCCACATGCCAGTCTCAGGCATCCTGACGGCCCTGGGTCGATATCGAACGCCCGGCGCGTAACGTCGCTGAGACAGCGGCGTGTCAGCGGTCTCCAATTTGCACCCAGCGACAGCGATGGATACGCCCGCCACCCAGCGTCGACCTCAAAACCCGTCGAAGTTGGCTCACAGACCATTCCGCGAAACCATTCCGCAAGATCAGGGAGTCGCAGAGCGGGTATAATCCAATTAATTCACTGGCGTGTCTTTTATCTAGCAAGTACATACACTGATCCAACTAATACCCACAGTCCCTCCCTAATACTCCAGAATGCCGATAATCCAGAGTCGCTAACAAGCCATACATATTACATCCGCGGGGTAAATCCCGTCCCATCCTACGCCGTATCCATACCCATAATTCAATTTACAGTAGTACCCCAACACATCCTCACGCGCCCCCCTTCTCCTTGCTCCTCACCCCATCGCTCGCGCTCTGCGTGTCCTCCGTATCCTCCTCGAGCCTGAGCTCCGTCATGCGCGCCCCGCCCACGCTGTCGACAAAGTGCGTGTGCGTCCCCCCGCGCGTGTCCGACCCGCCGATGAAGTGGATGGGGCCGGTGACGGCGCTCATGGTGCCTAGCGTGAGCTCGAGGTGCGTGCGCTCGAGGGAGACGAGGAGGACGATGATGACGGGGTAGATCGCCTGCGGCGTGGTGAGTGAGTTGCGACGTAGGGAGATGGGAGCGAGGAAGGGAGCGAGGACGCAGAAAAGGAGGGAGGAAGGGAGGAAGGAACATACCGAGAGCTGCGGGATGATGTTCGCGATGACCTTGTAGGCGGTCGTGTCGGTGCCTTGTTTTGTGAGGATCGAGTAGAGGAAGGGGATCTATGACGTAGCGATTAGCATATGAGCCAAATAACGCAAGTGAGGAATGGGCGGATGGACGGAGGGACAATGCGGATGAAAAGAATGGACAAGCGGGGGATAAGAGTAAATTATGCAATGAATGCACGGGGTAGGCGGGGCGGGGGCGGGGCGAGGCCGGCAGTGAGGTCAGCGTCGGTGTTATCACCGTCGGCGGGCGCGATCTCGGGGAACAGCGACAGGGGAAAGGGGAGTGGAAGCGGACGCGGTCGCCACCGCTGTCGCCAGGCGCGCAAGCCGAAGCGAAAGCGCCAAAGACAAGCCAGACAAGATTAGGAACAGAAAGCTTACGCACCCAAATAAGACAATAAATCGTGCCCGACTCGACGAGGATGACGAGGATGCGCTCGATCTTAGTCTTCTTGTTCTTGGGGAGGTTGAGCGCGGATTTGATCTGGCGACGGTATTGCCTGTCAAATATAAATATAAATGTGAATACGACGCGGGGAGGGAAAGAGGGAGTAATAGGACGCAGACGCACCAAACTTTAAATCCCATCAGCGAGGTCGCGACCATGTTGGTGACGAGGAGGGGGAGGACCAAGATGAGCGCGCGCGGGCCCGTGGGCGTGAACTTGAGGTTCCCAAAGAGCCAGAGGGTGCCGAAGGTCATGTCCGTTGTTGCGCCCACGAGAGATCCGAGAAGGCACAGGGAGAGGAGTAGCCGCACTTTGAGGTTGTCGTGGTAGAGCACCCACGCACGCCACACGACGATCGCGTCGCTCATCAGGTACTGCCCTCAGTTAACGTGTTAGGTTGCACAGTACGGAGGAGAACGCGGAGAACGCCGCACGTTAACCCGCCCAAAAACATTCTCCGACAGCCGGATATTGAGGAGCTTGCGCGCGTTGTTCGGGGGGTTAGCGCCGAGGGCGTGCAGTTGCAGGACGTTGAAAACGAGTTGCTCGATGACCTGCAGGTTCCCGCACATGAACATGAGGAACGTCGCCGCCAGCAGGCCTTTCCGCGCGGGCAGCCCCGCTTTGTGCGACATGAGGTTGTACACGGCAATGCACACGAGCGTCGTGTACAGGCCTGGAGAAATTGCAAGATATATTAATACGGGCTGATGGAACGCAGATGCAGATGGAGGTGTACCGTGCAGCCAAAATTGAACCGCGGTGGTTATCATCTCCCCCTCCAGGGTGTAGATAACGGAGCCCGCGAGCGGACCTGATTTTGGCGCGGCCGACATTCCGATTCGCAGGTGGGGGAGGGGGAGGCCAAGGGGAGGGAGGGCAGAGTCAGACGAGAAGATCTGCTCTGCGCACACTTATAACGCCTTTGGGATCATTCCGAAGAAACTTCGGGCGCCTTGATAAGTACCGTGCCAGTGATCCTGATAAGCAGCCAGCACCATTCCACCCAACGCCGGGCTCTCGACACAATGTCCACCAGCAAGACGACTCGGGGAGTACCCGCCTGAGCTGCGCGGCGTCTGCGATATGTAGATGTCGCTGCCACTCGTTAGGGGCGGCTTTAATTTTTTTCGACACTCGACGACGCCGCGTATGAAAAAAAGGGTGCGTATGTAAGCCTGTCACCGTCGGCCCGATCAACTGATTGGAACTGCCAAAATATCCATTGTTTCCGAGATCGGCATGGACTTTGCTTGGCGCAGCGCTGCGTCCTTCATACTATAGCCACCCACCTCCGAGAGAGACACAGAAAACGGGTCACGAAAAAGACCTTGCCCCGAGGAAAGCGCCGTAGAAACACGGAGGACGGTGGAGTCGGTCAGGTGGAGTTTGACTGGCCAGTTCCCGCGCCCGCCAGGGGCGAGACTCGAAATCAGATCCTTATCAAGATGATTATCAGCCCTTCTTGGCAACACGCCCGTGTAAAAGATGGGACATCGCCATCTAATAGGCACATCGCTCTAATAAGCAGTGACATCGGCTATTGATTCGCACAGCGCCCACCGTTTCATTTGCCCTGTCGATGGCCTGTCGATTAGGCACATCGCATCAATGAATCTCAGGGCATCCCCGCTGGAGCACGAGCGGCACAGCGATAGTGGGTTGACAGATATACCGAAGCTTTCCCAAGACGCAGATTCGAAGGTTTTTATTGGCTACACTTCTGGCTCTCCTATCGCTCACTTGATATCATAGACTCATCGACGCCTGGGACATGCACACTCGCAAGGCTATAACCACGGGCGGGACAGGTTTAGGGGAGTTGCAAGTTTGCGAACCGAGGTGCGATGCGTCATAGGGTAAGTAACCGGCCGTGGGCTAGGGTTATGACGCCCGGTGTCGCACGGTGCGCACCTGTTCCACTTTGGATCTTCTCGACCTGAGTTATGCAGCAGGAGGCGTCCGTTCAACTCGGGCCTGGGCCGTGGCGATCTTCTGCAGTATTTTTCCTAGAACGGAGAGGTCACAGAATTGCACTTCAAGTTCTAGCGCACGGACCTTACTGGGAGGGTGAAGTAAATCCATACCCTTTTCCAGGGAGAGATCCACAGAAACCCAGCTCCTTGGCGAACTTAAAGGCCTCCGGGTAAACTTGTTTTTCCTACACTCTCAATACACCCCGGCGCGCCATGCATCTCCTCGCCCCTCTTCCCTCGTTCAATCCCTGGACACAGGTTCAATTCTTTTGCTGGCTCTCACCCCCGCTTTCGAAAGAATAAAAGCGGAGTTGAAAACTACTTATGGCAAACCCGCGAGTTGAAAGCGGCCTCTGGATCCACCTTTTTTCAAAAAAAAACCCTGGTCCGGTACATCATGGCAGGGCCGCGAGTCGAACGCGGCGTCCGGAGTATACTGTACAGTAGATAGATGGAATCCCCGTGCGTACCCTGCGCCTCCCTGCCTTCCTTCCCTCCTCCAATTCCTCAACATGTGTACTTGATTTTGAGAAGGGAAGAACTCCTAGCAACTGGTTGAACGAAATTACGAGGGGAGTGAGACTCCTCCCTGTCTAGAGAGTCAAAGTAGACTCGAGGATTTAGGGTTAAGTAGAAAGTAGCAGAAAGTCTCTGGGATAACAGCTGACGCAAGGCACTGAAAGAGACCAGGTAGCCCCACCGCGTCCATGATGCCTACAGACATAATTAGCTAAAGTGGAACGCCTGTTCGACTCGGGGCCTGGTCATACGTCCTTGCATTACGCCTTTATTATTTTATTGAATGTGGCGAGACAAGCCCCAGGGTAACAAGACATCCACAGTCGGGGATGGTGGGCTTATTGGCAGGGTGAGTTGTGGACGCGGTGGACGAGAAGTAGGTTCAGTAGGTTCACGAGCTGGCTTCCCATTGGCGGAGTGGAACTCGAGTCGATTCGATTCGGTATGCAGCATACATATAGTAGACGAACAGGATCTGCCCCAGCGAATCAAGAGAAGATCATCGCAAGATTAGAAACGCGATCTGGGCTGGCACCGAGTCAGACGTAGGTAGTTTGGGCTCCCCTGTGCACCGCTGCGTTGCTATGACGATCGCGAGAAGATGAGGTACTGAAATAGGGAGGACGACCGCAAGAGGAATTCCAAGAGCAGATGACTGTTGAATGGCAGCTGGATTCGGGGAGAGCTTGTCTGGGGACCTGAGTCTCGAGTTTTGACGCCAGAAAGAGTAAGACCTTGCAGAGAGGATTAAAGTTGAAGCAGAAGATCCATAGTACAGCTAACAACCGCTTCATCGTCGACGTCGCATCGTCGACGTCGTAGTCAGAGATAATGGCCGTTTGAGACTAACTGAAATTTGAAAATTAGCCTAAATTCGCGAGGAGACTATTGGGACTGCCAGTGTGAGTACGACCGTTCTCTGTCCAGATCAAGAGAGATTCAGTGAAGCTTCCACTGGGGTTGTCAAACTCCGCGAAATTCACGCACCCAGGTAGTGAATTTAACAATTAACTATCTATGTGCATGAAAATACATTCACGTGCTGACCAATTCATGTACCCATTCACGTACTTTTGCAGAGGTCATTTTTTGAACATGAAATTCACGATATTTTTTGATGACTGCCGGATTGAAAAAAATTGAAGTATGAGAAGTACTATACATTGGACGAAAAGGACGTGTCAATGTCATGGCTCCCGGTTTGCAGGGACGTTCGCAAAGCACTCAGCAAGCAGGACCCGGTTGGTGGTACATAGACTGACGTCACCGCCATCGGAACCGCGTTCCGACCTGTTCCGGCTCGCGACTCGACTTGCAGTCTTCTCTCTGCTTCTTGTTCCTCTCCCCTTCCGCCGCCTTCAGAAACTCATTCTTGTCGTCCCTACTCCCTGTGAGCAACGCCAGTACTCACCTCAAATACCGGCTATGTCCCTTGGTCCTTTGTTGAATACTCCAGAGCCGGTGGGGCCGTTGTGGGGCCGTATCCACTGGCTCCAAACCGTTTGCCGAACTCCAATATAATGGTATGTTGTCCTCCCTCGTCTCAGTCTCCCACTTAAACCTGCTCCCCAGGTCTACACAGAACCCCAACAACTTGAAGGAGAACAATTGTTCTCCTCGCCGAGCCAAATCGCTGCAAACACATCTGAGCTCGCCCTGTGCTTCAACCCCACAATAGTCACGCCCATGGCAACGTCAACGGCGATTCACGATGCTATGCAGCAGCGGATTTGGGAGCTCGAAGGTATGTGCACCAGGGATAAGAAATGATGGAACTCTTTCCGGGTGCGTGTTCTCCTTCATTTTCGATGCCATACCCATCCTCAGCACCATTTACCAAGTCCTATTGCCACAATGTTGCGACCTCCGCCTACCTCAATTGGGATGGAAACTACCTCGAAGTCAGAGTGGTCGGAAAGACTGTTGATAGCGTACAGCACGGTGCGTGCCCCACACTAGTCTTACTTCTTGTTGATGCTTAGATCAAGGCGGCGTTCCCCGAGACACGCCACTTCAAAGGCCGTGGCAGCCCGCCATGCTCGCCGCCGGTCTCCCGGTACCAGCCCCCGCCCCCCTCGTCGTTCCCCCACTGCCCATCGCTCCACTGGTTCGCCCACACCGCCGGATCAACGAGTCACACGACGATTCGGTGTCGTCGACGAAGAAGAGGATGAGGACGAGTTCATAGTCGCCTGAGATCCTGAAGCGGCGTGCTATGAGGAAGCGGAAGACGAAGGGGAGGAGGACAAGCCCAGGATGTCAGCAACGGTGAAGGGACCAAGCAGGGCGGAAAGAACCCGAAGCAGGCGCGGCGCTGAAGATTAGTTACATTACTGTACTTTTAACGGAAAATCATATTGCATTTCATGCCCTTGTTGTGTAATCATCAGATTAATGGTCGATGAAAGAATGTATCAACCACGTTCTTATCATGTACAATTCACGTCAAAAGATGGTACTTTTTTATAGTTAAACCTTTCATTTTCTACGCGAAGTTCATGTTCTTTTTGTTGGGTGAATTTCATGGAAAGTACGGGAAGTTCATCAACTTTCATAAGGAAAAGTACCATAAAAGATGTTGATCATGCTACGTGAATTTCGCGGCACTTGACAACCCCAGTGTTCCAGGATATAGCTTCGGCTCGGCCCGATGGAAATATGCCGTCAAAATCTCAACGCCTAAGACATACGAGTGATTGTGGGCCGATGCGAGGCAGGCCAGGATATTTGGGACCAGACACATTCCAGACGATCATACAGAGTAAGAATCTCTCGGGCGAATGAGGAATCGAGCTCCGCGAAGCCAAAGACATACTCACCCAATTCAGATAGGATTCGCTGGAAGTACAGGACAGGTGAATGTGAACGACAGACCCGGTACTATGGATAAGGTGTCCCTCCATAACTGAATTGACAGTCTTGGCGCTAGAACACACCATACGGAGGTGCTGCCAAATATTTTAATAAGCCCTCCTTCAAATTCAGGACTTCAGGTGATCAATTTTTTTTTGAAGTGCACATTGCGCCCTAGCATTGTGAAGGGGACCCGGAATGTATTTTAGTCATTTAATTTTACTCTGGGAGTCATTCCGGGCTCGTGCAACCCACGGTGATGTTCCGGGTTAACAGGGAGTGGACTTGTGATATCCTGGAAATTACGGATGTTAGCCAATGATCTCTGACGCTGAGGGTGGCCCAGCAGTATGCCTCTTTAGCTTAACGGTAGCCACTCCTTTCCCCGAAATAATGGTGATGGAGCACCGAAGTAGGCCTGGTTTCGAGTCCCACTCTTACTGGTCTTTTTGAAATGAACCTTGTTTATCTCGGTGTTCAACTCAGGTTCAAACAAAACAAAATTTTAACAGCGATTGGCGTTGAGAAGCGCGTTGTTTAAGCAAACCTAATAGGGTTACTAGTGCGCTTACACGCCTCCGCGCAACTATTTTAAATCATAGACGCAACGAGTCATATAATTGGTGGTTGAATTTCTAAAGCAGCACGAGTCGCGGATCACGCTCTTCACCGAGAGTAGTTCACAGTGTCACTTGATGTTCACACTGTTGATGATGTGGATGTGGTGAGTTCAAAAATACACTAGGCTTTGTTCAATTATTTCATGCCTCCCTTACCCATCCCCTTCAACAACTTCACGTTCGCTCGTCAACTTCAGGGCCTTCACAATTCAACCAACCTCGGATCTTCCCGTTGGGCTAATGATGAAGCTCGGAGCCGAAGCCCATAAGTCAATCAGTGGTGGTGCAATCTCCTTCCTTCTTCCTTCATCTTCCGCCTTCCGCGCGTCGTCTTCCTCCTTTAATCATCTCTTCAATCGCACCTTGCGTGGTACTGGAGCTCTGCCTCTGACTAGCCTAAAGTTAACTCCTGGAGTTCCTTTTGTGGCCGGAACACTTCGGAGGCTCGAGGCAGGGAATATGGCCTCTGAGCTTTCATCGACATGGCTGAGATTCTTAGGTTCTTTTGCGTCAAGATTCTCGAGCCCTCAAATCGCCGGGATCTGGCCCTCACAGCTGGATGATCTTGGGACCCTCTTCCGACGTGGATTTACGATGCGGGTTTTCACGCGCCACTTGTTTGTATTATCGGCAACCCGCTAGTGGGCCACCTTGCCATTTTTATCCTCGAGGCCGTACAGAGCGATGAATTCGTACTGTTCTATGGACTCAGAAACGAAGGTATACATCCTATGTATGGACTGAGATAGTCTTCAGGAATTTACGTTTGTATTTCATGGCCCGCCGAATTTTATTTCCCGCCGTATGCCAAAAGGGGAATAAACGGCTTAGTGGGCCACCCGACCAAATCGTTCGTGCGCATCGATACAATTGACTCCAGTGCCTTCCGAATCATTCAGTAGATAGATCTACAGGATTGGGTGCACTCAACCTACGAATCCGACATGGATTGGGGCCATAGCTGTTTGCCTTTCCAGTTATCTATGATGGGTGAAATTGCTATCCGGAAAGAATAGCCTGTCTTCTGAGGAATAGAGTGCAAGGGAGCCCAAAATTAAGACACAAACCACTTCAAGGGAAGTATTGGACATACTTGAGTGCAAAGTACGACCTCTAAATACCCTTAACCCGCCCCAAAAAATCCATCTTTATGTGCAACCGAAATTCGGTGGTTTAAAGTGGTAGCCCAGCGTGAACGGAAAGTTGGCCAGTGAAGATCCAAAGTGACGTTAGAGGATGTCATATTGGTGGTGTCAAATGCAGTGATGCAGTTCCAAGTCATCAGCGAAGACGGGTGGATCGCTATAGAGGTGGCTGGAGTGTGCCGCTCGAGATCAGGTGGAGATGATCTTGAAGGGTCCAAGAGGCGAGAAAACTTTTCTTTCCCAATCGTTATGGCTTTCAGTCATTGATTAAAATCAAGGGATTCGAGCGAGCCCAAAAACTTGCGAATTGGCGAAGAATTGGTCAAGAAACAAGCCAAAGACGATCGCTCGAGCCGTTCGGAGATAAGAAATGATGATCAGACACCGGCATCTTGATCAAGAACCGCCAACAACTTTTGATCCCCGCATCACTCTGGCTCAAATTTTGACATA
Organism: Mycena vulgaris; assembly: GCA_029204335.1. NCBI lineage: Eukaryota > Fungi > Basidiomycota > Agaricomycetes > Agaricales > Mycenaceae > Mycena > Mycena vulgaris. Next base: position 125,042 of record JARGYA010000301.1, read on the forward strand.
AAGTGTCGCGACAGGTCATATTCCGTCCTGCAAGCATCAAATCCCGGGCTTCTATATCACAGGGCCTTTTATTACGCAAACGGCCCACTAACTAGTGCGGCCCACTAAACAGTCGCTGATAATAAGCAATCCGTGTTTCAGTCAAATCTACATAACGGCTGGTTGGTGGTGTAGGCTGAGAAAAGCGAAACGAGGTCGATGATGGTGGTGTCGGCGACAGTACCGTAGACGGCGCTCCAAGGATACAGAAGATGTTTCTGAGCTTGATCGTATGCTTGCCAGTGCGCATGTGTGTGTGAGCACAAATGTATTTGACAGTCAATTAGATTATAATAGCTTAGCAACTTGCACGTTACACTTCAACATCTACCTCGCGGGGATCTCCGTGGTCTTTCCCGCGATAAACTTATTTCCAGAACCCGGCGAGCACTCGGTGCTCAACTTATCGCTGGTGGCATGGATGCCCAACGGGAAGCACGATCCCTGCTCTGCGACTAGGTGCTGCACGCAGATGGGGTGACCGAACTTGGTCTGGACGACAAACGCCGCGGTCTGGAGCTTACCGGCGCTCGATTGGATGTTGAGCGTGATCGCAGTGGTGCACATTCGCTGCACGTCGGACGCCGTAAAGCCTCCTGCGCGGTCGTCAAAGACGGTTTTGGGGACGCCTTGGTTGAGCTGGCAGAGAGGTCAAGAATGAACAGTAAATGTTCAATATTCAACGTACTCGGAAAGTGCAGAGCTTGCTCTCAGAATCACAGCGACCGGCATCCTTGTTCGCGCTCGTCCACGCACTGAACGTGTGTCTGCCCGACTTAGGGTCCTTTTCGCCGATGAGGACGTGCTTTTGCATGGCAGCGAACATTGCCTTGGCTTTCTGCGCCTCAGCAGCCGTCGGCGCAATCTGGGCGAGGTGGGCAGAGCTTCGCGTTGGTAACAAATGCTTCAGCAGTCGATACCCTCTCGCCGCACGTGAGTGTATTAGAGTTGAAAGCACAGGCCGAATTCTTCGCTAAAAACGAAAGAAGTTATTGAGACGAAGTTCTAAGTGAATGTTTTGAGAAACTTACTGCAAGCAAGATATGCAGTGATACCGTTACAGACCGATGCTGGCAATCCTGACACGGACAAGGAGACAAAAAGAAGGCAGAAGATGGAAGTTAGCTTCATGATGTGAATGAGAAAGCGCGTGAAAAGAATAAAATTCGCAAAAAGGAAAGAGGAGAAAGAAGAGAAAAGGTGAGCGACCGGCGCGACGAAGAAACACTCGGTTTGGATTGACCTTTTAAAGAGAGTGGCAATTGTATAAGCTGATTTTGACCGTAGTTGAGGTAGAAACCTTAGTTCCGCATAGTTCCCCGTAGTTCCCCGTAGTTGCCTGTAGTTGAGTGTCTTCGTTAGAGATGCACACCGTCCCGCAAACGGCAACGACCGTCAATCCTAAACCTCGAGATAGTTGCGGCCCGTTAATAAAATAGCCGTCTAATTGGCCTTTGGGAATGTAGGATGGTGCGGGACGGTGCGGGACGGCAAAAAAAGACGGGGACGTACACAAAATTGCGGTTGCAGTCTGATGGGCTGTTTCGTCCAAAGTTAAGTTTTTTACTGTCATTCCATACCTGTGCGTGGCCTCAAGGCCATTTTTCTGTCACTACAGTCGAACCCCTCGTAACCTGTACCTTTCGGTGGAAGCCCCAGAGTATGGGTTTTGGGGGTGTATGGGTATAGAGAAAATCCGAAAAAAAAAAGATTTTTTTTTTTTTTGCCGCAGACATGTAGCTACATATAACAAAGAGTATCTACTGTGTTTTAGCAAAGAAGTCAGTAATTGAGGTCTCTACCATGGCATGTGTTGCCTCAAGCTGAGTTTGCCGCCCGAAAGTAGCAAGAAGCACGTCTAGCTTGTGCGCGTACTCGTCACCTAGTGTACTGATGAAGCTCTGCACTGTCCGGGGCACTGTCCGGAGGCATTTTTGAGGAGGTCCAGTGCCCGCCGCTCGTCTACCAAGTTTGCGGGGCCATCGAGCCAGGAGGAATCGGCGTCATCCACGCGCTCCTCCCTCTTGAGCCGCTCCTGTATGGTGGCCTTGCGTTTGGTGACATGTTTTTCAAGGGCAGCGAAGCCTACTTTGAGGAGCTCTATACCTCCCGCTATGGAGAGACAATTTTCTGTGTTGCTTTCTCACAAAAATCAAAAATTTATTCTGTCCGATCGTTACGGAATTTCCTTTTTTAGTAATAGTATGGGTCTCTAGTGCCGAAAATTGGTATGGATCATGGGTTTCTACGAATCTATGGGTTTTGCCCGCCCACCGGCATGGTTTCACCAAAAAATCATGGGTCTGAAGGGGTTATGGGTTTACAGGTGCATGGGTTACGAGGGGTTCGACTGTACATCTACTGCCCCAATACTGCCTTACACAAAGGCGGCTCGAGTTGGGTTTGAGTTTTATCTGTCGCGGGTTTTCCACATCCATCAAATCTTTCCCCGTTTGGGATCAATCTCCGCTTGATCTCCGCCATATTTGGCTTGCCGTTGATGGCAAATATACAATCGCCCACAAACCAAGGGGGTCCAAGGATAAGCATTGCCCATATGGGGTTGGGTAGGTTGGTTGGGCCCCGGCCGCCAGAAAAAAAAATTGTATGCACTTTTCTTTTCTCCTAATATGAGGCCTAGAACCTTCTCACGATTTCCCAAGCATACTTTAGGCAATTCCGACGGGATATTACTGTCGTCAATGGCTTGGTTGGCTGTGAATATGGCCAACATCACTTTTGAACCGCCTCCCGATCAGGCAAGTCATCATGTGATCCCCGAAATGATCTGGACCAACGCTGAAGTCTTTTCCTTCAACTCGCACCAATTTTGTGATTCAACACCGGGATGAACTCCGACATGCCATCTGAGCGTCCCCTAGGGCTCAAAAACACTCTAGCGGCAAATTTGAGGCTTATATAAGCGAGTTCCCACGGTAGGTTGATAGGTTGAAGCCCGAAAGGCCGTTTCAAAAAAAATTGTAGGTGATATCATATTTTCTTATCGTTGGACCCCCTTGCCACAAACTCTACCACCATGACCACAATCTCCTCCTGCGCAACCCCAATCAACTACGCGCACCCATACATCGTCTGCCACAACGCGTCTAGCAAGGCTTTGAGCGTGTAGACGTGCACCGGGGAACCCCAGCTGCACGCAACCCTCGAAGGAGAGGCGTCGAGCAACGTGCGATCATACGTCATTGCGCCAGATCGCATCGTCACGCAGAGCGTAGATGGACTCGCAAGCACCATCCTGGCGCACTCCCTGCCAGATGGGCAGCTTCTGGACGCACATGCGCTCGGATCGGGCGCGGTGTATATCTCCAGGAAGGGCTTGATAGTCAAGTGGGATGAGGAGCGCGCAAAGTCGCAGGTATACGGTCTTGCAGAGAACGGCAAGTTGACCGTGCTCTACAATCTGAGCAGTCTTGTGGAGGAGGCGCCCGACTCCCTCCCCGGATCTGATATCCTCGAATGCGTCTATCTCACCGCAGAAGCCTCCATACATTCGCAAGTACGCTACCCTGATCCCACCATCCACCTAACTCGCGTGTCGAACGCTCCGCCTCGTCGAGCAAGCTTCGGCCTCACGCGTGCACCGCCGGACGACATCCCCGTGCACTCGATGCTCGTCGATGTAGTACCCATTTCTTCTTCCTCCTCCCCTTCGTTCGTGATGGCACACGTGGAGCAGGTGTTTGGGTTCACCGAGGACCATCCTAAAACTGTGCTGCGCTCGATAGACCCGCAGACGCTCGCACTCGACTGGTGCACATTGATCGACCAACAGACGAAGTGGCTGCGATACAGTGCGGCTACGGGTGCTGTGGTGGCTTACGGATGGATGGGGGTAGAACAGGGCACAGGCGTGATCGTGTTGGATGCTACCACGGGAACTGTGTTGCGTGCAGAGCCCATCGGAAAGCCGAAGGAGAAGTGCGGGACAGGTTGGGGCGTGCGTGCACTGTGATTTGACGCCGGCTGGAGACGCGCTGCTGGTGGTATTTCCGGATGGACAGCTCGCATTTGCGCCGCTGGGGAATTTCGTGGCGAACGGGTTCGCGCGCGAGGGCGATAGTGGTTTGCTGGTGACTATCCCCTGCCCTGAGTTTGCGTTGTCGACACCAAGGAATTCCAAGGAAAGACGGTCCAAGGTAAATGGCGTGTGGGCATGGATAAAGCGCGCGTTCGTCTCAGACGGGGTTGTCGTCGTCGTTCCAAAGAAAGGTTCAGATTTCGCGGTCTTGGGGTGGTGAACGATGTCAGAAAACCCCACAGCATCATTGTTTGTACTTGTTCTAGTAGTATCTGTGTCTGACCGCGGAATGATGTTCTCCTACCACCGTTCAGTCTTGCTTGATTCGTCTTGGTGGTGAGAGTGCTTAATCCTTCTGCTATCTACCTATTTTTTAGCACAAAGGAACAAAGGGAATGCGAAAATGACAGTACAATCGCCGTTCAAGTAACTGTAAAACGACAACGGTAGATGACAATACACGCCTCCGCTGGGTATGTCTCAGGTCTCTTATTCTATTGAACTTCGGGATAGAAAGCATAGTGGCCGTCGTGTGATGGATTGTCCGTCTTCGGCACGGGATAATAAGGATTGAACGGCGGAGAGCGTGCTGGATCATTTTGGAGATGGTGTGCTCCGCGGATAGCATAATTTCAATATTAAAGTAGGTGATCTCAGAACCTGACGAGGGCTGCTTCTTCAGGACCTTGAGTGTTAAGATTCATGTCTTGCTCCAAACTGCTCAGCAGCATCCCAGTGTATGTTCTTCAAACAAGTGAATTGTGCCTTTATTCACCATTGTGAACGCAAATATTATCTAGCATCATGTCAGCAACCTCCCCGAGAATTACAGGAGGTACATACCTGATGGTGCTTCCCGTTGCTCTGCATGCAAAACGTCGAGCTGGACAATCATTGTCCAGAGACGTTTGATAACGCTGCTATAATCGACGAACGAAAGTGGATCTTTTGTCCAAGTAGGGTGTAAACGTGGCCTTCAGAATCCCACGAGCGTCCGCAATATCCAGCCAAGGAAATTTGCCGCCGTCGGGAGCGGCATATACTGCATCCTAACCCTAACACAAAAAACCCGGCGGTCGCGAGGGGCGTACGCATCGAGGTCGACAATGTCATCTACCACCAGGCTGCGCTCATCGAAGCGAGTCCCGAGGGTAATGGCCTGTACAATTTTCCCCCGGCAAGTGCGAATCTGATTTGATGCGTTGGGTCAATGGCCTTAGCTGGTACAAAGTCACCGATATTTGCGTGGTTTCGGTCGCCTTGCATGGTAGTTCGCCGAACAGACAGTATTCGATAAAGTCGGTGAGGACGTGGAATCTGGCTTCAAGTTCCCTACCATGATTTCCTTGCATGTCGCCGGTGGCCGGCCCCGGGGGAGTTTTCCGTGGCTACGATAGGGTGTCTGATACGCAGGACCCAGTCTTTCGTCGATGAGGGCCTATCTATCTAATCCCGGAATGTGGCGCCACCGGGAGCACCTCAATGCATCGCTCACTGTACCTCACCATCGTTGTTGCAAGGACCCGCGGCGAGGCGCTCCGCACCAGTAATTGTTGATTCCTGCGACGGTTGGGGCACAAGTCACTGGTACCGGTGCTGAGAAGATTCAATTTTGGCTCGTTTCGTCCCACCGAAAAGTTACAGTACTCCTCAATGGTGCAGTAGATGATGATACCACCGGCAGTTCGGCGGGTATCGATAAGTTATATACGTGTGTGCCGGCTCCGGTACCTCGGTTATCTTTTTCCTGCCCTCGCTCCTCTCCTGCGAATCTCCTAACTGCAGGACATCTATGCACCAACGCGGTGTTGACGCCGTACGCGCTTAGTTGATGGGGGCCACGGCTCCGTCAATGGAAAACCGATAGAATGCGGTGCGAATACTTTTGTGATTCACATGTTCCTTGCTGTAGACTATTTGGAATCTAATAGACCATTTTTCCATTGTCATTTCCGTCATGCCGCCCTCCCGGTATGTGTCCATCCAAGCGCGAGCAGGAGACAACTTTGTTCACGCACGAAAGATCTGAGTCAGTGTCACGCTTCGATGCGGGCCGTGTACAAAAGATTGACCACCAAACATGAGATAACTTTCCAAGTTCATTCAGAGCGTGTATCTCGCAGCGCTGTCGTCAAACGGTGAAGGAGAGGCACAATCCGCAAGTTCCACGCCATCTCCGCTATTCCAACACTCATGCTCATACGATGTGGTGATCTTACTGTTGGCTCAAAATCCCAAAAGTCGCTCCCGGCTCGTAGCACTAAAGTTCTCTGTTACAATCATAGCCCTCGTCCACGCCTTTGGTGGGAGCATTTTTCTGATCCTCTTACTCCGCCTTCATCCAACTCATTCAGTCAACCGCCGGTGCCCTATTTACCTCTTTCACTCACTAGCATTGGCTGTCCAGCTCGTACATCCCTCCAACACACTTGAACATCAACAGTCCAAGGTCAAGTCTCACCTTTGTCTGTTACTTCATATATTGGGTCCGTGTCCCTGTTTCACATCCAGGACCATGGCTCCACCACTCGAAGCTCAAACCCGGACCTATCGTTCTCAGAGTTGAACTATGTTACAATGATAACATCATGTTTATCTACTGACTTGCCCAGCGCATCTATACCTTCAACACAACATTACTCGGTGCGTCGTCGAGCCATCATATTGTTCATTTATTTGCTGCCTTGAGTTCGACTGTAGGGGCATACCATTCTCGTTTGAAAGCTCGAATACCAATCTTATCGAACATATTCTCATCCAGATCAACACTGTTGACTTGAACCTCAAGTCTGATCTGCGGTACAAGGCATGCTACTTTATTTATTGCGCCCTTTGGTTTACTTACTAGCTTTCTTCTCAGACTGAGGTTATACGGCTCGGAAGACCCATTTCATTGCGGCCCGATTCCGCGTACAGCATTCAGACTGATACCTGATTCATCAGTTCCTTCTTGTTCATTGATTTTACTTGGTGGAGGAGGGCCGTGGCGTTGCCCGGCAGAACTCGCACTTACGTACTTTTTTAAAACATGTGTTGACCGAACTTTGCTAAGTACCATAATCATATAGTCTGTGTAACATGTACAACACATCCTGCGTATAATAGCCATTTCAGACATCCTGTCGGATTCGACTTCGTAGTTGAGCAAGATACTTGGCATTGTCCGGAAAGCCGATCGGCGGCGCCGGCGTACAGACAGCAAGCAGGCTGCGCAGCTCGCGGTACACACACGAAGAAGTATAACATCCATCGGAACCATCAGTTTTGACCAGACAAATACTCGGATTTGTTTAATCCCCAATTCCGACATGTCTGAGCACAGGTTAAGGAAAAGCTCCATAGCGATTATTAAGAACACATCTGATCTTGCACCTGATGGCGTCTATCTAATTCTTCGGTGCTAAGTACTGAGTTACAGCTAAAACTCCATAATCTTGGGTGACAACGCGCAGCGACGTTCAACAGTACGCTTGGGTGATGTAAATGACTCGTTCATATCCCATTAAGACGATACACAGAATTAAGAGTCAGAATTGAGAGGTTGTTGGCCAAATCACATGGATACAGGCAGCAGCGGAATTTTCAAGCATGCGCCGCGAGAACACGTCGGCTTGATGATATTTCGGTCTGGAAGGAATCAGAAACACCCAAAGACGAGTTGTAACACAATGGTTTGCCCCAAAAAGATTCTGTGCTGCAATAATTTGTTGAAGTGGAATAGGTGCTCCGGCGCCTAATGGGGGAAAAGCGCGTTTGCCCTGGCACAAGGGGCATATCATCCTAAAGCGTGCCACAACAGTCAAAATATATGCAAATCCCAAGTATAATAAGTTTCACCTGTTCCTGTGCAACATATTTCAGATCTTTTTAAAATATGTTTCCAGTAAAACTGGCAGCAATATCTGAAACACACAACTTATATGGTTTGAATATAATTCCCTTGTTTTTTAGCATATATTCAAGCTATGTACCAGGTAAATTAGCGGGCCAAATCCAGAAGATATTTAATTTGTGTCTCCCCCATGGTTCCCATAAATTCTAGGAACACATTGTAGACATATTCATCCTGCACTTTGCATATGTACTGGCTAAGATTTGGACTGTGTTTCACCTGTGTCATCTGTAGGTTCCGCCTAAATCTCCAAGCAAAGGAGGGAAGATATTAAATATATAAATTCAATGAAAGTTACCGCTTCAGCTAAAAGATACTTCTACTGTGTTTCCAGTATATTTCACTGTATGTCTAGACTGGGGTTAGGTGAAGTTTTGAAACTAAAGGTAACACATATTGAAAACAGCTCTCACCTAAAATTTCCGGCTATATGTGAGAAACATTTTGTATCTGTCTTTCCTAGGCTTCATCCTATGTTGAGGCTAAGTTTGAGGTAAATCTGGAAGGCAAGTGTGGGACACATTCAAATTGAATTTCACATAGGTTCTGCGAAGAGTGGGCCCAGAAAGTTGAGAGATATTGAGTATATGTCTTCAATATGTTTTGGTTGTTTTCCAGCATATGTTCAAGCTATGTACCGAGTAAATTTGGGGCCAAAATCCAAGAAATATTAAATTTGTGTCTCTCCTATGGTTGGCATGAATCTTGAGAACATAGTGTAGACATATTCATCCTGGATTTTGCAAATGCACTGGCTAGAATTCGGAGCGTGTTTCACCTGTTTCCTTGGTAGGTTTCCAGTATATCTGCAGCCAAAGGAAGATAAATATTCAAAATATGTGTCCAACAAAGGGTACTGCTTCAGCCAAAAGATTGTTCAAATGTGTTCTCGTTGTGTTTCAAGGTCAAAGTGCAAAGTAGTTTGCAAAAAATGTTCAAAATGTGTTGTAGAACTATATTTAATAGATCATACGAAAGACATGCTTGTCAACTACAGCCAGCGGAACGGTGACACGCCTACCGACCGGCCAAGCGCGAGCTGAACCAAATAAGGTTAGTCTGTGCAAGGAGGGCGGAAGGAGATAAAAGGCGAGTTGGGATCAAAGATGCCCGGTTACTAAGGCTAGCAACGAGCGGTCCAAATGGGATAGTGGCGAAGGGCAAATGCGAATAATACGGAGGCGAGAGCGAGGCAGAGACGAGAGCGAGAGCGACGAAGGAGAAAAGTTGAACTATTCTGGGTTGATTCTGTACAACTACCTAGTAATTATACAATTTAGAGGGGGTGTCAAGGAAACAGAGTACAAGAGGAGGGGGACAAGGTAGCTGAGGGAAATACAAGAGCTGAGAGTCGAGGACAAGGTTGCGAGAGGATTATAAAGTCACCAAGGACAGGAGCGTCGGTTAAACCGCCACCGCCACTGTTGATCCGGGACGGAAAATGCCGGTTTCCGCCTTTGGCGCGCGAGCGTGCGTGACATCTCCTCCCGACTGAAAATGTGACTGTCCCTAGTCACTGGGGCGATTGTTGGGTGAGATGGGTGCGAGAACAGAGATGAAAGAAAGAAGGGGCTCAGTAGATCATCATAGCCCAAGTTCAACCGAGGTTGAACTGCGCAAGCGGCGGTGAATAGCTGTGGGATGCGACGAAGTTGGTTGAAAATTTTGCGGACAGGAGCTGTGTCCTCCCGACTGAAATCCGAACGCATGGGGTATGTGGTGGGCAAGGCCCGATCGATTTAGCGTGGGGGTATCTCGGATGGCTCGGATTCGAGTTCCCCGGGGTCCGAGAGCGTAGATTGCTCAAGTTCTCGTAGTTGCTCGGTGGATATATCGAGGAAATCGTCCAGTGGGGGAAGGGGAATGGCGGTACGAGCAAGATAGGGTATAACACGGAATGCGGCGATGGGTCGGTGAAAAACTGATCCGTCGAGTTCGCAAAGAATGTATGCGCCGCCACGGTTACGTGAAATCACGATAAGGGGGCCGAGGTAGCGTTTTCGCATTTTCTTGCTGAGGGATTTTTCGATGGCAGTGTTGCGCATGAGCACGAGATCTCCGCGTTGAAAGTCGTAGTCCCGGATGGTCGAGGCGTGTTCAAGTTCAAACCGAGCAGCGGCACGGAGCCGTGCCTCGTAAACGGTCGAATGAAGTTCGGAAAGTTGGTCGCGGCGTTTCTGAAGCGCTATGGCGCGGCGTACGATGAGGTCGGTGGTGGATAGAACAGATTCGGGTGGAGGGAGTAAATAGGTCGCCTCGGAAATATCGAGCGGCAGAAGGGGATGGGTGCCTGTGACTGCAAAATACGGCGAACAGCCCATGCGTCTGCGTGTGGTGACTCGGTCGGCCCAGAATACGGAGTATGTTCCCGTGTGCCATCGGCTTTGGTCGCCGTCAACAGCCTTGAACAAGCCTTCGCGAATATCGAAGTGCGGGCGTTCAATAAGACCGTTGGCGCGAGAATTGTAACCGGAAATTCGAATGTGGTTAATGTGGTATTTCTTCTCCAGGTAAGCGAGCGCTTTCAAGAAAGGCGGGCCGTTGTCTGTGATAATTTCGAAGAGAGTGCCCCATCTGCAGATTAAGTCTTGAAAAATCCATTCGGCGATTGAATCACCGGTTTCGCGGCGTAGCATGCGGAATTCTGGGTAGGCTGTAAGCGAACAACGGCCGTGAACGATGTACTTGAAGCCGCCACTGGTTGGCATGTGCATAGTGTCCATATAAACTCTGGCAAAAATCGGAGCTGGGACTGCGACGGTTGGCGGGATGAGGAGCTGCCGAGTTTGGCGAGACTGGCAGAGATGACATGTGTCGATGAACCAAGTGGTGTCGTTGGCCATGTGAGGCCACCAAAAACGTTCTGCGATGAGGGCGCGTGTCGCATAAAATCCCCTGTGGCCGACATCGTCGTGAGCGGAGCGGAGTATGAAGAGGCGTCGGTGCGTTGGGACAACGAGTTTATGGCGTCCTTGTGTGTCCTTGCGCCAGAGCTGACCATCAGAAACAAAAAATTCCATGCAGTATCGCACGAAACTGCGATAATGTTCGTTGGAGAGGTCGCGAGGGCGTTCCAGGTTGCTGTGCCAGAGGCGTACAGCGTCAACGCGGGCATCGGCAAGGCGTGCAGAGTCGGTGCGAGGGACTATGCCGTAGGAGAGTGAAGGCGGGGGAGCCTGATTATCTGGCGCAATTTCGGCGGCAAGTGTCGCAATGGGGTACTGGTGGCGATGAACGTACGGCGAGTCGTTAACCATGTGCATAAATCCGTGCACTTGGTCAATCCAATCATCGAACTCGTCTTCTGGTTCTGGTTCATCACCAGGCTGGGACGGGCGACGAGAGAGGCCGTCTGGGCCGTGAGAAATACCGGGGACGTGGACGAGTGTGAAGTGGAAGGTGAGAATAGAGAGGATCCAGCGGTTGATGCTGGCGCTGGGTTCGAGATCTGGGTTGGAAAGCATGCCTTTAATATATCGAGCATCGACTTCAACCACGAGGTTGCGGAGAGCGATAAGATACGGTTTCCAGGCGCGCAGGGCACGGAAAAGGCCGTAAAGTTCCAGTTTGGGCTGGGAGAAGCGCGATTCACGGGGGTTGAGCGTGATGGACCCGAAGCGCGCGTAAAAGCGGCGTGCAAAGTTGGCGGGATCGCATTGGGAAAGCAAGAAGCCAATTGCGAGGTACGACGTATCGACGCCGAGGATAACGGGCGCGCCGTTCGTGTAGCTGAGTGGGCGTAGGGCAGGGGAACGGACAAGTGCGTCCTTGAGGTCTTCTTGCGCTGTGATCTGTGCGGGGCCAAAGGTAAATGGCATGTCTTTGCGCGTGAGAATCACGAGCGCATGAGCGCGGTGAGCGAAGTTGCGGATGAACATGCGGACGACACCGATAGTTCCAAGGAAAGCGCGCAGCTCTGACAGGTTTTTGCACGGCCCCCAGTTGACTATCTTTGCGACGTGCTTTTGGTCTGGAATACGGCCAGCGGGAGTGCAAACGTGGCCGACGACGGTGATTACTTCGGCACAGAGGACGAGTTTCAACCCTGAGAAAGTTCCGCCACAATATTTCATGCGTTGAACAATCCGGTTGAGATTGTTGAAGTGCTCCCAGACGAAGCGTCGAATGCCGGCGTTCTCGGGGATGGTTTCATACGAGCCGTCTTCGCGCTGATAAGTCGAGGCGGGGCCACGACCAGGGACGTCGTCGATGTAGGGAATAGTGAATTCGGGGATTTCGGGCTGAAGGATGAAGGTAACGTCGTCATGGAAGATGGGGACTGAGTTTGTCCAGCCCATAGGAAGTGTGACGAGGCGGAGCGCGCCATATGGCGTCTGGAAAGTAGTGAAATCGCGAGAAGAGGGGGCGAGAAGGCGCTCATCGTAGCCAACATATAAATCCAACATTGCGCCGCAAGCGCGGCCGGCGAAATGTTCTGCGAGCTGGTCGGTGAATGGCGTAACTCCGGAATGTTGAATTGTGACGGCGTTGAGTGGTTCGAGCGCGTGAACTAGACGCAGGCTTGTGCCGTCTTTCTTGACTACACAGAACCAGCGCGAGCGGTAAGACGAGTTGGATGGCTCGTAGACCCCTGCTGCGATTTTAGTGCGAATAACTTTGCACACCTCGTCGTAAATTCCAGGGGGGATCGGAATGTTGCGTTGAACCCAGGGCGTGTGAGGAAGGACGGGAATATCGACTGGGGGGAAGAAGTCCGTGCGGAAGCTGCCGCGCTCGGAGTCTTGCCACGCAAAGGCACCGTTCTGAAGGCGCATAAAATCGTGCATTAGTGCGCGTTCTGCTGGCCAAAGAAAGTCACCCGGATGTGCAAGATCGAGTGCGTCGCGTCGTTCTGTAGTATAACGGCCAGTGGGTTCAAAGGGAGGGGGATTGGGATTAAGCGCTGGCATGTCTGCGAGTGGGTCGCCGTAAATGTGCCGCTCGATTCGGAATTTGTCGGGAATGGAACCGAGGACGGGCCGAATTTTCTGAGCAACTGGTTTATATTTCTTTTTAGCGTAGACTTCTGCAAGGGGAGGAAGAGGAGATGTAGGAGAACGCATTGTGGGAGCCGGCGCCGCAACAGAAAAGATGGGTTGAATTTTTGAACCGTGAGTTGAATCACGGGACTCGGGAAACGCCGGTTGAGCGACGGTGTGCGCAAATGTAACTGTGTGCGCGTCAGAACCTAAATTGGTACATGCCGAAAGGTAGGTATGCTGGAGTTGTGCGAGGTTGTCCGGTTCGAGAGTCGCTGTAGAGTGAATTAAAAACTCACCGGGGGTGTGTGAATCAGCCGTTATGATGAGAGCAATTTCTCCATTGTCGGGGATCAAGTTCTCGAGTGTTGAGACTTCGGGTACTGAAAACCCTGAGAGCGCGAGCGAGGAGGGCCACGGGGTACTGTCGGAATGGTAGCGAGTTTGCCGCTATTCGGGTCGCAAATAGTGATGGTTTGATCCTCGTTTGCGAAGGTTCGAACGATGCTCTGGGTTAAAACATGGAAGGGGTTCCCAAGGAGAATGTCGTAGGCGGGGTTCCGAACGATGTGAACCTGTAGGTAAACTGTTATATCACCAACTGTGAAGGGGACGTTACGAGCGAGTCCGAGGGAAGGAGTAATAGAACCATTTGCTGATTGCATCCGAAGTACGATCCGCGGGTCGTAGGAGAGTGCCAAGTCGTGGCAAACCGATTCGGACATGGCAATAATCTGAGAGCCACCATCCACAATGGACTCGATGATTTCTCGGTTATCAACCAGAGGTAGAATGGAGCGGATCGCACAAGACTCCATGGATACAACGAGGTCGTCAGGCATGGCGCCTGCTTCGTAGAAAACCGCGTAGGGATCCGGGACCACGAATGCGCCAGGGGGTAAGGTTGAGTTTGACGTGGTTGCGTGTGTGAATGAAGCTGGCATTGAATCTAATAACGCCGTGTGATGCGCATCGTTTGCGCGCTGCTGATCGATGGTATCAGCTTCGATTGTGGAATCGGCGAAAGGGAGGGGCGAGTCGTGTGGTAATTGATGAACAAAGGTATTGGTTGAATCCTTGTTATCTTTGGGCGGGGCTCTCCGAGAGGTAGTTTCTTCACGATAACGGGCACGAACTTCGGGGGCGATTGAGAGAAGCTGGCGTTGAGTAAGGCGGACCTCAGCATTCAACGAGGCATCGAACACCTCGGCCGCATCCTTCTCGTTATAAATAGGCGCGGTGGTGCGATACGCAGGGGCCTTTGGTGCTGGTATACCGAAATTTCGATCCTTTGGTGGAGCGTACGCGGCGTCGCGAGCCTTTGCAAAGGGATGGGGAGATAGCTGAGACTGGACGGGTGGTGTGGGAGTAGCAGCAGCGGCGGGAGCTGCCGGAGCGTTGGAAATAGGAATAGTGCGGTCTGGTTCCTCACGAGCAGCGTCCAGAGCGCGTTTCGCCTGACGCCGCGTCTGGATCGCAAGCATTTCGCGTTGCAAAGATTCGTAGCGCTCTTCATCCGTGAGGGTGTACGTGCGAGCGGTGTTGGGCGCGGGAGAAGAAGTGAGGTGTTGAACCGCAGCTTCAACCATTAATTGTGCGGCGGCCAATTGTCCGGGGTTCTGCTTGTGCCATTCCTGGAAGCGGGCGCGCAAATCCCTGCCAAGGATGGAACGGGGAATAAAAGCGCCGCTGGGAAGGACAACACGTCCGTCCGAGTTCCGTTTGCAAATACCGGCTTTGGTATCTTCAAGCACCCGCTGGCACTGATTAATGAAGTGGTCGAGGTCGCTGCAGTAGCCACAGCCGTCGGGGCGGTTCTTCTTAAAGCTAGTCCCAGCATCGGTGGATAGGGGAGCGCTGCGAGTGGCGAGAACTTTAATAAGCTCCGTGACAGAGCCGACTAATGCAGCAATGCCAGGATCCGCTTTAATTTCAACTGGAGCGGGGACGGGAGGCGGAAGCGCGTTGATAGTAAATTGCGTACCAGGAGAACCGGCTAACGCGAACTGTGCGGCCTCGTAAATATCTGCAATAGCATATGGGTCTTCAGGATGAACGTCGGGCTGTTTGATCTGAAGTCGGTTCTGAATTTTAACCAGAAGGGAAGCTGGCTGCATAGCACGAAGGAAAGAGCGGCTCTGCTCCGATGCAGAGAGTCGGCTCTTGCCGATTAGGTAGGTGGTGATGCGGAGAAATTGTCGATAAAAGGTGGTGAGATCTTCTTTCGAATATATGCCGGTGCGAGAGTAGTGGCCAATCAATGCATCTAAATCGTTGAGCCCAAATCGGCGCTCCTCGTCGTTGCCTGAATAAAGCTTCAGTACGTCTGCTTTAAATTCTTCGTACGTTTTGGAAACATCGATGAACGTAGGGAGGGCCTCCCAGGTCTCCTGGTCCTCGACTGCGAGGAATCGGGTGGCGTGTCCCTTCTTCTCAGTATTATCGGTGACGGCGGCGCGGGTGAAGAGATATTCGAGGTCAGTAAAATAGCGGCGGAGTTCGTGAGGTTTAGCGGCATCAAAGGTGGGAGCATTGCGGTCTCCACGGGCGGGCATAGGGGTGGCCATAATCGGAGCTGGTGGTGAATTCGAACGAGTTCCGGGAGTCGGAGGGTTATCAAATAGCCACGCGAGACTGGGAGAGTGTGGAGAGTGGGGAGATAGATTATTGTGATGAGCGAGGTGTTGTGGTACCGCGTCGAAGAGTTCCTCGCTAGAGGCTGGGTATGGGGCGGTGTCGGAGAAATTGGTTGGGTTCTGAAATGCGGCGATGAATTCTAGACGGAGATTACGGCGAGCGTTGGTGTCGGAGGTCGGCCGCAAGTTGCGAGTGGAACCGGAAGCTATGGTTGAAATCCCCTCGCGGTGGGCTCCAAAATGACACGCCTACCGACCGGCCAAGCGCGAGCTGAACCAAATAAGGTTAGTCTGTGCAAGGAGGGCGGAAGGAGATAAAAGGCGAGTTGGGATCAAAGATGCCCGGTTACTAAGGCTAGCAACGAGCGGTCCAAATGGGATAGTGGCGAAGGGCAAATGCGAATAATACGGAGGCGAGAGCGAGGCAGAGACGAGAGCGAGAGCGACGAAGGAGAAAAGTTGAACTATTCTGGGTTGATTCTGTACAACTACCTAGTAATTATACAATTTAGAGGGGGTGTCAAGGAAACAGAGTACAAGAGGAGGGGGACAAGGTAGCTGAGGGAAATACAAGAGCTGAGAGTCGAGGACAAGGTTGCGAGAGGATTATAAAGTCACCAAGGACAGGAGCGTCGGTTAAACCGCCACCGCCACTGTTGATCCGGGACGGAAAATGCCGGTTTCCGCCTTTGGCGCGCGAGCGTGCGTGACAACGGGGTAACATCAAAATAGGAGAGAACTCATGATGAGAGTCAGGTAACTTTAGATGAACAACTGACCATAGAAAGTGGGCTGCCCAATGACCCGAAGTCGGAAAGCGGCCCCTGTAGTTGGGCCATGGTCAACTCTGAACATGCTCAGTGGCTCAACTAATTATACAAAGTAGAGCGAACAGCAGAACCAGTCACAGAACCGCTCCACCACATACTGGCAGTCTACTATAAATTAGGGACTTACCCGCTCAACAGCAAAACTGCACTCAGGCCATAAATCAGGGAAAGATGCTCGGTCTACCGGGAACTGGGGCATTAACTGCACAACTGCAAAGGAGGTCTCTGCCGCACAGATGATAAAGCAGGGACCGAAAGCATCGCATTGAGTTTACGATTAATGAGGGGATTAACTGCACAACTGCACTCCGGGAGGCTGTGTTCTGAAGCCCTCTGAAACTGCTCAGTGACCCAACTGAAGTCTGGCAAACTTCAGAACTGCGCAACCGCACACATGAAGTTCACCACTGTATATCTTCAGTCTGCCATTACTTGGGGTATTAACTGCACAACTGACCAACTGCACTCCGGCGACAGAGAGCATACATTCGGCGACTGTGCAGCTGCACCACTGCGGAACTGCTCAATAGCTTGACCGAAGTCCAGCGAACTGCAGAACTGCTCAACTGTGCACATGAAGTTCACCACCACATACATGCAGCCTAAAAGTGATGAGCAGATGAACTGTACAACTGCATAACTGTACTCTGGCAACAGAGAGCATACATCAAGGAACTGTGCAATTGCACACCTGTGAAACTGCTCAAGGACGTGACTGAATTTCGTACAGCCAAACTCAGAAACTTCGGAACTCATCAATGCCTCAACTGAAGTCTGGGAAACTGCAGAACTACGCAACCACTGCATACATGCAGTCTACCAATGATCAGTGGATGAACCATGCAACTACACAACTGTACTCTGGTGACAGTGACCGTACATCAGGGAACTGTGCAGCTGCGCAACTACAAAACTGCTCAATGGCTCAATTGTAGAACTGCTCAACCGCCCACATCACCACATACATTCAGTCTACCAATGAGGAGCGGGTGAACTGTTGAACTGCACAACTTTACTCTGGCAGGAGAGACCATATATCAGGGAACTGTGCATGTGCACACCTGCAGAAATGCTCCATGGCGCAAGTGAAGGTCATACAACTGGGAACTGGGTAGCTGCGTAACTGCGGAGCTGCTCAAGGGCTCAACTGAAGTCTGGTGAACTGCAGAACTGCGCAACTGCACGCATGAAGTTCACCACTGTATACCTTCAGTCTGCCATTACTTGAGGTATTAAGTGCACAACTGACCAACTGCACTCTGGTGGCAGTGCCCACATATTGGGGAACTGTGCAGTTGCACAACTATGGAACTGCTCAATGGCACAACTGAAGTCCATACAACCTGGAACTGGGTAGCTGCACAACTGCAGAACTGCTCAATGGCTTGGCTGAAGTCCGGTGAACTGTAGAACTGCTCAACTGGACACGTGAAGTTCACCACTGCATACATGCAATCCACAAATGATCAGTGGATGGACTGTAAAACTGCACAACTGCACTCTGGCGGCAGAGAGCATACATCAGGCAATTGTGCAGCTGCAGAACTGCGGAACTGCTCAATGCCTCAACTGAAGTCAGGCAAACTTTAGAACTGCGCAACCACATGCATGAAGCTCACCACTGTACATCTTTAGGCTGCCATTACTTGGGATATTAACTGCACAACCGACCAACTGCACTCTGGTGACAGAGAGCATACATTCGGCAACTGTGCAGCTGCACCACTGCAGAACTGCTCAATGGCTTAACTGAAGTCCAGCGAACTGGAGAACTGCTCAACTGTGCACATGAAGTTCACCACCACATACATGCAATCTACAAATGATGAGCAGATGAACTGTACAACTGCATAACTGTATGGTGGTAACAGTGACCATACATGAGGGAACTGTGCAGCTGCACAATTGCGGAACTGCTCAATGGTGCAACTGAGGTCCATACAACCAGGAACTGGGCAGCTGAGCAACTGCAGAACTGCTCAATGGCTCAACCGAAGTCCGGTAAACTGCGGAACTGCTCAACTGGACAAATGAAGTTCGCCACCACATACATGTAGTCTACAAATGATGAGTAGATGAACCGTGCAACTGCACAATTGTATTGTGGTGACAGTGACCATGCATGAGGGAACTGTGCAGCTGCACAATTGCGGAACTGCTAAATGGCACAACTGAAGTCCATAGAACAGGGCAGCTGAGCAACTGCAGAACTGCTCAATGACCTAACTGAAGTCTGGGTAAACTTCGGAACTGCTCAACAGCACACAGCAAGTTCATCACCACCACATACATGCAGTCCATAAATGATAAGTGGATGAACTGTAAAACTGCACAACTGCACTCTGGCAACAGAGAGCATACACCAGGCAACTGTGCAGCTGTGGAACTGCGGAACTGCTCAATGCCTCAACTGAAGTCTGCCAAACGTCAGAACTGCGCAACCGCACTCATGAAGTTCACCACTGCATATCTTCAGTCTGCCATTACTTGGAGTATTAACTGCAAAACTGACCAACTGCACTCTGGTGGTAGTCCCCATACATTGGGGAACTGTGCAGTTGCACAACTATGGAACTGCTCAAGGATGCAACTGAAGTCCATACAACCAGGAACTGGGCAGCTGAGCAACTGCAGAACTGCTCAATGGCTCAACTGAAGTCCGGTAAACTGCGGAAGAGCTCAACAGCGCACATGAAGTTCACCACCATGTGTCTTCAGTCTACCATTACTGGGGGTATTAAGAACTGACCAAGTGCACTCTAGCAACAGTGACCATACATCAGGGAACTGTGCAGCTGCGGAACTGCAGAACCGCTCAACTGTGCACAGAAACTTCCTTGATCACTCCATGTGTCTGAAGAACACATGTTCATATCTGCACCATGTACGCCTCGGTTCAGCTCGACAAAAGGTCATGACATGCATTGGACGCTGGTTGGTCCCTCATTTGCTCTACCATCTTTGTTATCTCATCGTTGAGCGAAATATTGACATAATGGCAGTGTGCGCAATGGTGCAATACCCTCAATCGCACGGTGCTTGGATTCACTGAGTCCACAGTAGCATGGAACCACCTGTTGCAAGGAAGGCGGTCCATCTTCATTCGTGCACACCGCTTATTCTCCTCATCTGTTAGCCGCGTCTTGGTAATTTCCTTGTCATTTTGGGCGCAAAAGCAGCTGTACGTGACCACATTATCTGAAGCTGAAGTGGTGCTGGCTTGCTTTTTTTTGTACCTGACAATATGTTTCAGACAAGAAGACATTGTAGATATAAAATCAAAACATACACGAAGCGGTACCCCGTCGCATCCCACACGAGAGAGGCCACTTTCTTGGCTATCTCCGGACCTGGAGTCTACGTCCTGGAATGCTTCCATCGCGCTGGGGCCTTCCATCTGGATAAATGCATCAGGCTCAAATGCTTTGTCTTGGTGTCTGGTGAGAAGCGCAATAGTCTTGTCCCACTCCAGGGATGCACATTCTTTGAAGGGCTGTACACGAGGACCTCGGCGTGCTGGAGCATCTGGATCACGTCGGGCATGTGTACCAGTGCCGTTCACGTCATCAGTCATGTCGGTATTCTTGTCAGCTCGGGCCTTGGCCGTGCTTCCTTGACATGGTCGGCAAGTCTTGATATACACGAGGTTCGCCTTCTGTGGGAAATTAGACCGTGGGCCTCAGTATGGGTACCGAGAACACTTTTGGATGACAACTGACCAACTGCACTCTGGTGGCAGTGCCCATAGATTGGGAAACTGTGCAGTCGCACAACTATGCAACTACTCAATGGCACCACTGAAGTCTATACAATCTGGAACTGGGTAGCTGTGCAAATGCGGAACTGCTCAATGGCTTGGCTGAAGTCAGATGAACTGCGGAACTGCGCAACTGCATGCACGAAGTTCACCACTGTATGTCTTCAGTCTGCCATTACTTGGGGTATTAACTGCACGATTGACTGACTGCACTCTGTCGGTGATACGACTGGTATTAGCCCAGCCATGAAATCTCGCATTTTTGCGATTTCTTGTCAAATACAAGTCCCCTGCCTGGTGGCATACCAATTAGAGTCAGAGCGAGCTCCGCACTGCTGACTGCGTAGCAAGGACGCGAGAGAACCGTATAGGCATTAAGGTTATACTACGACTTGGTCCTTCAAATATTGAGGATCAGTATAGTAAGCTTAAGGATGCCTCGAAGTTCGTCAGATTCAGTCCATAACTCATATCTGAGGGCGGATTGCGCTGCAAAAGCTAGTTACCATACCCAGGAGATTAAACACAGAAGCCTAAGACTACTAGTTGGAACACAGTATACCAGACGCAGAGACAGGACCAGTCCGAGGACTGCTATTGGACCATCCTGGACAGGACTGGCACGAGCGCGAACTAGACTGCAGGACCAGGGACAGTCCGAGGACTCCCAATAGGCTTACATCAGGGCAAAGCATCGCCCGAGGAATCTAACTCGGTCCGAGGGCAAACCCAAGACTTGAAACAACAGCACGGATGAACTAATTATAGTTTGAGGACTTGTGCGCCTGACAAATACCGATGCTCGGAAGCAGCCGAGCTGAGCCTAGATCATCATAGAGCTCATGTGACGTGCGCGTCGCGTCCGAGGGCACTAACAAGCACAATGAACATCCTAAACAGGTAACAGCTGAATACTTCAGCTCTGACACAGCTAAAGCGACTTCACGGAGTGGATACCGACGGCCGAGCCGTCTCCGTTGACCGGGATAGTGACGTAGCATGAGCTATTTACAGCCATGTCAAGGCAGAGCAAGCGCGAGGGCACGGATGGCAAAGCATGGCCGTCCGAGGACTCGCTAAATATACACCAAAAGAGGTGCCAGGCACCAGTTGTCTGCGGCTGGACCTCACCAAAATAGAGCGGCATCGTCGCATTTCCGTGTTCAGTTTCAAATTACTCTTTTTCATTTTCCAATTACTCTTTTTCATTTTCAATTTCTCTGTTCCTGTCACATATCCTCGGACTGTCACATAGTAGCCAAATTAGTATAAAAGACCAGCCAGAACACGATGTTCAAGCAGCACATTACAGCCCAGTTCGCCTAGACTCATGTCGAAAGCTTATTCCCAAGGCATTTGTGACTCTGTATTGTCCGCAGAGATTTGTTGTAATAAGCACATCTGTTGTTGTAGATTCATTAACAAGAAAGTTCGATTGTTGGCTACATCTAAGCTTTAAGGTTCATCTAAGCCACTCCTACTAGTGCATACAAGTTGCCTAGTCATTGTCCCCTTGGTTGCAGACGGTTGTGCACCAAGTATTGTCCTATCAGTGCATACAGTTGCCTGATCATTGTCCCCTTGAACTGCAGACGGTTGTGCAGCGAGTATTGTCCTACTAGCACATACAGTTGCCTAGTCATTGTCCCCTCGCTTGCAGACGGTTGTGCATTGAGTATTGTCCTACTAGTGCATACAGTTGCCTAGTCATTGTCCCCTTGCTTGCAGACGATTGTGCATCAAGTATTGTCCTACTAGTGCATACAGTTGCCTAGTCATTGTCCCCTCGAACTGCAGACGGCTGTGCAGCAAGTATTGTCGAGCCGAGCCCATACAGTTGGTGTCCTCGGACTCATTTACACCCTTTAAAACCATATCCTGGTATCTCCGAGGCCTATCTTTAGGTAGTTCTAAACTATCTGTAGTTCCGAGGACGTCCTAATAAGACTCCCTACGAACGGTTTCTTCAACATTACCTGAGAGGATTCAATCTTAGTCGTATATTTTGGCGTAGACCTGAACTCAAATCATTGGTACTGTGTATTGGTTGTGTGATGTGTGTGTGTTGGTTGTTTGAGTGGTGTTCATAGCATCCCTCGAGTCAGTCAGTTAGGTCACAGCCGTACGCAGGTGCACCGTTTCATCGGCAGTGCCCATACATTGGAAACTGTGCAGTTGCACAAGTGTGGAATTGTTCAATGGTGCAGCTGAAGTCCATCCAACCAGGAACTGGGCAGCTGAGCAACTGCGGAACTGCTCAGTGGCTCAAACTGCAGAAGTGCTCAACAGCACACATGAAGTTCACCACCGTGTATCTTCAGTCTAGCATTACTATTAACAACTGACCAACTGCACTCTAGCAACAGTGACCATACATACATTGGGGAACTGTGCAGTGGCACAACTGCGGAACAGCTCAATGGTGCAACTGAAGTCCATACAACCGGGAACTGGGTCGCTGAGCAACTGCAGAACTGCTCAATGGCTCAACTGAAGTCCGGTAAACTGCAGAAATGCTCAAGAGCACACATGAAGTTCACTGCCGCATACATGCAGACTACAAATGATGAGTGGATGGACCGTACAACTGCAAACTGCACTCTGACGACAGGGAGGATACATCAGGGGGCTGTACAGCTGCACAATTGCAGAACTGCTCAATGGTGCAACTGAAGTCCATACAATTGGGAACTGGGCAGCTGCGCACCTGTGGAACTGCTCAATGGCTCAACTGAAGTCTGGTGAACTGCAGAACTGTGTAACTGCACACATGAAGTTCACCACTGTATATCTTCAGCCTGCTATTGCTAGGGATATTAACTGCCCAACTGACCAACTGCACTCTGGTGGTAGTGCTCATACATTGGGGAGCTGTGCAGATGCACAATTTTGGAACTGCTCAATGGCTCAACTGAAGTCTGGTGAGCTGCAGGACTGCACAACTGCACACATGAATCTTACCACCAAATGCATGTAGGCTACCAATGATGAGTGAATGAATCGTGCAACTGCACAACTGAACTGTATGACAGTATTTTTCGCTATTTAATCAGTGTCGGTGCGCCAAGTCCTAGATCCCAGATCACACTTTTTCTGTAGATACTCCGTAGTTCATATGTGTAGTAAGCATTTTACAGTCCACACACCGTCCCTCTAGTCCCAACTTGTGGCATGAAAGTCCCCCCTTCAAAGTCTCAATCCGGTTATACCATAGGGACACATCGGGGGCTATTGACCACGCTTGACCCACTTTGGGCCTGATTTTCGCAGGCCACTGGCAGATGCCCACAATGTGTTCGCACTGTGTGCGCTGTGAGGGCTGAATATGTTCTGTGTATGCCCTCGCACAGGAGCAACGTTACACCGGTGATTCCCCAATCCGGAACCACTAGGAAACCCGATTCGGCAAAACACCGCAATTCACCAAATGCACCGTACCCACTTCGCACACACCACAGACAAGACCTTTCAAGGTCCTGAAACTCCTTCAATGGGGACGCAGACCAACAGGAAGCAACCCTACATTGACAGAGTGCACTTGGTCAGTTCTTAATACCCCCAGTAATGGTAGACTGAAGACACATGGTGGTGAACTTCATGTGCGCTGTTGAGCTCTTCCGCAGTTTACCGGACTTCAGTTGAGCCATTGAGCAGTTCTGCAGTTGCTCAGCTGCCCAGTTCCTGGTTGTATGGACTTCAGTTGCATCCTTGAGCAGTTCCATAGTTGTGCAACTGCACAGTTCCCCAATGTATGGGGACTACCACCAGAGTGCAGTTGGTCAGTTTTGCAGTTAATACTCCAAGTAATGGCAGACTGAAGATATGCAGTGGTGAACTTCATGAGTGCGGTTGCGCAGTTCTGACGTTTGGCAGACTTCAGTTGAGGCATTGAGCAGTTCCGCAGTTCCACAGCTGCACAGTTGCCTGGTGTATGCTCTCTGTTGCCAGAGTGCAGTTGTGCAGTTTTACAGTTCATCCACTTATCATTTATGGACTGCATGTATGTGGTGGTGATGAACTTGCTGTGTGCTGTTGAGCAGTTCCGAAGTTTACCCAGACTTCAGTTAGGTCATTGAGCAGTTCTGCAGTTGCTCAGCTGCCCTGTTCTATGGACTTCAGTTGTGCCATTTAGCAGTTCCGCAATTGTGCAGCTGCACAGTTCCCTCATGCATGGTCACTGTCACCACAATACAATTGTGCAGTTGCACGGTTCATCTACTCATCATTTGTAGACTACATGTATGTGGTGGCGAACTTCATTTGTCCAGTTGAGCAGTTCCGCAGTTTACCGGACTTCGGTTGAGCCATTGAGCAGTTCTGCAGTTGCTCAGCTGCCCAGTTCCTGGTTGTATGGACCTCAGTTGCACCATTGAGCAGTTCCGCAATTGTGCAGCTGCACAGTTCCCTCATGTATGGTCACTGTTACCACCATACAGTTATGCAGTTGTACAGTTCATCTGCTCATCATTTGTAGATTGCATGTATGTGGTGGTGAACTTCATGTGCACAGTTGAGCAGTTCTCCAGTTCGCTGGACTTCAGTTAAGCCATTGAGCAGTTCTGCAGTGGTGCAGCTGCACAGTTGCCGAATGTATGCTCTCTGTCACCAGAGTGCAGTTGGTCGGTTGTGCAGTTAATATCCCAAGTAATGGCAGCCTAAAGATGTACAGTGGTGAGCTTCATGCATGTGGTTGCGCAGTTCTAAAGTTTGCCTGACTTCAGTTGAGGCATTGAGCAGTTCCGCAGTTCTGCAGCTGCACAATTGCCTGATGTATGCTCTCTGCCGCCAGAGTGCAGTTGTGCAGTTTTACAGTCCATCCACTGATCATTTGTGGATTGCATGTATGCAGTGGTGAACTTCACGTGTCCAGTTGAGCAGTTCTACAGTTCACCGGACTTCAGCCAAGCCATTGAGCAGTTCTGCAGTTGTGCAGCTACCCAGTTCCAGGTTGTATGGACTTCAGTTGTGCCATTGAGCAGTTCCATAGTTGTGCAACTGCACAGTTCCCCAATATGTGGGCACTGCCACCAGAGTGCAGTTGGTCAGTTGTGCACTTAATACCTCAAGTAATGGCAGACTGAAGGTATACAGTGGTGAACTTCATGCGTGCAGTTGCGCAGTTCTGCAGTTCACCAGACTTCAGTTGAGCCCTTGAGCAGCTCCGCAGTTACGCAGCTACCCAGTTCCCAGTTGTATGACCTTCACTTGCGCCATGGAGCATTTCTGCAGGTGTGCACATGCACAGTTCCCTGATATATGGTCTCTCCTGCCAGAGTAAAGTTGTGCAGTTCAACAGTTCACCCGCTCCTCATTGGTAGACTGAATGTATGTGGTGATGTGGGCGGTTGAGCAGTTCTACAATTGAGCCATTGAGCAGTTTTGTAGTTGCGCAGCTGCACAGTTCCCTGATGTACGGTCACTGTCACCAGAGTACAGTTGTGTAGTTGCATGGTTCATCCACTGATCATTGGTAGACTGCATGTATGCAGTGGTTGCGTAGTTCTGCAGTTTCCCAGACTTCAGTTGAGGCATTGATGAGTTCCGAAGTTTCTGAGTTTGGCTGTACGAAATTCAGTCACGTCCTTGAGCAGTTTCACAGGTGTGCGATTGCACAGTTCCTTGATGTATGCTCTCTGTTGCCAGAGTACAGTTATGCAGTTGTACAGTTCATCTGCTCATCACTTTTAGGCTGCATGTATGTGGTGGTGAACTTCATGTGCACAGTTGAGCAGTTCTGCAGTTCGCTGGACTTCGGTCAAGCTATTGAGCAGTTCCGCAGTGGTGCAGCTGCACAGTCGCCGAATGTATGCTCTCTGTCGCCGGAGTGCAGTTGGTCAGTTGTGCAGTTAATACCCCAAGTAATGGCAGACTGAAGATATACAGTGGTGAACTTCATGTGTGCGGTTGCGCAGTTCTGAAGTTTGCCAGACTTCAGTTGGGTCACTGAGCAGTTTCAGAGGGCCTCAGAACACAGCCTCCCGGAGTGCAGTTGTGCAGTTAATCCCCTCATTAATCATAAACTCAATGCGATGCTTTCGGTCCCTGCTTTATCATCTGTGCGGCAGAGACCTCCTTTGCAGTTGTGCAGTTAATGCCCCAGTTCCCGGTAGACCGAGCATCTTTCCCTGATTTATGGCCTGAGTGCAGTTTTGCTGTTGAGCGGGTAAGTCCCTAATTTATAGTAGACTGCCAGTATGTGGTGGAGCGGTTCTGTGACTGGTTCTGCTGCTCGCTCTACTTTGTATAATTAGTTGAGCCACTGAGCATGTTCAGAGTTGACCATGGCCCAACTACAGGGGCCGCTTTCCGACTTCGGGTCATTGGGCAGCCCACTTTCTATGGTCAGTTGTTCATCTAAAGTTACCTGACTCTCATCATGAGTTCTCTCCTATTTTGATGTTACCCCGTTCCGCTGGCTGTAGTTGACAAGCATGTCTTTCGTATGATCTATTAAATATAGTTCTACAACACATTTTGAACATTTTTTGCAAACTACTTTGCACTTTGACCTTGAAACACAACGAGAACACATTTGAACAATCTTTTGGCTGAAGCAGTACCCTTTGTTGGACACATATTTTGAATATTTATCTTCCTTTAGCTGCAGATATACTGGAAACCTACCAAGGAAACAGGTGAAACACGCTCCGAATTCTAGCCAGTGCATTTGCAAAATCCAGGATGAATATGTCTACACTATGTTCTCAAGATTCATGCCAACCATAGGAGAGACACAAATTTAATATTTCTTGGATTTTGGCCCCAAATTTACTCGGTACATAGCTTGAACATATGCTGGAAAACAACCAAAACATATTGAAGACATATACTCAATATCTCTCAACTTTCTGGGCCCACTCTTCGCAGAACCTATGTGAAATTCAATTTGAATGTGTCCCACACTTGCCTTCCAGATTTACCTCAAACTTAGCCTCAACATAGGATGAAGCCTAGGAAAGACAGATACAAAATGTTTCTCACATATAGCCGGAAATTTTAGGTGAGAGCTGTTTTCAATATGTGTTACCTTTAGTTTCAAAACTTCACCTAACCCCAGTCTAGACATACAGTGAAATATACTGGAAACACAGTAGAAGTATCTTTTAGCTGAAGCGGTAACTTTCATTGAATTTATATATTTAATATCTTCCCTCCTTTGCTTGGAGATTTAGGCGGAACCTACAGATGACACAGGTGAAACACAGTCCAAATCTTAGCCAGTACATATGCAAAGTGCAGGATGAATATGTCTACAATGTGTTCCTAGAATTTATGGGAACCATGGGGGAGACACAAATTAAATATCTTCTGGATTTGGCCCGCTAATTTACCTGGTACATAGCTTGAATATATGCTAAAAAACAAGGGAATTATATTCAAACCATATAAGTTGTGTGTTTCAGATATTGCTGCCAGTTTTACTGGAAACATATTTTAAAAAGATCTAAAATATGTTGCACAGGAACAGGTGAAACTTATTATACTTGGGATTTGCATATATTTTGACTGTTGTGGCACGCTTTAGGATGATATGCCCCTTGTGTGGATTTGGCGATACTATTTTAGCCCCTGATGCGTCCACGCACCGTGATGTGGAATTATTCATTATCCCGCCCGCATTTCGAGCGCGTTCCCTCGGCGAAAATTCAGAGATGTGTTTCATGCCATGGAAATCGCTGGATGAAATCTTGGGACGAATTTGAGCACTACAGCGTACAAAAGAAAAGAAATGGAAGGTTTTGATGTGCTTTTTCCACAGGCCAAAACCGATTCCACTTCTGGTTCGAGCATCGCAGATTCATATCTTCTACAGCTCAAGCTCAAAAAATCTCAAAATATTTCAGGGTGTGGAGACGACATTAATGTGCTTAAATCCAGATGCCGAGAGGAATATGGCCAGAAATACCAAAGGTATCTCTCGCGAGCAAAGTCGTAGACACGGGGGAGCTAAAATAGTATGTCCCGAGGAAATGGCGAGGGGGACCAAGGATAACGGGAAGCGGGGTACGGGAGAGCGAGTCCAACTAGGTGAAAGGTAGAAGTAGTGGGTAATCGGCGGCAAAGGGAAGCCGGCACAAGCATGGTGCGGATGCACGAGTGGCTGTAGGCTCGAATCCAGCCTGTCGTATCGAAAGTAAACTGTTCTATCGACAGGTTCACCTCCATAGACAGAACAGTCTCTGGTCTAGCCACGGGCGGGCAGCAAGGGGCAAGCCACGGGCATCAAGAGGAAGCGAAAGAGCGTGTGAACGGATCATGACAGATGTCAAAAGCGTCACGTCACCTTTTTGCTTCAGGAAAAAAAAAATCTCCTTTGGAGTTAGGCAAAAATGTGGGCCATTCGAACGTAGCAGTTTTGTCGTGAGGTGTCACCCGTTGGCGAATTTATTCGGGTGAATATTGCATGGCAAATGGTTTAGAGGACTGGATTACTAGCTGGTTACTAACAGGTTGAATGTACCGCCGGGTGAAAACTGCTTGGCCAGCGGATTGGAACAGTGTTGAGTCGATTGGTACATCTCCCGTCAAATCTTTCCACATATGGATTTCATTTCCGCTGTTCGGCTCTCTCCTCCCAGACCTCCTCAGCGCGTATTGGCCCACGATTGACCCACCTCAGGTGAACTAGACAAGTTCCCACCATGAAAAAAAGGCTTTGTTCCTGATGCTTTCAGAATACGGAAGGAGAGAGAAATAAAAGCAGAGTGAAACATTGCTTGAAACAAATCGTCGAGGTTAACTCCCTGGGCCGGTTCATTTGCTTATGAGATCGGGTGACTACAGAAGTAAGTATCTCAGAACTCATGTGGTGAAAAGTCACAAGCCCAGTGAACTGCTTTCAATACTGAGAGAATGAATGAAGAAACCTCCATACTGTACTTATAGTAGAAAATCGCTTTACCGGCGGCAAAAAATGAAGTGTTAATGAGTGTCTGTCTAGGACTCGGAGAGACTAAAAGGCGCCCCAAATTGAACCTCGGTGACATACTTTTGTACACCTAACGTACACCATTTTTTGTGGCCTCCGGATGCTGGATGAATCCGGACCAAGGAGTTTACGATTTCCGTCTGACTTGCAGCGTAGGAACAAATTTTGAGCTGTTTTTGAACATATATTTAGCAGACCGCCCGGCGGCAAACATCCGGATGAGGCTGTGGCTGTGGTCGGCAGAAGGCGGCACCCTGCCATTTACTATTCCGAGATGATCGGCGATGTATCAATCGACTAGGGCTGTTCGCAGTGCCCGTGACGGGCACGGCCGTCGTTTTGACGGGACCTGAACGGGAACGGTCCGTCACGCGACGGTCGTCATTTCACCTGTTTAAATTCACAAGTAAGTCCCAAGTAAGTCCATAAGATGTGCCCTAAATTGTGTATTTGGCTTGCCTTTGCACAGAACATGTCTCACAAAAGGCGTAC
This sequence comes from Mycena vulgaris, assembly GCA_029204335.1. Classification (NCBI taxonomy): domain Eukaryota; kingdom Fungi; phylum Basidiomycota; class Agaricomycetes; order Agaricales; family Mycenaceae; genus Mycena; species Mycena vulgaris. The sequence continues at coordinate 154,635 of JARGYA010000301.1, forward strand.
ACGGCATATTTAACCATTTATGGCGCGTTTTCATGACCCGTCGACCCGTTGACGGCCGTTTTCGACGGGAACGGCCGTCAAAAATGCAGCCAAAGAGCCCACGGAACGGGACGGCCTGCCCGTTGCCGGACCCTGTAGAACCGGCGCAACGGGCACGACGTGCAGCCCTACAATCGACTACGGACTCGGATTGGAAAATGTCACCCGTTCTAGCGGGGCAGTGGCCCTGTCGCTCTGCTCATCTCAATACACATTTTGTACGTACGTAATTACGTTGTCTGTCGGTCTGGACCTACTGCTGAAGCCCTTCCGATCTCCGCAATCCATGCCCCAGATCCACGGGCCCAAGGCATCCTCCAGAGTCGTTTGCAACTTTACTTCTCGCCTTCAGGGCATCAACGCAGAATTCAGGCGCAATGAGAAGGACGAGCCTGTCGCGCTCTTAAGCAACTAAAGGCGAATGCTAGAAGGTACCCTTGAAGCAACTTCGGTCTTGGTCTAAATACCAAGAACATGATAAAGCCTCCGAGAACAGTCGTCGCCCCTGCAGGTATATACACCGCTGTGTGGTGAAACCAGGTAGGGTCGCCAAGCTTGCTCGCTTGCACTAGTTTTCGGGGATCACCGTCGGGGACGATAGGTGGCCGACGCGTAATCAAGCAATTTATAACCTAGTCGATATATGGTGCTATCCTCTCATGATTCGGCCCCGTCTTCCCACCTCCATGTCCCCTCACCTAGTGTGCACATAGCGTACCATGATCAATCTCCACGACCCTGTCGTGCAGTTAAAGAGTCAGCAAAGCTCTCCCAGCTTTCGGTTTGACCGCAGATCTGAGGCTAATCCACAGTGACCTCTGCAACATGCAGTTTTTTCGCTCTGGGGAGTACCTTATACAGGTGTGCCATCTGCACCTATTCTTTCGAATACTTCTGATCCTCATTTCCAGACTGTACCAGCGCCGAGGCAGGTTTGGGGCGGATGACTCTTGGGCCGTTTTTGCATTCGTGGCCTTGATTGTCCAGGTAGTTGCTATATCTCTGTATGATCTTCCCAAGATGGGAGGAATAGCGGGCAAGTTGCTCTGAACGTCACCGTCATATACGGCTGATCAATTCGTAGGATTCTATTTGGATGGCATAGCGTTTTATGCCATCGTATGGGGGTCCCGACTCAGCATCCTGTTCAGCATCATTCGAATTGATCCATCTTCCGAGAGACGCAGACGACTGTTTTGGGTTGCTGTGACGTTCGTCGTCGTTTCACTGGTCTTAATTGCACAAAACTTTTGGGTCTGCGACTCGGCCAATTCCTTTGACTCGGGGAAGAACACGCCGAACCTAGGTTGTCACTCGCCGATACAAATTGTTATCTGTCAGCTAATAAGTAAGTGCTCGTGATTTTTCGACGGATATTCTACCCACATTAGCATTCGTAACAGCGGATATCATAGCCGACTCGATCCTGTTGTTCGCCCCATTGCCGTTATTCCGGAATCTCATCAACAAGGCTGTCCGCCGTAGATTGACACTCATTTTCTCAACCTGCGTTGTGACCACCGTCGTATGTTCGCAGGTCCGTTTTTAGCAAAGCTAACAGCACACCAGGTTTCGCTCATCCATTCGGTCCTCATCCTTGTCGGAAACCCACAGGCCCTCATTGCTGCGCTAGTTGAGGTGCGAGCCCGTAGTCCGGGAATCTCCATTGTTCTAACTGTCGGATGTATTCAGGATGGCCTCAGTTTGATTGTCGCAAACACTCCGGTGGTCGTGACGACCATGGTAGATATTGTCGGTGACGAAGACCAATCTTGGACCAGTGAAACTCCCCCTTTTAGCACCATGTTTTGGTATGGAGAATCGGTGACCACCAGGCATATGCCGACAGACGGAGTGGTTGCAGTGGAATTCCCGATGCATTTGGTCAGCGAGGAAAGCGGAGACAACTCACAGCTCCAGTGTATCAAAACCATTAAGGTTACCCCCACTCCTTCGAATCAGAATGATCTGGAAAGCGAGCACACGGACCAGGTGTAGCTAAGAGGTCTCATAAAATGTTAATTTAACCCACTGCAGTATTTCGTTCAAATCGACACCGGGCGTGACGCGTGACCGATTTTACCAATTCGACAATTCGACACCGGCCAAAATTTCGCGTGACACCCCCAAAATTTCGACATGCGGAGCGAAAATTTTGACTTTTTGCATCCATCAGGAAAATTTCTACGGCATACATAGTGCTAGGTAGCCCGTGTAGTCGGCGTAGCTCTGTCGTTAACCCCCTGTTATATAGCGGCCGTAGCATCACGCAACAACTCTGTAGTTCAACATAGTTCCATAGTTCTGTAGGAGAATAGTCTATATAGTGATATGTAGCGTGTATTGGACCCAGAGTTGTGCCAAAACCTGGTAGTTTCGGACTGTTCCAGCTCACATATCATAAAATACGGGGTGAAACGCAGCAGCTACGATACATAGACGGTGGGGAAGCCGACGCCCATATCTCAAATTGATTGGGGTTCTTGCCGCCGTGCCAGAAGGACTTGCCAACTGAATGATGAGGAGGTCGACGGAATGCGGAACCGGAGAGGCGGGGTGAACACGGGGGAGACACGAAGTGCGTCCGCGCAGCAGACTAAACTTAATGTCGGTGCGACGAGGCGCGGCCATGTCCAGGGATGTGGTGATGAGGTGAGCACTGCGGTCTGCGAGAAGAGAAGACGATGGATGGTCTTGGAGCGGGGCTGGGAATTAAATCTTGGACAAAGCGACGAATTAGTACTAGGATAAATTACCGTGCGGCAATGGAGCTGGATGCCAGGAATAGCCCGCTTCGGTACCTAAAGCGCATAGAGAGGGAATTCGAGAGCCGTAGATAGATAAAGGCCGAAGGTTCGAGAGTCGGTGGGGCCGCAACGAACAGTAAATATTTTCATCTTGGGTGTTTGAGACGGAACGCAGGATTCCGAGCACAGTATTGGCGTTCAATGCGTGGGCAGTTTACGCAGCTCAGAGTCGAAATACACATGTTCCGGAGCCAGAAATAGGGCGTGCGTATGTCAGCGTTTCGAACGAGGAGCGGTTATTTTGAGAGCAGGAACAAAGTTTGTCCACAAGGTAATCGTTGTTTCGAGGACAGAGACGAGGTAGAAAAGGCAACCACTATGAAGTCGGCGTGGCATAGGAGGGGCGAAGACAGGAAGTCAGGGTTACAGAACGGCAAACTCTAATCCCAGCGGAAAGAAAGTGGAAAGAATCGATGGCAAAGCAGGCCACGTTTCAGGCCAGGCGATCGACCAGTGGGCTGTGATTTCATTTCGGAGCGCAAGTTTGGCAGCGTAGGAGACAAAGAAGCGTTGGGGCACTTAGAGACCGGAACTGTGGTTTTGTTGAAGTGCTAGGCAAGCAAGGACTTGACGAGAACGGAACTCGGAATCGGTCCGACATCACCTGATTCACTGCTGCCAAACACAAGCCCACTTTTCTCCTCATCCATCACCTCGATTTCCTAGTCCTCGTCGCGGTGGGCTAATCCTCTCGTCGCTCTTTCAATCCGCACGTCCCCTTCCCCTACTCATTCTTCCCCTCGTTTCCGCCCATTTCTGGCGTCGAAGCTCTCCCGCATGATTGAGGTGGCATCGCTGACGATCGATACGACAGGACTGTGGATTAGAGAGGATTAGGGATGCCCGCCTCCCAGCTCAAGCGCACCCAACGCCACAACGCCGCTGGTTCCGCCCCCCCCACGCCACGCCCGCCCTCACTACAATCTCCATGTCCGCAGTCTGAGTACCCCCGACGATAGCCACTGCTCCGAACTCCGCTACGCTCGGAACCGCCACTCGCGGCAAGATTGAGCGGATGGCTCGTGCACCTTGCAAGCAACACGTTAAATCTATCCCTTGCGCCCACCATCTCGGGGACATTAAGCCACAGCGTCACCACCGCGACGGCGCTCGCCAACGCGGCGAGGGAACAAAGATGCTTCGAGCAGCGGTGGGAGGGGTGGAAGCGGGGGCGGGGCGAGCAAGACGAGCCATTGAATAAGGCGGTACGATATTCTTTGGACGGGATGCCGCGCCCGACCGCAGCACGGAGGAGATCTGGCCCATGGGCGTGCGGCTGCCGGGCGGGGGGCGGGAGGACGAGGAACGTGCCGCCGCGGCTGCGTCGCACGCGCATTCAAATTCCACATCCCACAATTCCCATTCCACGTCCCACTCGACCTCGACTTCACACAATCCCGAGTCGACGGCGCACGCACAAGCGCGGGAGGGCGACATTGACGCGGGGCCGTGGCCCGCACAGCTCCACGCGGCGTTCTACGCGCCGGTGTGGTGCACGTATCACGCGGGCTTCGAGCCGATCTACGATCTCCCCAGCCTCGCTACACCACCACCGCCCTTGTCCTTCTCCGCGCCCCCTCCATCCTCTTCCGCATCTGGCATTCCACTCGAATCCCAGTCTACGACGCCGAATCTGATGTCCTCGTCGCACACGGCCGTGCCGCACGCGCATCCGCACCACGCGCGGGGATGTGCTATTCGCCGTCTCAAAGCGACTCGTCGTGTAGCTCGGTGGAGAGCACGAGTAGCCATGGCAGCGAGAGCGGGACGCGGTACTCGTATAGTACGAGTGGGAGCAACAACTCGTGCGTTTCTTTCTCTTCGTCCTTTTTCTCATCTACCCATCTACCCACTCCCTATTCCTTCCTTCGTTCCTCATCCGTCCCCGCCTCGTTTCTCTCCTCATACATTCTCCTATTGCGTCCTACTGACACAGCTCTTCTCATAGTAACGCGTCCTACGCATCCTACAACTCCACCTCTGCGTCCTCCGCCTCGGGGACGAACAAAAAGAAGTGGTGGCCGTTGGACGGCACCAAGGGGTGGATGAGCGACGCAGGGTGGGCGTGCATGCTGCGCATGGGGCAGAGCCTGTTGGCGCCGGCGCCGCAGAGGGTTGGGAGTGAGTTTTCGTCTTTATTTTCACCTTCGTCTTCTTTTTCTTTCCGTTTCTCTTTCCTCGAGCTTGGATTGCCACGTATTCTTCTTCGTCCGTGTTTTGCGCCACGCACGTCTCGCGCGCCGCGCACGCGGCACGTTTTGCTTTTTTTTTTCGTTTCAAGATTCGAGTTTGGGTTCCGAACGAGTCACGCGTCTTGCGCTTTTGTGTGTTGATATTCATTCCACCCCTCGTTCTTTCGATTCTTTACTCAAATTGCGCGCTGCGTATTTTTCTCGGCCCTTTTTTTCATTCTCTTCTTTGGGCCAGCTTCCATTTTTTCCCCTGTCTTGTATTACATTCTATTCTATTCCACTCCCCCGGCTCCCCTTCCTCGCCGCCGACGTTGTGACCTCACGCGGTCACGTCACCCACCTCCGCCGACTTTCCTCGTTCTCCACCCTCGCTACACGCACGTCTTATAACTCCTAGTATGACGTGGGTTTGCATATCGCGCGTCGGGGCCCGTCCTTTTTGGGTGCGTTGGGCGCGGAATAGGTGTGGTGGTGGGGTGGATGTGGGTTTGATGAGGCGGTGATACGACTTTGGTCGTGTTCGCCATTCGCGAGACCAGCGCACTACTCCTTTCAGGGGGATATGTATGGAAGTCCTGGGCGTTGCGGCCCGCGATTATTGGCACCGCTGGGGCCATATTCTGTGGTGGAGAACCTCGCGAGTCGGGGCGTTTTTTTCTTGACTTTTCCCCTGCACGTCCTTTGGATGCCGTGCTTCGGCGAAACGTTACGAATTCCCTCTGCATCCCTCTTCCTCCCTTCGCTATCGCGTCGTTCCTTCCCGTCTCTTCCTCCTTTTGTTACTCGTCGCCCACCATACTAATCTCGTCCCAGAACTGCCCCTCACACCGACTTCCGCGCCGCTCTTCCCACCCACCTCGCCAACCGCGCATGTCAGAGACGTGTACCTCATGCCATGCTTCCTCGACGCCCCCGCCGCACCGTTCGGCATCCATTGCATGGTGCTCGTGGGCAAGGCAGCGGGGAAGGATGTGAGGACGTAGTTTGGGCCCAGCGCAGCGGCTGGAGCGTCAAGGTATTTTTCTTCTCCTACTTCCCTATATTCTATTCCTTCATCTCACCCCATCCTTAGAACACTCGTTGACGTGTACCCCGTCTGCGGACTCGGCGTCAGCGTTGCCACTGACGGCACGCCCTACCAAACAGAAGTATACGCCGCTTCACGCTCGGCCGCCGCGCCGTCCAACGCCCTCGGCCACTCCAGCTCACGCCCGAGCTCCTCGGGCCTCTCGCAGACGTCCTCGGGGCACTCGTCGGGCGGGAGGAGCGGGAAGAAGTGCGATAGGCAGGGGAAGGACGGAAAGGGGTGGGGCGACAGACCGGTGCTGCTGATGCTGGACATCCGGCTGGGGCTGGATGGGGTGAATCCGGTGTATCATGGGACTATCAAGGTGCGTCTCATTCGTCTTTTTAATTCGTTTTGTACTGTGCCCTCCACATTGTCATCTTCGTGTCCCTTCGTCGTCGCTCTTCCACGTTCCTCCAGTGCTGCCATTCATCCATCCTCGCCCTACATCCACTATTCCATCCTCTTCATCCCTCCTGCGCTGCGCCGCCCGCGTTCGCCAACCCTCCATTTCCTTGATTTTTCCTTCTCGCCATCGCGCACCGTACTAACGCCGCTCCACAGCCACTCTACAGTCGGTCGGTATCGCGGGCGCGCGCCCCTCGTCGTCCTACTATTTCGTCGGCGCGCAGGGCGGGGGCCTTTTCTACCTCGACCCACACCACTCGCGCCCCGCGGTACCGCCCGTTTGTGCCCAGCCCGCATCCTAACGCTCCACGTCAGCACCCACCCGCCCACGCCGCCCAATTCCAAGTTCAGACGCACGTCGCGCCCGGGCGTGAGACGTACACTCGGGGGGGTCGACCAGCCTCGAGTACGGCTATGCGCGCGGAGGGTCGCTAAGACCCAGGCTCGTCCGGCGTGCGGGATCGCTGAGCCCCAAGTATGGGTATCCCCACGAACGCCCATAACGGAGGACGAGCTGCTGTGGGGGCCCGCGGACGACGGCGCCACGACGCGCACAGACGCTCACGAGCTCGACGTGGCCGCCGGGTGGCGCGCTCACACCCGCAGAGGAGGCGCACTTTGCGCGCGTGTACTTTGCGGCGGAGCTGCACACGTTCCACTGCGAGCGGGTGCGCAGGATGCCGCTTATGGGGCAAGAGCGCGTCTGCACCCGCTGCGTACGGAGACGACGACGACTGCGTCGACGCGGGCGGCACGATCGAGATCGAGGACGATCGCCCCCGTCGCGCCGCCACCCGCGCCCAGCGTCAAAAAAGGCATCGTTCACGGGCGAGGCCGGGTCGGAGACACACAGCAAGAAGGCGGTTCCGGTGCTCAGCGTGCACTACCGCTCCCCCCCCCTCCGTTGAAGACGACGCTGCCCTCACATCGTCGCCGCGTTCAGGCGGGCGGGCAGCGCTCGGGCGGGGGAAGCGGGCAGCGCTCGCGCGCGGGATGGCGGACGGACGGACGCAGAGCGGAGGTGTTCGCGGGGTGCTCACAGAGGATCGCGCCCCTACGTTCTTTTGAATTCGACCATTTTTTTCTTGCCACTATGCAGTAGCCGCTTTCTTGCTCTCTTTACCTTCCTATCCTTGGGCCCCTACCTAACCTTCCCTTCGCGTCTCCTCTTTGCGCCAGCTCTCTCCTTCGCTACCTCCTTTCTTCTCTCCTTCATTCATGTTCCTCGCTTCTTGTTGTACATATATTTTGTTTGAACTATCACTGTATCTCCTCCCTCCACACGCATCTACATATTCGATACCCAGCAATTATCTATTTTGTATCATCCTCCTGTAAACCTTATTCTGTCCCGCTCCTGCTGCATGACGCTGCTTCCTTTTTGCTTCAACAACTCGACCGTCGACCTAAGTGACCTGTAAGAAGGAATACTCAGACAGACACGCGATAGAGTGAACGGCTGTATAATACCTGTAAGAAGGAATACTACAACAGTTGTAAGTATGAGAAGAATAAATAATAGAGAAGAGACAAACCTCAGACGGACACGCGATAGAGTGAAGGGCTGAGGAATGTCTCCTGGAGGTAAGTGTTTAAATACGTAAAATAGCTGTATGGGCGCTCATGTAAGAGTGAGACTTCAAGTGCGCGAGAGCTAGACAATAATAACTCAGTCTTCGAGCACACAGAAGTAAGCGGAAGTCTAAATATTCACCTAGACAATAATAACTAGTACAAGTTAGAAAGTGAACCATAGTAAGTAATTGAGTCGCTCACCTCAGTCTTCGCGCACACAGAAGTAAGCGGAAGTCTGAGGGGAGGCGACTCGAGTACAGAGTAAATATATACCGGAAAACGAGTGCCTGAGTATAACCAAAAGAATACTACGAGTGCCTTGATATAACTACAAGAAGAAAATGCGAAAACTATCAGCTATGAGCTATCCTGTTATATCGTACCTTCAGGTAATAATTGTACATAACTTTGCAACGAGACAATATATTGGTTGGACTTGAATCCCGAATGCGCTACAAGCGCGCTATCCGTATAAAAGCTTTTTTTCGTCAAAAAATACGTACAATTTGTGGTGAACGTCCAACAACTTGTGTGAACATCATTTACGTAAAATGAACAATTTATGGTTGTACATCCAACACACCGCATTCTGGTGAACAGCTAGCAATCTACATACCACTTCCGACAAGCCACTAGTGTCAGGCTTGTGCTTAGTGGCATATTTGTGTGTGTACTTGGCAAAATTGTGTACTGAACATCGTACCCTTGGCTGTGCTCGATATATCCAGGTCCCATCATTTCCCAAGCTGGGTTCTAAGCGACCCACGACGATCTCATCAATTCCAATCCCAAACCACGCACCCACCATCATCCCAGCTGCCCACCATCAATCCCAACCGCCTACCATCAATCCCAACCGCCCACCATCAGTCCCAACCGCCCACCATCAATCCCATGCCTACCCAACGCGATATGCCAACGTCACCGGCAGTTTGACTGCTCACAAACGGAAAGATCATGCAATAATAATATTTAAAAAATGTCTGGTCGAATAAGACGGGAGTATGCTAGGGCATTGGTCCAGAGAATGATACAGTCGTCATCCTGAGCACTTCCAAGTAAATGAATAACAGAATTATAAAGCTGTACCTCCTCAGCCTCGTCTAAGAAACCGACGGGGGGCTCCACAACAACACTGCTGAGATTGCTGAGTGGAGGTGGTCCAACTCGCCCAATCCACGAAGTTGCGCCTTCCGACATCGGGTTGTTCTCGCGTTGAGAAGCTAGGAGAGTGTCGTCCCGGAGGCCTGCCCAATCAATCCCATAAACCTCGAGCTCTTCCTCGCTCAAATTCTTCTCTGCCGGGAGCTGGTTGCCACGGACACCATTCACGAGCATGTCAAACACAAACATATCGGCGGGAGAGCGATTGGGCCCATGCCTGATCTGAATGCGGTGCTGGTTCCAGCTCTGGGCGAAGAAAGCGAGCTGGCTGTTGATTGTTGCCAGGAAGAGGAAGTGGAGGAGCCAAATATGAGCCACATTATTGATGTCGAGCCCATGGCGGAGCTCGAGAATCGTAAAGCGCTCCGACCAGGTCGCCCCCAATTGAGCGGTAACATCAACCCAAAGGCGTTCAATCCGAACATTGTGAACACTCCTGCGATCCAACATCAGCCAAGGCGGAGATGAATTTCAGGTTTACTTGCCTTCCCCAAATGTACGAACCACGGCGCAGGCCGCGATGTGTTTCCATCCACGCTGCAACATACAAATTCTCGGTCCCATGATCTCCCCGAACCCGAGAAGGTACTCCATACTCAGCGCAGCCCGCGAGGAAAACATCCAAAACGGTGTCAGCAGTATTGTTGTCGCTGGCACGTAGCCCAGCGATCAAGCGGGAATGCCCATCAAGGAAGCCATGGATAACGATTCCCCATCGAATAAGTCCTGTCAGCACTTGTTATTGTAGCCTGAGTGATAAATAAGAGATATTCGTACCATGCTGGCCGTCATGATGCCAAAGAGCGTTCGGACCAGCGACAGAGTATATCCGGCGTCTTATACGAATGCGCTCGAATATTCTACGGACTGGGTCGATCCTTAGGAGCGATTGGCGCACACGCTCCCGCGGAACACGGTGCCCAAGCCGTCTCAACATACCATCCAACATAGCAAGACCCGCACGGCGAAAGTGGGAACGGAGTCGGAGAAGTAAGATGTCCAGTTCTTCATTGGACAGCTCGGACAAGGATCCGGTATAGGACGTGATTGATGGTTCTTCGCGCGCGAGGTCCTCGACGTCGGCAGGAAGATCATCGGGGATTGGCATGCGGGGATCCAGAAGGTCGTCTTCCCCATTCAGTGTATCATCAGTGTCTGGAGGCGAAACAGGCAGCTCGGAGACAGGGAAAGGATTGGACTGGGGAGTGGCGATTCCATATCTGAGAAGCGCAGAACGAACAACTCCTCGACTGACACCTAAAAATCTGTGAATGCCAGCCGTGGGTCGTTGGGAATATGCCCAGCGAAGAAAGTCTGGATCAATGTGAATCCGGGGACGCCCTGGACCACCAGTCTGGACTCGATGTACCACAGCAGGTCGGCCATTGTGAGAGGCGTCGAGTGCATCCCTATATTCCAGCCTGATATCGTTTTGCATGGCTACAAGACTCGTCTGAATTGTCGCAAGCTCTGCTGCATCGAATATACCAGAGTTCTGTGAAGATTTCAGAATATATGGTCCTGATAGTAGTTCTTACACACCTGTCGCACCAACTGCACAAATTCATCCAAGTCATCTCCTAGCCGCCCAATTACAATAGAATCAGTCGGAGTTTGGACTATTGCCGTCACAGAGGCTTGAAAGCGATTATAATGGGCACGGAAAGCGTTCAATAAATCTCCAGGGGCAGCTGGTTCCATGGGGGTGATCTGGCGAGGTGTTTTTTTTGTGTTCGATGCAAGTTTGGTGTTATGTGATTGACAGCTCCGATCACTCGGGACGCGCATCTTCCTTCCTCGACAATCCGACAAACGCCAAGGATGGGGTCTAATGGGGATTTTCAAATTGACAGTGCGTGCCGAGTATAGACTTGACTGGACTTGACTTCAAATATACTGTCTTCAGCCACTCAGTTGCAAAGTTTGGCGGCCTTTGACCTGCCATCCAACGACCATTCATCCGTTCTGGACTTCGACATCATCAGTTGCTGCGTCGTGATTAAACAATCTAATAAAGGAGACATCTTCCAGGTCTTTCCGAGGCTAGCGATTGAATGATCCCTGAAAATCACTCGGGAAGACACCTCATCTGTGAGGATTGAATCCCTCATTCAATGTCTGCGGACTGGGCTCCAATTTCAAAGCCTTATTATCGAAACCCAGCTCCTTACCGAGTTGATCGCGGGAACGTTTGACCTCCCGGAGTCGGTAGGCGTCAGCACCACCCGAATCCCAGACTTTTCTGGCGAAGGGTATCGAGCCGTTAGCAGCGGGTATCAATTCCTTGGCCGTCTGTCCCAAATCAACTCGGCTGTGGATGACCTCCGTTTTCACCATACCCCCGAATATACCTCAGGAGAAATCATCTCCGCACTCCTCACTGCCAAGTCCAGTGATTTTTTCGACACATACCGGCCGATGAAAGTCGCTCCTCACACAACTTTCATCCTAATCTTCACCGTCCAAAATCACCTCCAAACCCCCTCCCCATACTATCTTTTAGGGCAGTCCAGTATTCCGTGGTCCCACTCAGTGGGCAGTTTCGAAAGTGATTCCATGTATTTGTTTGACCAACGCGTCAGCGGGTCATCAGATGATTCTACGCGGGCCTCATCTGTTGACATGATTCAGAGCGTACTTCAAGCTCCCATAATCCCCGATATCCCTGGTGATTCACATTGGGAGCGTTCCATCTCGCCACTAATTTCTGACGAACTAGTTGAAAACCGCTTTTCGGACCCGCCTGCTTCTCGCCGTAAATCCCCTTACCCTGCTAGATCGCGCAACCGCTCGGGCTCATTGTCCACGGAGGACACTATCCTCCTGATCCTCCCGTCCCTCAAACCAGCTCATGAGTCATCTATCTTTACCGAGGCGAAATTTGTTGGGGGCAACTTGTTGACAATGCTGGAAAACCATGCAGCTATGTCAAAGCTACTCGACGTCTTCGGTCTGGATACCTCCGATCCTGCACGCATTAGTATTTTTCATGACCAAAGCAACGAGGCACACAAACTTTCCGCCAGGGCCGTGTTGAAAGCATGTGGTTGGAGTGAAAGTACCTTCACGAAAAGGGCTCAAGATATTGTAATGCAGAAAAAGCGGCCAAAATGCAGTGGAAGGGAGAGGAACCTGAAATCGGTGCGTTTTGGGTTATCAGCTTGATCAGCCGCTCATGGAATTGACTAGAGAGCGACTCGCGCAAGGATTTTGAGGCCTGGAAGGGAGCGGTGTACATGTGGTCTGTGCTCGGACCACTGGCCACTGGGATGCCTCCTTGTGTGAACTCTCAAAACGAAGCAGAGCGGTTTGCATGTGCACTCCTTCAAAAGTCGCTTGATACGATTTCCACAGCCGCTTTCCGCACTGCTCATCTTTTACCCTCATCTGCTTGACACAATTCTATTCTGATATTCACGGACATTGTAGTTTCAATTTTCATACGTGTGGTTCATTAGAATATCGACTCTCCTTTGCTCTACAAACCATATGTCCTGAGATCAATATGCAGCATATTTCGAACACGGTCCATCAACTCACTCCTCTGCATTCAATTTCATAGGCCAACTCTATCGCCAGAACACCTCTATCTTGGCATTTCCTTTGCTGCGCCAGCGTGTCCATATGCTCTTGCTGCCACGAAGGCGGACCCATTTATTGTGAATATCGATCGGGCCATTGTACGGCGACTCAATCTCGGCAGTAGCTCTGACTGGTAGAGTCAGGAAAATGAGCAGGAGCCCGACATACGTGGCTTACTGGCAAGTTCAACGGGGCCTTCTTCTTGATCGCTGTCCGAATCACAAATGTCGAGAAGTGCGGGGAGATCATCGCAAGAATCGGTAGCACTGGGGACTGGTATGAGTGATGGGAATAGTACACAGGTTTCAGCCATACACAGTAGAGACACTCGTTTGCGGAGTGGCAGGAAGCGTCGCCATGAGGGTGTTGTGATCCTCGGCAATTCCCGGCTGGCCCCAGCCCCGCATCACCACTCACGTATACAAAGTCTTACGTAATCAATGCCTGCCTTGCTCGGCGCGGATCCATTAAATAACCATGAATCTTCAAGTCTATTCAAAAAAAATGGGAACTTATGGGAGGTGTCCAGATGGCTCAGTTTTTTGTAGAGTGAGCTAGAACCGGCCCCCATTCGCTGTAAATTCTTGAAACAATGATGAGTCATCATGCTTACCTGAGCTTATCTACCCTGTCGCGGATCCATTAAATAAACATGAACCTTCAAGTCTATTCAAAAAAAATGGGAACTTATGGGGGGTGTCCAGAGGGCTCAGTTTTTTTTAGAGTGAGCCAGAACCGGCCCCCATTCGCTGTAAATTCTTGAAACAATGATGAGTCATCATGCTTACCTGAGCTTATCTACCCTGGGGCGCGGATCCATTAAATAAACATGAACCTTCAAGTCTATTCAAAAAAAATGGGAACTTATGGGGGTGTCCAGAGGGCTCAGTTTTTTTTAGAGTGAGCCAGAACCGGCCCCCATTCGCTGTAAATTCTTGAAACAATGATGAGTCATCATGCTTACCTGAGCTTATCTACCCTGGGGCGCGGATCCATTAAATAAACATGAACCTTCAAGTCTATTCAAAAAAAATGGGAACTTATGGGGGTGTCCAGAGGGCTCAGTTTTTTTTAGAGTGAGCCAGAACCGGCCCCCATTCGCTGTAAATTCTTGAAACAATGATGAGTCATCATGCTTACCAGTGCCTATCTACCCTGTGCTTATCAGCACTACCCCGCATTCTCTCTCACCCCACATTCTCTCCCTTAACTTCCTACTCTCGCTTGTGCAATCTTGCCCAGATCCTTCCAGATATGCCAGAGATGACAGAAGTTAAAGTGTTTCAAGAGTACATCAATGGATTTATCGACGCGACCCCCGATGTCAAAGATCGACAGATTCTTTGTATGCACAGTGATGCTAAATCAAGCGAGGCTGTGGTTATGAAAGAACGAGAGGAGGTTCTACTAGCACACTCTATAACCCTTGGCAAGAAGTCTACTCAGTTAGAACGCACTCAATGGGCTGCAAAGCTATTCAAGCTTGCAAAAGGTGTTCCAGACACGCATGGGCTCATGATTTATCCAGTAAAATTTATTCCTTTTCTCTACTGTGCTCCAACCTTGAGTTTCAGGTGTGGAGACAATTACCTCTCAATTTGAGAGTCCAAATATCCTCTAACCATCCATCTTGGCAGTCGTTCATCCTAGCGTTTGAAACTTTGAAAGATGGCGAGTCAATCATCCCCATATCTTGTAAGGCTAATTTTTCATTCCCTCTTCAACTCACTGTGCTTACTTTTTAATCCCAGTGCCTGTTCCCTGGCATCGCCTGCTTTTGTCGTCGCAATCTGAGCCACAGAAATCACTTGCTCAATTAAAGCTTCCTCGACCTCACTTGCGAATTGACACCTCCCCACTCCCCCAGCCGCTAGAATACCCACCAATGGAATCTCCACTCACTCCTTTAACTGCTGAGCTGCCCAACAAGTCACTTGCTACCCAGTCGCCGGATGCACTAGCTTCTGAAACTTCTGAAACTAGTCCTTTACCATTCAAAATCACCAGTTCTCCATCTGAGAGCCATCTTGTGAGAAAAATCACTCCTCAAATGGCCCCAACTTGGCGTGGACCCAATCCTGACCCTGAAGTACGTGCTGCTCTGAAGGCGGATAAAGCTTCGAAAGTGAAGGCCACACCCAAAGAGTCTCCAAACGATGCAGCATACTTTCCTTTATTCAGGAAGCAGCCGCAATCTTCATGTACGTTGTCATGTTTGACTATAGATCAATTTCATATTGATTTTAAGCTTGCTAAATCTAAGCAGACGAAGCCAAAAGGGAAGGTCAAAATTCCTACAATTGAAGAAGGTAGTCAGGAGGATGAGGATAATAAAGCGAGATATTTCTGGCCCAGTCATCACTTTCCCTCTTTGTCCCAATCACATCCACATCGTCTTGGACCTGATATTCATCCGGCCGTGTCATCTTGCCCTTCAAGACCTCCACATGCTATCTTGACTGACCTAGAGGATGAGGAAGTCTTTGCAAGGGTTGGCCTAGTTTTAAAAGCGGTCTGTTTTGACTTGAGGCTCATTATTCTCGACCTCACTACATGTTATCTCGAGGTATGTTTGTTAAATTCCATTTCATGTCAGATTCATGTTAAATGCTTCGTTTATCTCTCCAGTTTGAGCCTTTACTTCACTCGTCCCCTCAAATTTTCACCAAAGAACAGTGGATTGGGGTTTCAGAGGTACCACATTCTGTATGTTGTTTTTCCTTTCCTTTCGTCTTAGTTGTGCTCCTCTACAACTATACAAGGTCCGAGGTTTCAAAATCGGCATAGCCTTAGAAATGTGACACCAAGTCTTAGCATGGCTCTCTTTTGATAACCTGTGGAATGTTGGTGGTGGTTTGGACTTGGTTTCTGTATTTCTACTAATAAATCTTAAAAACAGCTTCGATGGCGCTCAATTGAGAATTATACATTCCTTCAACAATTGCGCGTTCCAGGTCAGATTTTGGCTCCTTTATGAGAGAACGGTACTGTACTAAAATACCGTAGATCCTGTTCTTCAATACTGGGAGTGGTGCACGTTCACCGCTAACTGGTTAGGGTTAGGTTAGGGTTAGGGTTAGGGTTAGGTTAGGGTTAGGTTAGGGTTAGGGTTAGGGTTAGGGTTAGGGTTAGGGTTAGGGTTAGGGTTAGGGTTAGGGTTAGGGTTAGGTTAGGG